>CM069459.1:28033330-28614253 GCA_035610835.1 Ophiura sarsii | reverse complement strand
AATCTGGCTAAAGGTGTTATACCTTGAGGATAATAATATCGTGAAGCTACACCCACAGCAGTTCGAATCGCTTACGAGCCTGTCGCAGCTATATCTATCAAACAATAAGATTGTGGAGCTAAGCCTAACGCAGTTTGATGGGATTAAAACCAATCTGGGATTGTTAGATCTCTCTAAAAATCGCATTGTTGTGCTCCATCCACAGCAATTCAAAAGCCTTGCCAGTCTTTATCATTTGGATCTATCCGGCAACAGTATTGTAAAACTACAACCGCAGCATTTTGATGGAATCGACAACCTAACAACGTTACATTTGTCAGATAACAATATTACGGATCTTCATCCAGAGCAGTTTGAACGATTTGTCGATTTAGGGACGTTGGATCTCTCCAGAAATGGCATTGAAGAGATACACCTGAATCAGTTTGAATACCTCGTCACACTTGATCAATTACTACTGTCACATAATCACATAACGATAATAGAATCACAAGTATTATTCTCACTTGATAACCTCCAATATCTCGATCTGAGTCATAATCATCTGATCTTATTTCAGTTACCAACCTCTGTGTACTATCGTTTTATTAAATATCTTAGTCTTTCGAACAATAAGTTATCGTATTTACGAAATGGTACATTTCAAAGCATGATTAGTTTAAAATATCTCGATATATCCGTAAACAAGCTCAATGCGTTTGAGTCAATCGAATATTTTGGAAATAATTCAATGTCCTATCTTGACATAGTAGATTTGAGATCGAATATGTTGCAGCGGGTGAATTATGAGTCTTTTCAAACGTTTCCAAACTCAACCGAAATCTTAATTGACAATTCCGCTACCTGTTGCTTTATCGAGTCAGCAATTTGCACCGCCACAATTCCGGCATCACAATTTCTCACATGTGGCAGATTACTTTCAAATCAAATCCAAAGAATAATAATGTGGCTATTCGGTATGTTTGCAGTGATAAGCAACATATCTGCATTATGCTATCTGTGTAGACGAAATCGACAAATCAAGGTTCAGCTTTTATTGATCTCAAATCTGTCAGTATCAGATTTGATAATGGGTTTGTATATGCTTGTTATAACATCAGCAGATATATACTATGCAAATTATTTCCCATCTGAAGCATGGCGATCAAGCATTACCTGCACAGTAGCAGGGGCGTTCTCCATTATATCCAGTGAAGCATCCATGTTCTTTATAACGTTGATAAGTATAGATAGATTTATGGGTATCAGATACATGTATAGTAGTTATCGATTAGGTACAAATTCAGCGAGAACAGTAATTGTTGGTCTCTGGGTATTGGCTGTAGGTTTAGGCATTACAGCAACCATTTTATCAGGAATTAGCCCTGAATTATACGATGTATCTGAGGTGTGCACTGGTCTCCCGCTTTCAAGAGGCTATATTTTTGAAACAAAGTACTGGGAATATAGTGTGGGACTTTTTGATAGTAATTCCAATCCAATTGTAATTAACAACACTTTAGAAACAATAATTGGGACCAAACCAGCCATGTACTTTGGTATAGTCGTATTTTCTGTTATCAATTTCATAGCGATCTGGATCATTGTATTTTGCTATATTGGTATTTTCATAACTGCCCGACAAACGGCCAAAGATGCTGGTCGAGATCAAAATCAAAAAGACGAACTTCGAATGGCTATCAAGATGGGCGTGATTGTGCTTACAGATATGATGTGCTGGTTGCCTATCATACTACTCTCTATATTTGTACAGAGTGGGATTCTTCTAGTTACACCCCATGTCTATACGTGGATTGTAACGTTTGTGCTGCCCATTAATTCCGCTATCAATCCATTTCTTTATACTTTATCGACAGTTATATTTGACCTAATACATAATATTCGTGGTAGTAGTAGTAGTAGTAGTAGTAGTAGTAGTAGTACTTCTGCTAGTAAAACTAAGTGTTAAAGGAGAGCTTCCTTGAATCAAAAAGGTATATTAAAAGAGTGGTTTACTTCACAGAATTAAGAAATCTAAGAAATGGCACGAGCGCAAAACCCACCTAAATCAAAAATATTTGAAAATAACATTTGTGGGGAAATAAAATGAAATGTACCACTTAAGTATTGTATGTTGTGCTGTGATGTGTTGTGTTGTGCTATCTTGTGTTGTGCTGTGCTGTGTATATTATAATTATATTATTGTATTGTATTGTATTGTATTGTATTGTATTGTATTGTATTGTATTGTATTGTATTGTATTGTATTGTAGTATTGTAGTGTATTGTATTATCTTGTATTGTATTGTATTGTATTGTATTGTATTGTATTGTATTCATACACTCTTAGTAGTTACGAATGAATCAGAAAGCAAGAAACTTAAATACGCGCAGTGCATTGAAAGTGTATAATTCACTCCGAATGTGCGCCGTTTAATGCGCGCACTACGAGCTTTGTTTTGATTCGTTGTTCAGGCATCGCGGGTTCGCCGATTTTCACTGCGGGATTGCAAACTTGTTGATATGTCTTAAAATCGTTATAACATAGATCATATCAATACATTATTTGTATCATCATATTATATTATATTGTATTGTATTGTATTGTATTGTATTGTATTGTATTGTGTTGTGTTGTATTGTATTGTATTGTATTGTATTGTATTGTATTGTATTGTATTGTATTGTATTGTATTGTATTGTATTGTATTGTATTGTATTGTATTATATTATATTATATTATATTACATTGTATTGTATTGTATTGTATTATATTGTATTGTATTGTATTGTATTGTATTGTATTGTATTGTATTGTATTGTATTATATTATATTACATGGTATTGTATTGTATTGTATTGTATTGTATTGTATTGTATTGTATTGTATTGTATTGTATTGTATTGTACTGCACTGCACTTGCTTGTATTGCATTTCACTGCACTGTACTGTACACCGCACTGCAGTGTATTGCATTTCATTGTTCATTATCTTAAGTACATTGACATCAAACAAGCAGTGGCGTAAAATTCGTGATTTTGACCATGCGATCTTTTTGACCGGTTTTGAAGACAACCACATCGTACCCCCTCCCCCCCCCCCTCTCCCCCCCTCCCTCCTCCCCCACTCCGCCTCCCCCACCCCCACTTATGAAGATTTCAAGCTGACTAAAAAACAAATGTTGCTACTTTTTAATATTTTTTTGTCGGTACATCATGCCTTTCGTCGGTACAACTATGTCTTGCCCCCCTCCCCCCCCCCCCCCCCCCCCCCCGTTGCAAAAAGCTGGCTACGCCACTGCAAACAAATATGAAGAGGACCGTAGTTAATTTACTTGACTTTACTCAATTAAATGGACCGAAATGCATTTAAAGAGTATAAATTACAATAATTGTGTTCATTGGAATGGGAAATATATAATAAAGATAATGAAAACGATAGATGGAATAATCTCAGGCTTCATTGATCCATATTGTAATTAATAAACTGCAAATAATCCTGCACGTTCAATTTTCCAAAGATAAATTTAATGAAAACAACAAGGTATACACGTTTAGATCGGTAATGGTATAGGTCTATTAAAGGTGAATCGAAATAGTGAATCAAGTATATTTTATTCAATGGGGTATGTTGTTAAGAATATACAGGGTGGTCCAAAAAAAACTATACCCAACTTTGGAGGCCATTTTCTCCTAGATGATAAAATATTTTAGTAATTTGATTTGCATATTATTAAAGCATATATCGTTGAGCATTATTGGTGAAAATAGGGAAGATATTACATTAATATTTTTTGAGATATTGCTATTTTTAGCGAGTATGTGTAAAAATGGCTTTTCCACGGGAGCTGTCAATGCATCAACATGTTTGAATATGATATAACAATGACACACCTTTGTATTCATTGCACAGTTGACAATGACAAGCACACCTTATTAAACTTAATCCTTAACTGCTTATAATGGGTCTTGGGTCATTACATTATTGTGTCATATCATATTGTCATAAAAGTGCACATATATTGGCCCTATATTGGCAATATTGGCATTGGCATTATCTTGGGCCAATATTGGTTCCCCATTGGCAATATTGGCATTGGCATTTTATTGGTCACCAATATTGGACCAATATTGGCTTTACATTGGCGCTCGTTAATTGGCATCATGTTGGCAACCAATATTGCACCAATATTGGTGACCAATTGAGTGCCATTGGCACTCTCTTGGTCACCAATATTGGACCAATATTGGTTTTACATTGGCGCTCGTTAATTGGCATCATGTTGGCAACCAATATTGGACCAATATTGGTGACCAAGTGAGTGCCAATGGCATTGGCACGGTTGGTACTCTCTTGGTCACCAATATTGGACCAATATTGGTTTTACATTGGCGCTCGTCAATTGGCATCATGTTGGCCACCAATATTGGACCAATATTGGTGACCAAGTGAGTGCCAATGGCATTGGCACGGTTGGTACTCTCTTGGTCACCAATATTGGACCAATATTGGTTTTATATTGGCGCTCGTCAATTGGCATCATGTTGGCAACCAATATTGGACCAATATTGGTGACCAAGTGAGTGCCAATGGCATTGGCACGGTTGGTACTCTCTTGGTCACCAATATTGGACCAATATTGGTTTTACATTGGCGCTCTTCAATTGGCATCATGTTGGCAACCAATATTGGTCCAATAATGGGCGCAATATACCAGGGGCGGGAAATAACACCATTGATTTGATATTCAAATTATGACGTGGTCTAAAAAAGGCGGCCGCTGTTGAGAGTTATCGCTTCCCGGCCTTTTGGCTAGGATCTTGTGCCTTGTCCTGTCCCTTGAAGATTTGTTCCCTTGTCCTAGGCTTGCCCTTGGCCAAATTGGTCCTGGCCACCTGGCTTCTTACCTAACATTTCTCCAAGATTGCCCAATATTGGCCCAATATTGGCCCTCATTGGCGAGTGCTAATATTGGGCCAAGCTTGGGCCAATGGCCAAATAATATTATGCCAATATTGTAAGCCAATATTGGGCCAATGAAAAATCAATATTGGGCCAATATTGTTATGTTATATTGGCCCAGTATTGGCCCAATATTGGCACTCATTGGCGAGTTCCAATATTGGCCCAGTATTGGCCCAATATTGGCACTCATTGGCGAGTTCCAATATTAGCCCAGTATTGGCCCAATATTGGCACTCATTGGCGAGTTCCAATATTGGCCCAGTATTGGCCCAATATTGGCACTCATTGGCAAATGCCAATATTGGCCCAGTATTGGCCCAATATTGGCACTCATTGGCGAGTGCCAATATTGGGCCAAGCTTGGGCCAATGGCCAAATAATATTATGCCAATATTGTAAGCCAATATTGGGCCAATGAAAAATCAATATTGGGCCAATATTGAGCCAATATTGTTATGTTATCTGGGTGTGTGCTATCTGAACGAGACAGATGAATGGGTCTTTAGTGATAACCGCAATGTGCGGGACAAAGGGTGTATCTGGCTGTGAAGAATACAAGTCTTAGCTGATAAGCTGTGAGTTTTTCAGTGCGTAAATCCATAGACGGGTAAAACATTGATTTTTACCGTCTATGGTAAATCACACACAAATCAATGATTTCCTATACCTAGTGCAACTTTTCTGTTGCATGCGCGGTCATTGAAATCGACATAACTTTAAAAGTATCCATTCGATTTTGTTGAATGCGGTATCAAACTGCGGAGAAGAAATTTGCTCATTTAATGTATATCTCAGATTGTTGGTACCGATCATATATTTTGAATTAGCCAACCTCAAAGCACCTGGTCAGGGACTTTATGTGCTAGGTGTATATTATATATATGCATATAATATATGCAGCGATGAAAATACCCACATGACTTTCCACCCGGGGTAGAGCAACGCGGGGTAGACCGATCCGGGGTTGATCAACCCTAAGTCGACCAACTCTGGGTGGACTAAAATAGCGCCCTCACGGAATAAACCATAATACTGTTTAAAAAACACCTTGGAAACTATATTCATTCTAAATTATATGTTAAAAAACTCAGGGGGTTGGCGGTCGGGGACTAACCCTAACCCTAACCCTAACCCTAACCCTAACCCTAACCCTAACCCTAACCCTAACCCTAACCCTAACCCTAACCCTAACCCTAACCCTAACCCTAACCCTAACCCTAACCCTAACCCTAACCCTAACCCACCCAGGGTTGGTCGACTTAGGGCTAACCCTAGTCCACCCAGGGTTGGTCGACTTAGGGTTGGTCGACTTAGGGTTGGTCTACCCCGGGTCGCTCTACCCCGGGTGGAAAGTCATGTGGGTATTTCCATTGCTGCATATATATATATATATGATACAAATTATGCCAGGCATGCTTAAAAACTCTATATTTGGTTTCCGGTGCCATATTAAGGGGTAATCATTTTGTATTTTTTTACAATATCCTCCATCGAATAAAACAAACTTGAATCCCAGACCCATTAGTTCACCTTTAAGTCGGCGTCATAATGCTATGAACATAATTCCACCAATGCGTGCATCGCGAACAACAACAAAATACGCTCGCGTGAGTGACTTATATTTTGATTCTTAAAGTTAAAAGGTATAGGCCTATTAGACGATATTTTTCACGGAACGCTTTCTATCTTTGATACCGTCCTCTAAACCTGCTAATGCTAAATGCAATTTGTTGTCAAATTCAAATTTTGATTGACTGTTTACTCTCTGAGTGGTTGTTTCGGTTGTATAGAATTCCATGGATTGACACTGTGCAAACCCAATTTACAGTGTTTCGGTTGCAACTGTACACATAGTAGGGAATGCTTTATAGTGAGAATCGAAAGCAATTTCTTATTATATTTTTTATTTATTTTATTATTAGGCTATATTAAAAAAATCTTTTGTCTCAAAGCTCCAGCGCGCGTTAGTTAATTGATGCGCGTTAGAAGAAGAAGAAAAAATAAGTTTAATTTTTTTTAATTTTTTTTTTTTTAAATACAAAAGGTCATTTTTACAAGGATTTCAATATTTTATATTTATAAAAAATAAAAAATAAAAACTTTAAAAAAACCCGCATTCCGCATTAGGTTTTGAAAAAGTGAAGAGCTTTGAGACAAAAGATTTTTTCAATATAGCCAAATATGTTGATACATTTCGTCTTCATGTTTCATCCAGGACGAGGCTCTTCGCGGACAAGGCTCTTCGCGGACGACGGACTAATATCGTGAATAAATTTACCCTCAAGACGCGGTCGCTCTTCATTAAAAGATCTCGATTCCTTATGCAGATGGGAGAAAGAACTTAAATAAGAACGCTGTCTATTTGTTCTGGTTGTAACAGTTACTTTAACTTTATTCAACTCCAACAATGATCACGGTCTGTAAAAAGACAAGAACATGAGAAAGCATAATCAATATCCTCTATCTCCCCCCTAGTCTTTGGCACATAAATATGTTGATATAAATGTCCTGTGGCACATAATGTTTATGTAAGTGTCCTTTAGCACATAAAGTGAAAGATGTGGCTAAGACTGATTGTAAGGAAGTGTTCTTGTTTCACCATGATTGTATAACTGTCTACTCTACTAAACAGAACAGCAAAAAACAATGTCAATAACCTGGTCAACAGGTCAGGGAAAGTCAACTGGGGAATCACATGTCATAGTCAGAGTGCCAGGCGGGCTTGCAGGGATTCCGGGCAGAACGCCTAGGGGCAGTGGTTGGGACGTTCCCTGATGGAGGCAGTGAATCCGCGTCAGATTGCCGGGGGCTGTTGAGCTGTCCGTCATCTGGGGGCGGAGCTGTGCCTACTGGTTGAACAGGGGCTGGTGGTGTGGGGGTAGTGTGGATGGTTGTGGGGTGGTGCTGGTGGCAGGGGAGAGTGGTGGTGGATTACTACATGCCTGAGGAGGGCGAGTATCATTGGGTGGTGCAACACCTGTGCGTTGGACAATCTGAGGAGCTATCAGGCGCCGTACACCAATGTCATCATCTATTTTGCATCGGGGAAGGGGTGGCTGCACAGGGACATATTTACGGAGGAACTTCCTGTTTCGTAGTGTGACTCTGCCTGCACCATCAACGCGTACCACATACTGGTCAAACTGTCGGACCTGAACAACGACACCAGTCTTGTCCCATTTAAGGGGGTGTGGACCTGTCTGGTTTTGGATGCGAACTCTGTCGCCAACAACAAGCGGCAAGAGTCTTTTGGTGTGTTCAGACCAGCGCTCAGCACATTTCATGTGGCGGTTCCGTAGAGCATCTTCTCGAGCCGCTAGGGTTTCTAGCCAAGTGTCATGGGGTTTATATTTACCAGGAGGTATGGGATGAAGTCCCTAATAGGACGACCAAAGATGCACTGAGCTGGGGATAGTTTTGTGTCTCTGTCAGGGGTATTCCGGTACTGCAGCATGGCCCGCTGGAAAGCGTCAGTATCCAGGTCGCCAGTTGGGCTGGTGTTGTCCATAAGAAGACGTTTAACGGTATTCACCCCGACCTCAGCACGGCAGTTACTGTGGGGATAAGCAACAGAAGAAAGGCGATGGTGTACACCCCAGTCATTAAGGAATCGACGTGTAGCTACCGCAGTAAATTCAGGACCACCATCGGATGCTAACTCGTCGGGGATACCAAAGGTGACAAAGATGCGTCTGAGGCATGGTATGAGCCCATCAGCACCATGGGAGGACCTCTCAACAACCGGCCAGTTAGAGTAGCGGTCTACCACTACCAAGTAGTTGCAGCCTTTGTAATGAAAGAAATCAGCACAAACACATTGGAATGGGTAACTGGGAGGGGTCAGGGGGGTAGGTGGTGCATTTGGGTTAGATGGGGCAATGTGATTGCAATGATTGCAGTTGGCACGAAGAGCAGCAATCGCAGGGGTGATACCTGGCCAAAAAATGGATGCCTCCGCTCTGGCAGTCATAGAAGTGACTCCTTGGTGAGCAGCATGGAGATTAGCTAAAACCTCACTCCTGAGGGATGGGGGAATAACCACACGCTCCTTGTACAGCACAACACCATCAACCGTATATAAACCGTCACGGAACTGGAAGTACTCGCGTAGGGGTTCCGGGTGTTCATGGCGGAATTGTGGCATGCCAGACTCTATCAGGCCAACAAGGCTCTGCATGTTATCATCACTAGCTGTGGCAGTATGTACTCTGTCCCATGTAACTGATTTGAGGTTAAGGGAGGTGAGGGCACACACAGAAGAAGATACGACTATTTCTTCAATAACATTGATGTGTGTCGCAGGTGTGCGTAGGCCAGCCATGAGAGGTTGGGAGTGGGTAAGAAAGATGGGTGTGGACTCAATAGTTGCAATGTCATCAGGGAGGATCAACTTCTCAGGGTCACCTGTTGGGTGGCGTGAAATGCAATCTGTGGCATGATGCCGGGTGCCCGGAATGTGAACCATGCGAAATCTGTAACTGAGTGTTTTCTCCTTGAGATTCCTGAGGCGAGGATTGGGGATGTCTTCTAATGAGCGGTCACTGAAGATCTTCAGGAGGGGTTTGTGGTCAACAGCAATTATAAGGTCCTCGCATCCCAGTACAAAGTATCTGGCTTTGGTTAGGGCATCAACAACTGCAAGGGCCTCACCCTCTACCGGAGCATAACGGGATTCATGGGAATGTGTGAATCGACTCCCAACAAGTACGATCTTCCACCCCGTCGGACAGCAAGATGGTTCTGTTTTGGGGCAAGTGCAGTGTTTTTGAAGCAGCCAGAAGCCAATGCCCGTCTTGGACCAGTCTGTTGCCAAGCAGGTGGGCTTGCTTGTGTCAAAGATTCGGACACCTTCTTCTATCTCACTGATGATAACTGCTTTAGACTCTTCAAATGCGTGTTGGAGGGGTTCATCCCACTTAAACGGTGTGTTTGGTTGCATTAGTTGGCGGAATGGAATCATCTTATCAGCCATACTGAAGGTGTAAGATACCTGGTTGACAAGCCCAAACCATGAGCGTATGTCAGTGATACTTGTGGGCGTGGGGAAGTCAAGTATGGCATGGATGAATCTTTGGCAAGGGCGGACACTACTGAGGGTGATCTCGAAGCCAGCAAAATCAACGGTATCTGCGCCTAAGACAAATTTGTCTGGGTTAAGGGTGATCCCGGTCTGTCCACACTTGTCAAGAAACTGGACAGCTTGGAAAAAGCTATCCGCAAGTGTGTCAGCCCATAGTAGGACGTCATCGACACATTTGGTCTTGTTAGGGATGTCTGAGATAATCTCATCATACCGTCTGGTATATCCATCACCAGATGCTATGTAACCTTGAGGGGCTGTCTTGTAGCGGTACCTGCCCCAGGGTGTGATGAAGGTCGTGAGGTGACAGTCCTCTTTGCAGATAGGAACGCTATGGTACCCATTCCATGCATCGAAGATAGATTTCTTCTTGCCATTTGGGACTGATCTAGCTTGGTGAAAAGGTGATTGGGTGTGGTGGGTTTCTCTAGTGGCATGGGCATTTAGGGCCTGGAAGTCGACTGTGCGTCGCGGTTTGCCATTTTTCTTAGCACATACCACCATTCTGTGGCACCAGGTGACAGGTTCTCCTATTGGGACTGGTTCAAGCACGCCCAACTGCACATCATGGTCTAGGCCTGCTTTAACAGCATCACGCCCAGTGGAGGGGGACAGGGACTGGTGTGTGGTGTGCGACTGGCTCAGTTTGGGGATCTACCATGAGTTTCTATGGTGAGACTGATCATTTGATTTGTTACCGCAAAAAAGGTCTTATTACTGTCAAATGAAATTCAGATGATCGTAAATTATGAGTGACCACATAAAAAAAAAAGGTACTTTCTCGGGCCCCTGGCGTATCCTTCCAGGAATTCTTTAATGTTCTTTTTTCATCCACAACTTGTTTGTTAAAATATTTAACAATCTGGCATCCTGGTAAATATAGTTGCTTTAGTCAAAATGCTCATTTAAAGGTTTAATGTTACCAACCCCCAGAACTATGAAATAAAAACAATATTTGGTTTCCGGTGCAATATTAAACGGGGTTTTTTCTTTTTCTTTTTACAATATCCTCCATCGAATAAAACAAACTTGAATCACTATTTTGGTTCACCTTTAAGTCAGCATCATAATGCTATAGAGTCCATAGACCATTTCAAATCCGAAAATATACGATCGGTTCCGAATGTTTCCGATTAGCCGAGTGATTTGACGCTCGGTTACATGACTTGTCAGCTCGCAAGTCATGTCCATGTGCCGGAGAAAAACAAACCGTTTTTCACCCGTCTGCCCGTTTGGTAGATTGCGCTGGTGTTGGTGATAGATTGTCTCTCTCACAAAGTTGTATTTTGCGGCGTTTCCAAATACGGTGAGATAAAAGAGATTTGGGGTAATATTTTCACTTTTTACCGTTCTGCTCGATGCAGTTTGGAAGTTGCCGGTCGACACCATTTTGAAAGGCCTCATATTCTTCAAGTTTGGGACGCATCGTTAAATTCTCAGGGAGCGGACATGGCATTTTTGAGAATTGTAACTCAAAATATATTTATGATTTATGATCAGAAATGTAAATCTGCAAGAAAATCTGCTTTCATCCGCTTTCTGCTTTCAAAACAAATAAAAGATCGCAGAATATGCCTTTAAGAACACCACATAACGCACTCGCACTGTTACGCATTTTCATATCGGCATTATGCCATGCCAACGATGTATAGAAAAATAATTTAATCGCTAATTTTATAATTATTTTTATGGTGAGCACAATACTGAAATGGTAGGAATACACATCACATCCTTGGTAATCATTTAAAGGTATATTATGTGATCTTTCAAGGGACCGCTCTCAACATCGAAAAAAAAAAATTGAAAACTGTCGTGATAACACGACAGTTTATATTTTCACTCTAAATTCACTCTAAAACCATGATTTTGAGGTAATTAGGAATCGTATCGCTCTGTAACTTGGAATGTATGTATGATTTATGATCGGAAATGTAAATCTGCAAGAAAATCTACTTTCTAAAAAAAAATCATGAATAGAGGGCGCTCTCTGGAAAAGATCACATAATATGCCTTTAATATAGCATTTCGTTCTTCGACGTACACGCATTCTCCGTATATTAATTCACACCTGAGCTGAGACCTCATGTTATTTCGCTCCATTATTGTGCACGAATGGAGCCTACAAACAATAACTCTGCATTCGTAAAAGCACGAATGGAGAGTTATTGCTAAGAATGGAGAGTTTTTGTTAAGAATGGAGAGTTATTGTTAAGATTGGAGAGTTATTGTTACGCATTGACAACTATGTGTGACAAACTAGACCTTGAAAAAAGTGGTTAACAGACAAAGCATTATACGAACAAAAGATAGTTATCACATCTTTAAAAACACAAGGGCATATTAAACAAAATTATCTAGGCCTACTTTAAATTGTTGATACGTCTAGGGCAGGGGTTCTCAACCTGGGGGTCGTGACCCCCATGGGGGTCGTTTGGGGTTTTCCAGGGGGTCATGAGGTGCTCGTGAATATAGGTTTTGGGGGAACCATGTTACATTTCGCTTTAAAAAACTTAGAAAAACCCAAAAGAAACGTTCAAATATGCAAATTTCCTGCTCGCTACGCTCGCATCCAAACTAACCAGTTTCATTTATGATATACGGCTGGGTTCTTTTTTTTCAATTTTTGTTTTTGGGGTCACGGTACTGACCAGGAATGTCAAAAGGGGTCGTGGGACAAAAAGGTTGAGAACAACTGGTCTAGGGCTACAAAGTTACAAATAGTATGTCAATATTTCACACAATTTCTAACTGTTTTATTTGGTTTATCATTATTTTTTTAAAAATATTATTTGAGGTATATATTTTCATTACAATTTTTTTCCCTTACGTTGCATTTTATTCCGTCAAAGACTTGAAGCCTACCATTTCCCTTAGAATGAAAAAAAGTAATTATGAAAATAAAAATCGACAATGCTACAAAATACAACGAACAAGTCCTGTAAAGAAATTGATTAATTTGAAAATCCACAACCATTTTCATTTGCTTGATTCAGTGTTTAGAAAATAATCAAGTTTAAATTTAGATCTGAATGATGAATGCAGTCAGCTAAAATAACCTTTACGGAGTGAGTTTTAACACTTTCCCTGTGGCCGTTGTCTGTCTGCAGACGACAGTTCCAAGATGTCACAAAATGTTTAAAAAATGTCAACATTATTGAATTTCATCACCATATTTGGAATCACCATGAGAATTGCAATACAATAAGTACAAATATGCCCAGGCTGGTATTGGTTCAGTAATTGTTGAGATAGACTTTGAAAATTAGAAAAGGTTTCTGAACAATCCTGTTTTGTATGGTAAAAGAAAGTGTTAACGTAATTGCATATTCTTCGTTGTCTCGTCGACCAAAATAGTCACGAGATACGTAAGTACGTTTCACCAAATGCCTCTATATGTATAGTCTATACTTACTGATGGCGATTGGAGCACGGTCACTTGTTTTAGATTTTTTTTCCACATAATCCATCAGCTCATAGGTTATACTGTAGCGCCAGAACTGATAAATGAACAGATATATTTGATGGAAAATATATCATAACAATTACGGATTTTTCTTAATCCGTGAGATTTCTCCATACAAAGGAAATTAAATATATGTATAAACCCTTTCATGATGTAGGCCTAATGATTCCTTCAAAAAAAAAAAAAAAAATGGTGGGGGGGGGGGCATTTACTCAGCATTTCTGAATGCCTCTTAAAGGTAGGTGTTCTGATTGCTGGCCCGAGTTTGAGTTAATGCTTTACACTTTTTTTTGTATATATCTTGTTTAAAAAAATCTCCAATTGAATCAGGGAGGTTATGACTTTGCTTCAGATAACAAGTCACTGGTAATCTTCCAGATTTCATGGTGAAAATGAAACAAATTTGGTAGAAGTCATCTTTGGCCGATTAGATGGATTTTGTTACTATTAAACAATCTACTAGCATGACTATTAAATTCATGTAAACCGAGGACTAATTTAACATTTAATACCAACCAATATTTATGGAGCAATACAAATTGAAAAATAAACTTGTATCAATGAACGTAAAACTTCAAATCAGCTTAAATTGTTGAATATTCAGTTGAAACTTGATAGCCATAGATCTTTACACAATGGCGACGGGAGCAAGGTGGCAATTAAGAGGGGGTTCCATCAAATGATCTTGTATAGGGACCAATCCAGAAGCTAAATATATTCAATACAAAGAATACTACATTTATCATCGCAAAAAGTGTTTGTTTAATATCTAGTATCAAAAAATCTTGCAACATGTTCACACTGTTAAAACGCTCAAACAACACAAGTAAACCAGTGCGTCGCGCAACGTTGTTTAACATGTTAAACAAAGTTGCTCAAAATTTTAAACAAGTAGATTGGAAGCAGATATTCTTGCAGATTCATATTCTGATCATAAATCGCACATACATTCCAAGTTACAGGGCGATACGATTCTTAATTACTTCAATGAACTGTCAGGTTAACGGAGAGTTTATTTTTTCCTATAAATTCACTCTTAAACCATGATTTTGAGGTAATTAGGAATCGTATCGCTCTGTAACTTGGAATATATTTATGATTAAATTGTGAGATAGGCTTTTACGACGGGTATTCATGATATAAGTTAAAAGTTTAACGGGTTCGCCGTCGACAAGTTTTAATCTGTCAAGCTTTCGTCGGGATTAGCTCTGACTTCTTCATGACCAAATTATTATAATATTAAACAAAACATAGAGATTGCTACTTCTTTTGTTATCATTATTTGGGCTGCCCCTTGCCCGATGATTTGAGAGTAGGTGCCCTTTCCTACTTATGAAGAATTGATGGCTCTGAAAAGAGCCTCTCAACCTGTTCAGTGGAAGCGGCAATCCATCTGAACGGCTCTTGAGGACAAAATCGGCTTTTGACGGGGACGCCCCCCACCCCCCCCCCCCCACACACACCCACACCTGTAGGGTGTTTCACCATATGGATCGAAGCTATGACGAAACAGTTACAAGATTTCCACATCTCTGTTTCATGTATTGATATTTTCGATTTATGCATTGAATTCCTACGTGATTACGTAGCTGATGAGGAGGTTGGGTAACGATGACGTCACAATACTTCATGATATTAGTATGGCTTTCCCATCAGCACTTTCGATACAAACAATCGGACGCGAATTTGAAATAATCACAGGTTGGGATGTGCAGTTTAAATTCGTTTGATTGAATGTTATAGTTCTGTGTTCAACTCGTACGTTAGATAAATATTTTCCTACCATGTAATGCTTGGTTTCATGAATAGTACTGTTCGCCTTTAATCTTAGAGATATATTATTACATACAAGTCGTTTTATAAAGGTCGATGCTCTTTTTGAAGATAAATTCCCTTCTAAACGGTATAACGCCCATAACTCCGCCACAGTCTATTGAGACTATTGAAAGAGCATGCGTGGTGCGATTGATGGAGTACGGTACTATCACTCATTATTGGCTGCTATCATATCCAGCAACTAACTCAATACTGATTCACGCTATATATGCAATGGTATACATAGTGAAAAGCACATCTCCACGATTGCTAGATATAAATTAGTCGGATATCGAGGCGGGATGATTTCAAGAGATATAGTAAAATAACAAACACTTGTATTGATGAAACTAAGGTGCCAACCTTTCTTGTCAGCGTATCAGAGAAGAGATCAGAGAGTTTCACGAAATCCAACTGTTTGAACCACACTGAGATTTCGATTTGACTTTCAGCGGTTTTCTACGCTTTGTGTCTACGATAACCATGACGACGTTAGTACGTCGAAGTACAATTGAATTCTTATATCGATCTGGATTTATAATGTTCATTACCATCAGCTTTCTCCAGCTACTATTAGTCATTCCTGCAATCCGTTGTCAATATGACCAGCCCATAAATTGCACCGTTAGCTGCCAGGTTCAAACCTACTTTTGGCCATACGATATGATTACCACTATGTCTCGACAATTTAAATGTCCAGCCGAGTGCACGTGTGTTCTTGGTTGTCTGAACATATCATTAACGTATACTAATGGGACATCATCGACGGTACCGATACTGTTCCCAGACAATGTGAAGATTTTATCTTGGACGGACACAGGACTGCACGGAATGGAGCAGATAGGGTCTAAGGATTGTGAACTGAAAATCATAACTAAGTTATTCCTGGCAGAAAATCAGATCGGTAAGTTGGAACCACATCAGTTTGCAGGGCTTACAAACCTGACTTTGTTAGATCTATCTGATAATCATTTGGTTGATTTACATCCGAAGGCATTCCGAGGACTCGCCACATTGACGTTCTTGTATTTATACAACAATGATATTGTGCAACTACACGCTGACCAGTTTGAGGGACTTATCAACCTGGAACGATTGGTTCTTTACAACAATCGTATTGTTGAGATACAGCAGGAACAGTTTAAAAGTAGCATTTCTATGAGGCTCTTGGATCTGTCTAACAATAACATTACAGAGCTTAACCCAATGCACTTCCAAGGACCTCTCCAACTTCAGGGTCTCAAAGTGGCTTACAATAACATTTTGAAGATACACCCGCAGCAATTTCAAACATTAACCAGTCTGATTCGTTTAGATCTATCAGGCAATAGCATCGATGAGCTGGACCCACAGCAATTTGAAGGACTAATCTGGCTAAAGGCGTTATACCTTTCCGATAATAATATCGTGAAGCTACACCCACAGCAGTTTGAGGGATTAATCTGGCTAGGGGTGTTATACCTTTCCAATAATAATATCGTGAAGCTACACCCACAGCAGTTCGAATCCCTTACGAGTCTGTCGCAGCTATATCTATCAAACAATAAGATTGTGGAGCTAAGCCTAACGCAGTTTGATGGGGTTAAAACCAATCTGGAATGGTTAGATCTCTCTAAAAATCGCATTGTGGCGCTCCATCCACAGCAATTCAAAAGCCTTGCCAGTCTTTATCATTTGGATCTATCCGGCAACAGTATTGTAAAACTAAAACCGCAGCATTTTGATGGAATCGACAACCTAACAACGTTACATTTGTCGGATAACGATATCACGGATCTTCACCCAGAGCAATTTGAACGATTTGTCGATTTATGGAAGTTGGATCTCTCCAGAAATGACATTGAAGAGTTACACCTGAATCAATTTGAATACCTCGTCATGCTTGAACAATTACTACTGTCACATAATCACATCAAAATAATAGATTCACATGTATTATTCTCACTTGATAAACTACAATATCTCGATCTGAGTCATAATAATCTGATCTTATTTCAGTTACCAACCTCTGTGCACTACCGTTTTATTAAATATCTTAGTCTTTCTAACAATAAGTTATCGTATTTACGAAATGGTACATTTCAAAGCATGATTAGTTTGAAATATCTCAATATGTCTGTGAATGAGTTCAATGTCTTTCAGTCAATCGAATATTTTGGAAATATTTCAATAAGCTATCTTGACATAGTAGATTTGAGATCGAATATGTTGCACCTGGTGAATTATGAGTCTTTTCAAACATTTCCAAACTCAACCGAAATCTTAATTGACAATTCCGCTACCTGTTGCTTTATCGAGTCAGCAATTTGCACCGCCACAATTCCGGCATCACAATTTCTCACATGTGGCAGATTACTTTCAAATCAAATCCAAAGAATAATAATGTGGCTATTCGGTATGTTTGCAGTAATAAGCAATATATCTGCATTATGCTATCGGTGTAGACGAAATCGACAAAGCAAGGTTCAGCTTTTATTTATCTCAAATCTCTCAGCATCAGATTTGATAATGGGTTTGTATATGCTTGTTATAACATCAGCAGATGTATACTATGCAAATTATTTTCCATCTGAAGCATGGCGATCAAGCATTACCTGCACAGTAGCAGGGGCGTTCTCCATTATATCCAGTGAAGCATCCGTGTTGTTTATAACGTTGATAAGCATAGATAGATTTATGGGAATAAGATACATGTATAGTAGTTATCGATTAGGTACAAATTCAGCGAGAACAGTAATTGTTGGTCTCTGGGTATTGGCTGTAGGTTTAGGCATTACAGCAACCATTTTATCAGGAATTAGCCCTGCGTTATACGATGTATCCGAGGTGTGCACTGGTCTCCCGCTTTCAAGGAGCTATATTTTTGAAACAAAGTACGTGGAATATGATCTGGGACTTTATGATAGTAATTCCCGTCTAATTGTATTTAAGAACACTTTGAAAACAATAATTGGGACCAAACCAGGCATGTACTTTGGTATAGTCGTTTTTTCCGTTATCAATTTCATAGCGATCGGGATCATTATGTTTTGCTATATTGGTATTTTCATAACTGCCCGACAAACGGCCAAAGATGCTGGTCGAGATCAAAATCAAAAGGACGAACTTCGAATGGCTATCAAGATGGGCGTGATTGTGCTTACAGATATGATGTGCTGGTTGCCTATCATAATACTCTCTATTTTTGTACAAAGTGGGATTCTTCTAGTTACACCCCATGTCTATACGTGGATTGTAACGTTTGTGCTGCCCATTAATTCCGCTATCAATCCATTTCTTTATACTTTATCGATAGTTATATTTGACCTAATACATAAATATCGTGGTGGTAGTAGTAGTAGTAGTAGTAATAGTACTTCTGCTAGTAAACTGAGCGTTAAAGGAGAGCGTCCCTGAATCTAAAAGATATATTTAAAGAGTGGTTTTACTTCACAGAATTTACATTAACCGAAGAAATAGCACGAGCGCAAAACCACCTCTTTTAATCAAACATATTTGAAGAAATAGTAACATTTGTGGGGAAATAAAATGAACATGAACGCATGTATTGACCTAATCATACACGACACTATACAAATCATAATTCACAATTTAAGCATAATATTGATCTATGTAAAAACGAATAAAAACATGTTAACAAGTTTGCTAACACCCGCAGTGAAAATCGGCGAACCCGCGGTTCCTGAACAACGAATGCGCGCATTGAACTGCTCACACGCGGAGTGCATTATATTGTATTCATACTGTAAATCATACACTCTTAGTAGTTGCGAACCAATCAGAAAGCAAGAAGAAAGCATTGAAAGTGTCTAGTGCACTCCGCGTGTGAGCCGTTAAATTAATGCGCGCACCACGAGCTTTGTTTTGATTCGTTGTTCAGGCATCGCGGATTCACCGATTTTCACTGTGGAATAGCAAACTTGTTGACCTGTTTTTAATCGTTATTACATAGATCATATCAATATATTATCTGTATTATATTATATTGTATTGTATTGTATTGTATTGTATTGTATTGTATTGTATTGTATTGTATTGTATTGTATTGTATTGTATTGTATTGTATTGTATTGTATTGTATTGTATTGTATTGTATTGTATTCATACACTCTTAGTAGTTGCGAACCAATCAGAAAGCAAGAAACTAAAATACGCGGAGTGCATTGAAAGTGTCTAATGCACTCCGCGTTATTTTATGTTATTTTATGTTATTTTATTTTATTTTATTTTATTTTATTTTATTTTATTTTATTTTATTTTATTTTATTTTATTTTATTTTATTTTATTTTATTTTACTATTTTATTTTATTTTATTTTATTTTATTTTATTTTATTTTATTGTATCGTATCGTATCGTATCGTATCGTATCGTATCGTATCGTATCGTATCGTACTGCACTGCACTGCACTGCACTTGCTTGTATTGCATTTCAATGTACTGCACTTCACCGCACTACATTTTATTGTTCATTATCTTAAGTACTTTGAATTATCAATGAAGAGAACCGTAGTTAATTTACTCGGCTTTACTCAATTAAATGGACCGAAATGCATTAAAGAGTATAAATTACAATCATTGTATTCATTGGAATGGAAAAAATAAAATTAAAATAATGAAAACAATAGATGGACTAATCTTCATCGACCCATTATTGTATTTAATAAACTGCAAATTGTCCTGCACGTTTAATTTTCCAAAAATATATTAAATGAAAACAACAATATACATGTTTAGATCGGTAATGGCATAGCTCTATTATAGATGAACCAAAATGGTGATCAGGCATATTTTTTTGCGATTGGGTATGTTTAGAAGAATTTAATACAAAAAGAATTTCTTTAAAAAACTCAGTTCCACGGGCGTGGGGGGGGGGGGGGGGGGGGGGTACCGGGTCAAAACGCACCAGAAATCAAAATTTCGACATCGTTTTGACCTGTAGGCCTTAGGCCTACTGACATATGTCGTGAGAGTTTTGATCAATACAAATTTGTGGAGTGGTCAGGCAAATGTAGGCAATCTTATGATACACATAGTTTTGAAAATATACTTATGATATCTAAAATTTATATACATGTAGGACTACACGACGATTGAATTAAAATTCATGAATATTAACCAATAATGTGTGGCTTCGTGCATTTACATGAACATGTACTTCCTTTCCCCCGGTACATTGGTGGCAATTATTGCAAGTATATCATGACCAAATGAATGAACATGCGTTGCTATGTTATAGTAAGAGTGGTGTATCAAAAAAGATAAAGCATGCATCCTTTTAACATTCAATAAGATCAAGAAACACGGGCCTTTGTTGTAAAAGTGAAAATTGATATCTGGGAATCCCAAAATATGACAAAAATGAAGGGTTTTATGAATTTCAAGTGGGTATGTAGCTACTTGTACATGTTGAATTTACCAAACGGAGTATCCAAATCGAGTACAAATTTACCATTCAATTTGAAATTTCCTGCTCTTTAATATGTAATAATGATTTCTGAAATTGGATGAAAAGGGGTCTCTTTAAGGGTGCACACCACTATTACAGTCCAACGCCCAGCTTCCGTCGATCGCGATCACGAATGTAGTTCCTAAATAAGGGAATATTGACATGATATGTCATTCAAAATGATTGAATTTGGTCTATATTTGTTCACTGAAGTGTTCCTGAGATAATTCGAATGAAAAGAGTATACATCTACTGTTTTATTTGGAAATATTGGCGGACGGATACACATTGGTCACAACGGGCTACAAGGTGTAATTTCGTGTTTAAAATACTACTCCGTATAAAGGGTGAAATATAGAAAAATGTAAACGGTCACCCCCCATCTGAGTTTTTGACCCAGGTAAGATCTATGTGTGTTAATAAATATTCCAAGATTTCATTAAATAAGTCGCAAGGTAACTCAAGATATTGCCGTTTTCCCGAGGCATCTTTCCCATAGAAACACACGTCAGCGCGTAATAGTGGTATGCACCCATAACATCAATCATAATTGCCAGGTTTTTAGTGGGGCATGAACTGTATACGGATGACACACGCGTTACTACGTAACAGATGTTACACCCAACTCGCCAACTCAGAATCGGTCCGGGTGTCGGTCGATAGGTCTGCACAAACAAAAGTCATGAGTGGATGCTTACGGGCCCCTCACATGTATCCGTGTGAGCTGGGCGGCCCCTTACCGTGTGAAAATGGGTGCGGACGGCGGCACACACGGTGGGCCGTTTCCCGTCCGTTGAACACGTTCACTGGGGACTTTGCCGGCCACCGGAGTTTTGAAAATGCTCAATACTCCTGGCGGGTGAGTAAAAGCGGCGGCGAACAATGAGAGTTCGGTATGAAGACAGTATAAGGACGGCGCACCCGTTCGCACCCGTTTTGCGTCAATTCGCAGGGCGGTTATGGACGGTGGTAGACGTCGACCATCTTAGCGACGGGCTGCGAATGGCCGCATGCAGCCTGGTAACCGCTCGCGGAACGGACTCTCAGCAGGCATGTTGCAACTCTCTAAATGTAAAAGAGCTAATGGGGCCCTCACATGTATCCGTGTGAGCTGGGCGGCCCCTTACCGTCTTATAGAAAAACAACAGAGTCCAACACGGTGAACAATCAGCAAAAAATGTCAACGGCCGCATTGATTTTTTTTGTCCCCGGGTTCATACTGTTCTATACCGGGTCCTTATCGGCCTGGAACCGGGCTCATACCACATCCTCACCAGGTCCTCACCGGCCGAAACGCTTAAGTACCGACCGAACCGCCTTGATAACGTCATCAAACTGCCCTGTATAAGCTGAGCGCTCAAGCTCGCCGCTTCTCTCACATTCCGGGAATCTCTGTAAAATACATTTGTACTCACATGTATCCGTGTGAGCTGGCCGGCCCATTACCGTGTGACAAATTGTTGCAGACGGCGGCACACGGTGATGTCACATGGTCATGACGGTGGGCCGTTTCCCGTCCGTTGAACACGTTGCCGGGGACATTGCCGGCCATCCGCGCCCGGCAGGAACATGCTCAAAACTCCTGCCGGGTGAGTAAAAGCGGCGGCAAACGGTGAGAGCCCGGTTTGAGGACGGTATAAAGACGGCACACCCGTTTCGCGCCCGTTCGCGGCCACCTTACCGTCTGATAGAAAAACAACAGAGTCCAAACAATCACTAAAAAATGTCAACGGGCGCATTAATTTTTTGTTGTGGCCACCGGGTCCATAACGTTATATACAGGGTCTTTACCGGGTCCTCACCGGCCGTGTACCGGGCTCACCGTCCTCATACATTTCTAGCTTACCGTTCTCACCGGGTGCATAACACCTCCTCACCGGGTCCTCGGTCCATACCGTTCTACACCGGGTCTGTCCCGGGTTCTCACCGGCCTTGTCCCGCGGGATCACCGGCCTCATACAGTTCTAGCTTACCGTTCTCACCGTGTCCTCACCATGTGCATACCACCTCCATACCGGTTCCTAACCGGTCGGAACGCTTGGGTACTGGCCGAAACGTCTTGATTACATCATCAAACCGCCCTTTTCAAGCTGAGCGCTCAAGCTCGCCGCTTCATTTGCATTCCGGAATTCGTACGACCAACATCTATAATACTCTCTAAATGTAAGAGCTAAACCCCACTCTTTCGAGAGCTTTAGGAGGGACGGCTCTTCTAAGAAGTGAAGTTCACTCTTTTCAGAGTGATTTGTCACTCTTTTAAGAGTGATTTGTCACTCGACTTTTAAGAGTGATTTGTCACTCTTTTAAGAGTGATTTGTCACTCTTTTAAGAGTGATTTGTCACTCTTTTAAGAGTGATTTGTCACTCTTTTAAGAGTGATTTCCACTCTTTTCAGAGTGATTTCTACTCTTTTCAGAGTGATTTCCACTCTTTTCAGAGTGATTTCCACTCTTTTCAGAGTGATTTCCACTCTTTTCAGAGTGATTTCCACTCTTTTTAGAGTTATTTCCAATCTTTTCAGAGTGATTTCCAATCTTTTCAGAGTGAAAATCGCTCCAAAAAAGAGCTGTCCCTCCTAGAGCTCTTGAAAGAGTGAGTTTTAGCTCTTTTACATTTAGAGAGTTGCAACATGCCTGCTGAGAGTCCGTTCCGCGAACGGTTACCAGGCTGCATGCGGCCATTCGCAGTCCGTCGCTAAGATGGTCGACGTCCACCACCGTCCATCACCGCCCTGCGAATGGGCGCGAAACGGGTGCGAAACGGATGCGAAACGGGTGCGAACGGGTGCGCCGTCCTTATATCGTCTTCATACCGGGCTCTCATCGTTCGCCGCCGCTTTTACTCACCCGCCAGGAGTTTTGAGCATGTTCAAAACTCCGGTGGCCGGCAAAGTCCCCTGAACGGCCCACCGTGTGTGCCGCCGTCCGCACCCATTTTTCACACGGTAAGGGGCCGCTCAGCTCACACGGATACATGTGAGGGCCCCATAAAACTCACTCTTTTGAGAGCTCTAGGAGGGACATCAAGACTGATACCGTCGTCAAACCGGGCTTTCACCGTTTGTCGCCGCTTTTACTCACCTGGCAGGAGTTTTGATAACGGTCAAACTTCCTGCCGGGCGCGGATGGCCGGCAATGTCCCCGGCAACGTGTTCAACGGACGGGAAACGGCCCACCGTGTGACATCACCGTGTGCCGCCGTCTGCATCAATTTGTCACACGGTAATGGACCTGCCAGCTTACACGGACGGATACATGTGAGTAATACAGAGATTCCCGGAATGTGAGTGAAGCGGCGAACTTGAGCGCTCAGTTTATACAGGGCAGTTTGATGACATTATCACGGCGGTTCGGTCGGTACCCAAGCGTTTCGGCCGTTGAGGACCTGGTGAGGGGGTGGTATGAGCCCAGTTCCAGGCCGATAAGGACCCGGTATAGAACAGTATGAACCCGGTGACAAAAACAATCAATGCGGCCGTTGACATTTTTTGCTGATTGTTCACCGTGTTGGACGTGTTGTTTTTCTATAAGACGGTAAGGGGCCGCCCAGCTCACACGGATACATGTAAGGGGCCCATTACGCTACCGACCTAAGGTTCTGTGTGCGAGCCTGAGTAACACCTTTATCGTATACAGGGTAGCAAACTGTCATTATCAATAATACTGTATGATACACATTATGCACGCTTAGAAACTATAATGTTTCCGGTGTTATATTTAAGGGTAATTCTTTTTTTACAATATCCTTTATCGAATAAAACAAACTTGAATCACCATTTTGGTTGACCTTTAAGTCAGCGTCATAATGCTATGGACATAATTCCACCAATGCGTGCGTACGCGTTTGTGGACGTGCATGCGTACCGTAAATCCGGATTACCAGACACTTTCAAAAACACTGTGTTAACCCCATACAGTGTTTCTATCGCAACTGTCCACACAGGCGAAGACACCCCAATAGGGAATGCTTTATGATTTAGTAAAGTTCTGTGATGTTTGTTTGGTGGTGGGGGGGTTGGGGGTTGCGGTAAATACGGTCAAGATAGATTTATTAGCAGAGGGAAGTCTTTCCTGATATGTACATCCCCGTATCCGTGGGTGCCTTCCAGGGGCGTAACAGAGGTTGGTGGCCAGGGGGGGCACAGCCAAACAAATTCCTGGTTAGAATAATTCCGTCCCGGAATTTTTCGTAAAAGGTTGGGGGGGGGGGGGGGGGGGGGGTTGTAGGGTCAAAAAAAATCGCACGGTCACAAAATTTCGCACGGTCACAAAATTACGCACGGTCACACAATTTAGTAGTACAAAAAATACAACAGTCAACAATGTACTGCGAAATTTTCTTTCTTTCCCTTTCTTCTTTACTTTCTTTCCCCTTTTTTCTCCTTTTCCTTCCCTTTTTCCTTTCTCTCTCTCTTTTCTTTCCCTTTCACCCTTCTTTTCCTCTTTTCCCTTCAACCCATTTTTCCTGGTGGGTAGCTTGGAATTTCCTGCTGAGCACCTTCAGGGGGGGGGGGGCACTGTGCCCCCCCCTGCCCCCCGGCTGTTACGCCAATGGTGCCTTCCTCCGCCCCCACAAGAACCGAGGATGACACCGACCATGCAACAACCGTCACGAAGTCACTATAATTGGGGAAGGCAACTGCCCTTCACCGCAAGCCCCACGTGTAACGTGGATGGTTTATTTTTAGCTTTATTCAAGGAAGGGCAACCATTATCCGGCGATCTGTCGGTAAATGAATTCTCGGTAAATGAGATAACTGTCGGCAAATTAGTAGACTCTGGTGGCAAGTGAACGGCAAATGAGTGATCTTCCTCGGTTAGGAAGTGTCTCTTCCTCCTAATGTTAATGACATATCATTTTATATTTCATCCAAGACGCGGCTCTTCGCGGACGACGGACTACATTGTATTACTGTGAAATTTCACCCTCGGACACCGAATCTCGACTCCTTATACAGATGGGAGAAGGAACTGAGAATGAAATTCAACTCATCGGCTTAATTATGCACATGACAACCAAAAAGAAATCAAAAATCCATAGCTACGACTAAGAGTTGTAACGGTCCTTTGCTGATATACCGTATACTGCACATCCAATAATGGTATAAGAGGGAATTCCATTTTTTTTTAAAACTCGCAATGTTCCCGTTTTTTGTGGCGATAGTATTTTTCAAGATAGACGGAACGCTTTGCTTCCTCCCGGAACAAAGCGATAAATGGTAGGCCCTCTTTCATATGCATCGTTTTTACACATTAAATAATACCGTATGTTAATAATGTTTGTAAAACAAAATATAGTGCGTAATTTCTGTCGGTTGTCATTAACTTGTATTTTAACCATTGGAAACATATAAGACCAGTTGCCCACATGATGGGGGGGGGGGGGGGGGGGGGGGGGGGGTTGTAGGGTCAAAAAAAATCGCACGGTCACAAAATTTCGCACGGTCACAAAATTACGCACGGTCACACAATTTAGTAGTACAAAAAATACAACAGTCAACAATGTACTGCGAAATTTTCTTTCTTTCCCTTTCTTCTTTACTTTCTTTCCCCTTTTTTCTCCTTTTCCTTCCCTTTTTCCTTTCTCTCTCTCTTTTCTTTCCTTTCACCCTTCTTTTCCTCTTTTCCCTTCAACCCATTTTTCCTGGTGGGTAGCTTGGAATTTCCTGCTGAGCACCTTCAGGGGGGGGGGGGGCACTGTGCCCCCCCCCTGCCCCCCGGCTGTTACGCCAATGGTGCCTTCCTCCGCCCCCACAAGAACCGAGGATGACACCGACCATGCAACAACCGTCACGAAGTCACTATAATTGGGGAAGGCAACTGCCCTTCACCGCAAGCCCCACGTGTAACGTGGATGGTTTATTTTTAGCTTTATTCAAGGAAGGGCAACCATTATCCGGCGATCTGTCGGTAAATGAATTCTCGGTAAATGAGATAACTGTCGGCAAATTAGTAGACTCTGGTGGCAAGTGAACGGCAAATGAGTGATCTTCCTCGGTTAGGAAGTGTCTCTTCCTCCTAATGTTAATGACATATCATTTTATATTTCATCCAAGACGCGGCTCTTCGCGGACGACGGACTACATTGTATTACTGTGAAATTTCACCCTCGGACACCGAATCTCGACTCCTTATACAGATGGGAGAAGGAACTGAGAATGAAATTCAACTCATCGGCTTAATTATGCACATGACAACCAAAAAGAAATCAAAAATCCATAGCTACGACTAAGAGTTGTAACGGTCCTTTGCTGATATACCGTATACTGCACATCCAATAATGGTATAAGAGGGAATTCCATTTTTTTTTAAAACTCGCAATGTTCCCGTTTTTTGTGGCGATAGTATTTTTCAAGATAGACGGAACGCTTTGCTTCCTCCCGGAACAAAGCGATAAATGGTAGGCCCTCTTTCATATGCATCGTTTTTACACATTAAATAATACCGTATGTTAATAATGTTTGTAAAACAAAATATAGTGCGTAATTTCTGTCGGTTGTCATTAACTTGTATTTTAACCATTGGAAACATATAAGACCAGTTGCCCACATGATGGGGGGGGGGGGGGGGGGGGGGGGGGGGGGGGGTTGTAGGGTCAAAAAAAATCGCACGGTCACAAAATTTCGCACGGTCACAAAATTACGCACGGTCACACAATTTAGTAGTACAACAAATACAACAGTCAACAATGTACTGCGAAATTTTCTTTCTTTCCCTTTCTTCTTTACTTTCTTTCCCCTTTTTTCTCCTTTTCCTTCCCTTTTTCCTTTCTCTCTCTCTTTTCTTTCCCTTTCACCCTTCTTTTCCTCTTTTCCCTTCAACCCATTTTTCCTGGTGGGTAGCTTGGAATTTCCTGCTGAGCACCTTCAGGGGGGGGGGCACTGTGCCCCCCCCCCCTGCCCCCCGGCTGTTACGCCAATGGTGCCTTCCTCCGCCCCCACAAGAACCGAGGATGACACCGACCATGCAACAACCGTCACGAAGTCACTATAATTGGGGAAGGCAACTGCCCTTCACCGCAAGCCCCACGTGTAACGTGGATGGTTTATTTTTAGCTTTATTCAAGGAAGGGCAACCATTATCCGGCGATCTGTCGGTAAATGAATTCTCGGTAAATGAGATAACTGTCGGCAAATTAGTAGACTCTGGTGGCAAGTGAACGGCAAATGAGTGATCTTCCTCGGTTAGGAAGTGTCTCTTCCTCCTAATGTTAATGACATATCATTTTATATTTCATCCAAGACGCGGCTCTTCGCGGACGACGGACTACATTGTATTACTGTGAAATTTCACCCTCGGACACCGAATCTCGACTCCTTATACAGATGGGAGAAGGAACTGAGAATGAAATTCAACTCATCGGCTTAATTATGCACATGACAACCAAAAAGAAATCAAAAATCCATAGCTACGACTAAGAGTTGTAACGGTCCTTTGCTGATATACCGTATACTGCACATCCAATAATGGTATAAGAGGGAATTCCATTTTTTTTTAAAACTCGCAATGTTCCCGTTTTTGTGGCGATAGTATTTTTCAAGATAGACGGAACGCTTTGCTTCCTCCCGGAACAAAGCGATAAATGGTAGGCCCTCTTTCATATGCATCGTTTTTACACATTAAATAATACCGTATGTTAATAATGTTTGTAAAACAAAATATAGTGCGTAATTTCTGTCGGTTGTCATTAACTTGTATTTTAACCATTGGAAACATATAAGACCAGTTGCCCACATGATGGGGGGGGGGGGGTAAGTAATTAATTTTCAATTAGTGGTGATTGATTTTTTTCTTCTTTAAATATCTTTTAACATTTATTATATGCTATTTGTTACACGGGTGAAATTATCATAGCAATTCGATATGTATTTACCCGCGCTTGAATCTTTTATACCATGCAATATGTTTAACTGGACCAGTTGCACATTTCTCCCCTAATTGTGACAAAAAATAAAACCAGTAACCAAAGATGTAAATCCCGGGTGGGAGATAATATGTACCCCCCCCCCCCCCCCCTCCCTCCAATTTTTGACCAGGGAGATGGCCTCAGAGACTATCCCATTCACACTGGGCTGGACTTACCATTGGGCCAGACATGCAAGATGGGCCCGGGCGCGATCTTTATTACCGTAAACAACATTTGATACCTGACGGAGTAAAGTGCATAGCACATGTACATTGTACAGCAATAGGGCCTACATTTATACAGTGAGTACGGTTAATAAATTCGCGGCCCGGGCACAGCCCCAGGGGACCCCCAATTGAGAAAAAAATAAGACAAACATGAATTACCAACACTAAACACTGGCCAAATTAGGGGAAAAAACACAGTCAATGTTCTCGCACTACGCGCATGATAATTTTAGAAGCTCATTCAATTCAAAAACTGTATCGTCAATTTTGCCAAAATATTGTAAAATAAGACGGTGCGTGCCTCCTCCTTTTTAAATTTGATGGTCAATAGGTAAAATAATATGATCTTATAGCTTTTCCAGCATATTGACAACTTACTAAATGTTGTGTTAGGGATGGTTTTTATAAATTGATACATGTAAAACACTATGTGATTACTCGAGCCATATATTTCATTTATGTAGATGATTTACACGTGTGGATGATTTAGAAGCTTATCTCAACATCCGTGCTTGGATACTGCTATAAAAACGTGTTTTTCGTATTTTTGTGTGTGTGTTTTTGGCTAATTCTATTTTCTTTTTTTATTATTCTTTTTTTTCTTTACAGTATTCTCATATGTTCAATAAAAAGTATAATATAGATCACATTTCTTCATATTTAATATTAAAGTAGGCCTACAATACAGACGATATAAGCATTAAATAAATGTTATTACACGGTCCTTTGCTGATTATATTGCACATCCAATAATGGTATAAGAGGGAATTCCATTTTTTGTTAAAACTCGCAAATGTTCCCGTTTTTGTGGCGATAGTATTTTTCAAGGGAGAAGGACCGCTTTGCTTCCTCCCGGAACAAAGCGATAACTGGTAGGCCCTCTTTCATTTTGATCTTGTATAAAAGCGACATAGTAGAAACACGTGTTTTAAACAGTTATTTGTGTCTGTTTGATGCGTGTTTTAAACAGTTATTAGTGTCTGTTTGATGCGCGTTTTAAACAGTTATTTGTGTCTGTTTGATGCGTGATTTAAACAGTTATAGTTTGTGTCTGTTTGATGCCGCGTTTTAAACAGTTATTTGTGTCTGTTTGATGCGTGTTTTAAACAGTTATTTGTGTCTGTTTGATGATAGAAGTTGACGGCTGAAGGGATGACAAAATGCTCATATTATTGATCGTCTAATCCAAACATCTCCGCCCAAGCAGATGCAGAAGCGGGTGCAGAAGCGTAGTTTAATTCAAATTCTCGTGCAAATGGATTTATTTCTGTCCAGCTACTGCCCGTCTGCTGCTATTCATATCTAATTATTGTCACCGGATGAACATATTGCAACCTTTAAAGGGCGATATATAATTTTCTACCCATCACATAATAGTGTGTTGCTAATCTTCGAGTTTCGAGTTTCGAGTATCGAGGAGTTTCGAGTTGAAAAAATCCAACTCGATATCGAGTTTCATGAAAAAACGTAATTCGATATCGAGTTTCATGAAAAAAAAGTAACTCAATATCGAGTTTCATGAATTGAATCGAACTCGGTATCGAGTTTCATGAAAAAAATCCAACTCGATATCGAGTTTCAAGAAAAAATCCAACTCGATATCGAGTTTCATAAAAAAATCCAACTCGATTTCGAGGTTCATGAAGAAGAAAAAAACTCGAGTTACGTTTGTACTCTTCTAACTGCTACCAAGTAGTAATGTCAAGCAACTTTCAATCGATAAAATGTTAAGAATATGATCTAAACACGAACTTACATGCTAAGTAAAGCTTAATTATCACTCTTAGAAAAAATGGTTCGTTTAAGAACCCTTTTTTGTCCCGCGGGGAGCACCTTTTGGCCTAAAAGGTTCTAAAAAGAACCTTAGAATGGTTCTTTGAAGAACTTTCAAATTTTAAATAAGACCTAAAGGTATATTTACTTTTTTGTTTTTATGTAATATGCAAATTCAAGAGAAATGTAAACAAATTTAATCCTTTTCAACTGTTAAAAATCATTTCTTCTTGGCTAAAAACATTTTTTACCGTTTTACCAAGAACCATTGAGGGTTCTCCATAATTTTTTCCCAAAAGGTTCTTGAAGCTTGAGGAACCATTTTCTTGGCTAAAGAACCCTTTTAGAACCTTTTTTGGTTCTAAAAGGAACCCTATAGAAATTTCATTGGGTTCCTTTTAGAACCAAAAAAGGTTCTAAAAGGGTTCTTTAGCCAAGAAAATGGTTCCTCAAGCTTCAAGAACCTTTTGGGGAAAAATTATGGAGAACCCTCAATGGTTCTTGGTAAAACGGTAAAAAATGTTTTTAGCCAAGAAGAAATGATTTTTAACAGTTGAAAAGGACTAAATTTGTTTACATTTCTCTTGAATTTGCATATTACATAAAAACAAAAAAGTAAATATACCTTTATGTCTTATTTAAAATGTAATAAATATAAGAGGACCTGACGTTTCGATTCTAACAGAATCTTTATCGAAGGTTAAAAAAATTTGAAAGTTCTTCAAAGAACCATTCTAAGGTTCTTTTTAGAACCTTTTAGGCCAAAAGGTGCTCCCCGCGGGACAAAAAAGGGTTCTTAAACGAACCATTTTTTCTAAGAGTATATATACTACCAAGAAAAAAATCAATTATTCTCCAATTTATTCAATAAAAACCAAACTCGATATTGAGTTTCATGAAAAAACCAAACTCGATATCGACCAGGTGTTAGGTAAACTTGCAAACAGTTGAATTGATTTTTAAGCCAATACAATTGTAATGGCATAATAAAAACGGAATGTTTCTGTAATACCATGATGGCAGGAAATACCCGTCACAGGTAACGTTAGCAAAACGGAATCAGCGGAATGCAACCGTGTATATTGTGTGCGAAGTATCTCTGACTATAATTGAACTGTGAACTCAATAATGGCCATCAATGGTATTATTATGCTATAACAATGGCTTACTATATCATTCTTGTAAGTCTACTACCTGGAAATCAATGTGCAATATTCTAATGATGAAGTTCAACTGTGTAGCCATCTTGTTGTGCGTCAGCATTCTTCAATTACAAACTTTTCAACATCAAATTCAATTAATTCCTATAAGTTCATTCCAGGAAACCACAAAGACAATTTCTTACCAAGACATCTCAGGCCCTTCTATAGATTGACCTACGGTTTCTCATGGTAGAGGAAAAAGTAGCTCATTAACATAATTTCCGTTACCCCTATCGTGTTGGAGCATGCGATTCATGTAGTCGTGTAGTATTTGTTCTCCCCGACATGAATACGGCTGTTGGTAAATTAAAAACATGTGCTAAGTACCCTAATTAAGCAAAACAAAACTGCAGTCCCTAAAATGAGTTATAGCGTAGGCCTATGCCAATGTGCCATCACTTTCCATTCAAATGACCGTCATTTGTGAATCGATTGCTTTATCTCTTGTCTATTGAGTGGAAAGACGCTATTGAAATGGACGGATGGGTTGCCCTTTTATAGCTTTGGAATCACGGGTAGTAGCGGAACTCGTTTTTAGTGAAATCGATTTAATACCTGCAATCATTAGAATGACACCTAATTTGTCAACATCATCGGTACCCAAAGAAAATTGAATAGGGGTGTTGCTGTTTTAATCCATATATGTGACGCGATCAAGAGGAATGAGTCGGATGTCGGGGAATCCCAAATTGAGATATGGCCAATTCAAAATGGCGGCTTACATAAGTTTTGATGGAAATTCATGTATACAATTTGACATAACTTTGGAACAAAACGTCGTATCGACATGGGGTTTTCAGTTTCTGAAAGCTCGAGGTGTCTTCTTTAAAACTGTATTAAAAACTCATTTTCGACCAGGGTCGACATCCGACTCATTCCTCTTGATCGCGTCACATATTATAGTTCTTTTGAAGAATAACAAAAATCTCTGAATGTTTTGTTGTTGCATAGGAGGCCTTAGTTTAAAGCTGGTTAAGGTGTAGTGCAATTTGCGAATAAACCCCGAAATAAACAAACAAACAAACAAACACACAAACCATTATAACTCGGACGTCTGCCATCTACAGTAGATAGCATCCATATATTATTGCATTCATCACTTAGATATAACCCAATTTTTATTGCTTTCTTCAGTAGATAAACACCCGGCGTTACATTTCTATCTTCAGTAGATAGTACCCATATATTGCATTACTATCTTTAGTAGATACCCGTATGTTATATTGCTATCTTAAGTAGATAATATATTATATTGCTATCTTCAAATAACATATGATATGTTGCTATCTTCAGTAGATAGCATTCATGAATTATTACATTGATATCTTCACCTTTGCTAATAGCATAATATCTATATAAACAGCACCGTGCGTGAATTTACACCTATTTTTAGTGTCATTGGTGTGCAACAGTTTCTAAACTTAATTAGGACCAGTCGGGATAGGAGAGTAAACGACATATTTACAAAAAAATAAAAATAAATAATGATTATTTAGAAACATTCCTAATGTATGCCTTTTCAAAGATATGGACCAACCCGTTCGACCCTAGTTATCGTCCTTGCATGGGCGGGTCTCGAACTGAAGCTAGAGTAATTCGTCTATCATGTGCACCATGTGTAGGAAAACTGCCTTATGCACTCGTAAAAAACCCTTTCCATGAGAGCCAACTATACACCAACTACAATTTAAATAAAGTTACATTTCTTGTTTTTAGTCACCCATTTTTGTATCAAATGACCACGAAAGTGACACAAAACACGTAAACAAATTACTAGAAAAAATTAAAAAAATTAATCCCCTTTTCAGTTGGTGTAATTGACCCTAAGAAGGGGCTTTTTTACGTTTTTATTTGTTTATTTTATTCAAATGAAGAGTGATCAATTGATGATAATTATACACACAATTAGCTTTTAAGCTTGAAAAGAATCGAAAGAATGCGTTGAAAAGAACAAAGAAGAGATTAACTGATGTGTGTGTGTGTGACTTAATCATGTTGCTTCTTGCTTCGTGCATTTTAAAAGCTTTTCATTGAGAGGATTGGACCAAGCCGATTTTGCTTCCTCATGTTTGCTGAAGTATATCTCCGGTTCTAAATAACCAATTGGAACGCAATAAAATGCAAATGAAAGCTTATTTACTCAGCTTTCATAATACATCAAGATTAGACCCGTGTGCTCCTGTCCTTTTAAGATATCTTATGTGCCCGGAGTTTTAACATTTTTTGGGGACAGCCTGTATATTTCACAGCATTTAACATGGGTTTTCCTCAGGATCCTCAACTGAGATAACAACACGAAACCACAAACAAATTAATGCCGCTAACGAGATTGCTAAAACTGTGGCTTACGGGAAACAAATGATATACCAAAACGACGTCGTATCTCTTATAAAAGCACAAATTACCCTATTTCAAATAAAATAATCCCCAAGTTAAGATCAATATAATGACTCGAGGTGTTCTAGGCCAATTAAAATGGACTCTTCTGTGTTTAGGCGTACTGTTTCCCGCCCGCGTCCAAAAATAAGAATGCCAAATATTTGAATTATTTGATTTTTATTTAGGATTTTATGAAATTAATCATGATGTAGTTATAACATAATTAAATACGGACCTCGATATTGGTTGCGATCACTTGTTTCAATATAAAGGAATAAAAGATAGACATCTCGTCCCTTTTCCAAACATGAAACCGTGTTAACTCATAATAATTTTAAATCGACAACCTTATTGCCAAGTAGCTAGCTTTGATTATGCTTCTAAAACTATTCAATAAAATAACCTTGTCAGTCCCGAACTCGTCCGTAGCTATCTGACGATTCAGAGAATCCAGTCCCTCCGTGTCACACTTTAGTACACAGAGCTGAATACAGCATGCTAAGACGAATATATCCCGATCGACGTCCAATAACCGGGTCCAATAACTCCAAACGTTCTTATGTCCCTCGCATGCCTCCCCGCCCGCCCTTTCGTACCCCACCCTGTTCTATTTCGTTTGTCCCCTCTTCTTCCTTACTATTTCCCTTTTTTCTTTCCTTTTATTTAATTTTTTTTTTTTAGGGCAGGATCCACCACTGCCCTCGACGTAGTCAAAGGTCAACCGCTTCCAAGACCGTAATTTTTAATACAACCAATTTTACCAGTTTCAACAGAAATAATTCGATCAATTTCACCGTAAGGGCATTCATATGATTCATCTAAATGGAAGATATATGTTGAAAAAAATACCAGAGATAAATATCATCGCTCAAAAAACCAGAGCAGCAGTAATTGGCATCTTCGAGACATGGCTCGATGATTCCATCACGGATGCTGGAATTGTAATTGGTGGTTACTATCTGCTCCGCTTAGGGCATGTCCAGCGTCGTCTGGCCTGGGCATGTGCTGGGTTCATGATGCGCCCTCAAGCGAATTCAAGGTACGAAAATTGGGCAAACAATAACGCATAAAACATGCTATATTACCTCAATAAAGGAACGTATAATTTTAATAGTTAGTAAATATAAATAGGAATTAATTTCATTGTAAAATATAATGAAAAAAATCAGTTATATTTTCATGAAAATATAAGTTTTTTGTACTTGAATTTAAAAAAATTGAAGAATGCGAAATCGGCTCTCTTTAATTAATTGAACATCAACTACACGGTCTACATTTACATATTGCCAAAACAATGAAAGCGCCTGATTTTTAAAACTGCGTGTTGCGTTACTTCATCCAGGGATGCTTCATCTCTTCATCTGCTTACTTGTGACTTCATGACTCGCTATAAACATTCGGATCTTGAGTTTTACAGCGTTTTTTCTGGTACAGAAGGGATCATCAGCAAGCAGGTAGTAAATGGTAAATTTCTGGTTCTGGTTGATTGAGTCGGCGTTGTGCTAAAAGTAAAAGTTAAAGAATTTTTTTCTAAAAACACATCAACTTGACCATGTGACACTTGGGCCTGGCTCGGGCCCACTTGTCTTGGGACTAGACCCAATGGCTTTATTATGATTCATGCCTCATCATACTATTAAAAGCCACATAACTTCCCATTGGATTTTCCTTCAGCGAGATTTCAAATTAATGTCCACATTTTGTCGAAATTACCTGTTTTGAGGATAACAACTTGTATTATAAACAATATTGTAGTGATATGCCGGACAGAAATTAAATATTGGTGTCAGACATTACACGGAAATTCTAGGGCCTAGGCCGACTTGCGCTGTACATCATAAGTCCAGATAACATGTGTACATATCAACATGATTTTATCGATGATTCCTACCTTTGTAGATTACATAGATTCTTAATTATTTTGAAACTGTGGGCTTGGTGTATATCCTATACATACTCTTTCGTGATTAATGCACAGACATCGGGGGGGTTTTCTGTTAAAAATATTGAAATTTATAAGAGATGCGCCATTCAAGAAAATAGTGGTATTAACAACAAAATATCACGTGCGATGATCAGTCTCTGCAGATTTGTTACGTAAAATGCTACGACGCTGCTGTTTCCAATTCGCTTCTGTACATGTGCAGCGTTCGTCTGAAACCACAGTCAAAGAGACTAAAATGACGCATCGCTTCATTTGCATAGCGGTCCGACAAATCAATGCGTGAAATTCGGTAACTTTGACAGTTGTTGAAGAGACACAGGTGGTACACACAAAGGAAGTCGCTATCTTAATCCGTTTAGACGACATGTATTCACGAATTTTCATTTTCACACCTCGGATAATGCGCTGTTTTTCTGCTTCCGTTGTTCGGTTTTAAAAATAAGGTAGGTAGGAATGCACCACATGTGCCGACACTGTAGGGAAACGTATTACTGATAATCTTATTTGCAAACGTCTAACCTTTGCGGTGTTCAAGAAATATTTCCATAGTAAATTACTCGCTGCTGTGACACAGTTGTATCGGCTTTGAAACCAGGGGCTATGTCATGTACCAATTGCAAGCAATTGGTACATGAAGTTAGGTATAGATGGTTACGGACCTTCAATTTGCCGTTGACTACAAAGCATCAAAATCAAGTCTACGCTCTACTCGACCATACAGAAGAACGTTCCTAGTGACCATGTGTAGCTGTGTAAGCGACCGTTGTTTACATGAGCAATATTTCCGAAATTCGTAAAATGTTTCACTCGATTTTCAGACTTTGACTTGTAAAAAACATGTGAAAACTTGCATTATGTGTAAATATGATAACATGAGTATGTAGAGGAATCACTTTGTCAAATATTCTGTTCGATGGTAATATTTCACGGGAGTACAAAAAGGGTTAAATTTTGGCCGTTTTGGTGATGGTGCAATCTGAATTTGTTTGAATTCTCGTAGTTTGTGGTCAACGGCATGTGACGTCACTCCGTAATCACCTATAGTCAGACATATCAGATCAAGTTACCCCTCATTTTGAAGCTTACGATGTTGCGCATCTAATGAAGTGACATGTTTTTTAATTGATGCTAATTAGCCCTAATTAAATATTCATACTTTGCGAAAAATTCTGTAAACATTGATTTTAGGTAATTAAAGGTAAAATTTAAAATAAAATTCAAAAATTTGAGTCTCTTTGCCAAAGTAGGGATGTTCATATCATTGACTATAGAGAGCGACATTTTTTTGGAAAAAATTTGACCAAAATATGTAGAAAACTCCATGTTTACCTATTTTAAATCCAGCGTAAAAGTACGAAACAAGCTGGGTGTATTCACTGAATGTCTAAATAACCCCACACAAGCAACTGGACATCATGAAAGTAAACCCCTTTTTACCTAAAATGATTTAAAATGTGTATGACTTGCCCAGTTTTCAGCAATATGAGGCAAACTACTTTTGGTTATAACTTTTTTATTATTCAGCCTGCAGACAAGGTTGAACCATCATTTTTATTGTAAAGTACTTTGTTTCCATGCACTCCATTTTCAAAGAGATAATTTTATTTTCAAAATTTTATGAACATGCCTATCTTTGCAGATTATAATTAGAGAATAATGACTGCGTAACAACTGTTTTCGTGAATTTGTTTTAAAATCAGAGGTTTTTGTTCTGGTCTGAGGAATCATAGTCCGGACGGCACGCTTTATACAGCGTGGGACTTCAGAAATCAAAATATCAACAAAAGCGTGGCGGTCAGAATATTTCTGATATAAAGGGTGTAGTTGTATAAAGCGTGGGGGTAAAATAAAAAAAGGTGGGGGTTATAACAAATCACATGCAGATATAGTAGTTTAATTCATTTTGAAAGAAATTGTAAAAAAATAGGACATTAATTTGCCACAATTTTCAGCGCATTATTTCAATCAAGTTTCAACATTTTCCGACGCACTTTCGGTACGGACAGCTCGTCTCCCATGAATCATATCGTGATTTCTACTCTATTTTGCCATATTTCAAAGCCAGCTTTTAGTTTGTTATGTTGGTACCACCCAAAATATTACTGTTGTGCCCTAGAATTATTTATTTTGATGATGGAAATGTGCCAAATGTGGTAGTATTTTGATATCATCAACTTCCGAAAACTTCCGAATTCGGAAGCATTACACTATTTTAGCTTAATAATACATTGCATGCAATGACGCAAATTTGATGGACCTCTAAAAAGCTCTTGGGATCCAAAATGTCCCCTTTTCGGTATAAAGGGTGGGGTTGAACATTCCCAAATAAAAAGGGTGGCTCTGTAAAAAGGGTGGGGGTCTGACCCCTGTCCGGACAGTGGGAATTGCCCCCTCGGGACAATTCCGAATGACCAGAACAAAACCCGAGGATTTCAAAACAAATTCACGAAAACAGTTGTTAAGCAGTCATTATTCTCATTCATCATTTATCGAAGAATTTGGAAGCGTTAGCATTATTTAGTGCCTTCAGAGATTTTTAATTTTCACTAAAGCACTAAAGCCACTTTTTAAATCATGAAAATGCTACATTATTCCATATTTAATCATAATGGCAGAATTGTTTTCAGACATTTAGCGAGTATCCCATTAGGCAACGCGGTCCAGATTTAGTCTCGTCCCCCATCGCAAAATAACAAACGTCTATACGCACATCACTTGCGAACTTACGAATTGAGCTTCAATTTCGCTGCACGACTTGCATTCAGGTTGAAGACCAGGGGATTCGCGGATTCGCGCCGAAAGTACAGCCCTGAAGACCGTCGTGTACATAGTCTGCAATTTCGCTACACGACACTCTTTTATACTCAATTTGCATCTGCGCATGCGTTAACGACTGTCGTGTATATAGTTAAGCTTCGGGATTTCCCGTGATCGCGGAATTCACGGCATAAATCACGGTTTTCATGCTAAATCACGGATTTTGTAAAATGTACCGTGAAATCGCGGAATTGCTGTAAATTGTACCGCGAAATCGCGGAATTCCTATTTCAGTCGCGGTAATTGTCCGACATGCCGATTTACAGTTACGGTCTTGTTGAATAACAAAAGAAAATTCTCTGAATTCCTATTGAAATATTTCCTTTCAAGACGATATCGACGCACAATTGTGTACAGTCATGACAGTGCATTCATCTCTAGGCCTACTTGAAACGACTGATTGAAGTTCAATTGACAGATGATTTACAATATCGAATTTATTTGAATGAGATAAACAAGACCGTATTCTAAAAGAGTAAGGTAGGCCTACTTCAAACCCAACTTCAAAAGAACATAGAGATTGTTTACATCCGCCACCCTCTTCAGAAAGTTTGTTAGTCGATACAAAAGTTAATCCAGCGCGTTCAATGGGTGATTATTGATTCAAGACCCTTTTCTAAAGACACAGAAAATGAAGAGCATGATGACTCACTCGTTTCGATGTCATCAAACGACATCAAACAACGTCGTATATTCAGCATTCATATTTGCATTGCATTGTATTACAAGAGACTGAATACAATAGCTTTCAATGGCTTGCGCTGCATGTTGTTGTCAATTCGACTTTTCCCCACGTGCGCTGAATATTCATCAGCATTATTCATGAAGTACATGTACGAATGCGCCTTCGTATACATTGTTAATGGGCATGTACATGTACATGACTCGAAGGCGTGTTTAATTTCGCGGTGTCAGGAAAAACATTACGTCACCAGATTAACCTAATTATCAGGGTTTAATATTCACGAGATGGTATTGTTTGTTTGTTTGTTAAAACGGATACTGTTGTATTAAAAATGGGGGAATCAAACAGTTACACAGCAAGCAATAAACTTGGACGGAGATAATAATTATTATATAGAAAGTTATCAATATATGAAAACAATAATGACTGTAAATGACCAGAAATTAATAATAAAAATGTTATAATTACTGATGACATCAGGGGATGCGCGTGCGTATGTTAAAAATTACAATCCTTTCCACGTGCGTTGGGAAAATCTAAACAAGGACAAGGTAGTGTGAGAAAATAATAAAATCTTGTTTTGTTGAATATGTTTTCCAAAATGTTGAACAACAACAGCATTGATACTAGTTTAAACATTGTGTAAAACAATTTATGACGCATTTAGCACGAAAAATTAAGTTATATTAATACTTTCACGGTTTGTTTTGTAACGAAACTGCGCATCAACTCAACGTTTAAAAAAATCAAACCACGCCGCATGTATAAATGATTTTACTTAAAAAACGTAAAATGAAAAATATTTAAATTTGTATTTTTGGGCTATATTTGTACAAAAGGTTGTGCTAAACAGCTTTATTATTAATTTTAACATTGTACCAAACATTTTGTCTGCATTTAGTACGAAAAATATAGATTTTATTACTACTTTCATTCGGAATTTCTAACAAAACGTGTACATCAACGCAGCTACGGGCTGTCTTTAGTAATGGCAAAAATGAGACAGAAAGGCCACCTAGGCCGTCGGGAATTGGTAGTTGTTTACGGTGGCTTTTGAATGCCTTAAAATACGACCACTCCGCTCCGTAAATCATGGAATTTCGCACGGTTTTTTCTTGAAATCTCAATAATCACGGTAAATCACGGTTTTCACAAAAACTGCCCACGGTTTTCACCTTAAAAATTCACGGGAAATCCCGAACCTTATATATAGTCTGCGCAATAACGCTACACGACAGTCTTATTCAGGGTCAGAAATTCGACGCGAATCCGCGAATCCATTCGCGCAAAGATTCGCGTACATTATCACTGACGGGAATCCATTGGATTCGCGTAAAAATTAAAATTAAAATTTTTTTTAATTTTTTTTAAATTTTTTTAATATTTTTTAAAGTAAAACACATGACCTAAGTTGACTCGTATTTGACCCTTAAGAACCCACATAAAACCCCTTAACCCACACCATGAGGGATAATAACTCCTTACCTAAGATCTTATACTAAGTTATTTAATTCATTCTTATCAAAAGTATGATTTTTTCAACACTGTTTTCTATGTAAAAATACAATTTATTTCAAAATCAACAATATCTTAATTGGAGATGCAGGAAAATGAAAGTGTAGTCCTAAGAAACAGGCAAAGAGTATTCTTAATCTCTGGCGTGATAGAAATGGAAAGGGGGCTACAAGGACTGCATTCATAGAGGCTGTGGAGAAGTGTCCGGATTGTGTTTTACATAAAATAAGAGTAGATTCTCGCAAGATGCATTTTGCGAGAATCCATTTGCGAGAATCCAGATTCTCGCAAAATTCCCCTGCGAGAATCCAAATGGATTCTCGCACTTGGTCGCGAATTTCTGACCCTGCTTATATGTGACGCGATCAAGAGGAATGAGTCGGATGTCGGGGAATACCAAATTGAGATGGCCAATTCAAAATGGCGGCTTACATAAGTAATGATGGAAATTCATGTATACAATTTGACATAACTTTGGAACAAAACGTCGTATCGACATGGGGTTTTCAGTTTCTGAAAGCTCTAGGTGTCTTCTTTAAGACTGTATTAAAAACTCATTTTCGACCAGGGTCGACATCCGACTCATTCCTCTTGATCGCGTCACATAGTTTCGGCCATTTATGACATCTTATGTTAAACTATGTGCTAAGATGACAAAAAAACCCACCTGTTCTACATAGGAGACGACCATTAGATACTCGGGGGGGGGGGGGGGGGGGTGGGCATGGAAGTTTTCTAAAAAAAACCCAACTTTGCTATCCAGGAAGGAAAAAAAGTAGGGTTAGGTGGTTGGTTGGTTGGGCAGTTTTTTGTTGTTTTTTCCCCCAACTGTTCAGGAATTTTTGTATGAATTTTCAACAATTTTGGAAATGTTTCAAAATAAAAAATTTAAAAAATAATCAAAAAAATTCTAAATGTTCAATCCCCCTATAAACAATTTTGTGAACATTTAAAAAAGGATCGGTAGGGCCTGTAGATCAGGGTTTTTTTCCCATCGCCCAATAGAACAAGAGGAAAGAAGACCACTTCCAATCCAAGAATCAAACTTGGTAACATTTCACCCTAGGTAGAAACTATATTTTGTTAGCAGGTTTGTCTAATATTTCCTATCTTATTATGCTTTTTGTTTCTATTCCAGCAATTTTACTTGGCCCTTAGGGAGAACACCACATAAGCATCTGTAACATCAGTGATTTACGCTTTTATTCAAAAATGGCCATCCCTCAGCTAGTTCCTGCTAGGTTTCTGTGTCTTATTGCCCATCTAGTCGTCGCAATAACAATTCTGTGGTCAAGGGTAAGTTGAACATTTTGGCAATGTCTTATTTTTCATTTGGTGTACCATTCAGTATAGGAAACAGTGATGGAAATAAGACCCGCCCGCCCGCCCATAGCGGGTAACTTTCATGTCGGGCGGGTGAAGATACAAAGGTACCCGTCCGACTGGCGGGTAACATTTTTGAAGCTCAAAATGTAAGTAACAGTAAGTTCAGGGTAATTTCATCATCAGATGATCGTGTGTCATGATGATAGAGGAGATCAGGTTGATAGGAGATTAAAGAGAGTATTGGATTGATGAACATGATGAATACGAGGAGCTGTTACGGGCTAGGGTTAAGACAAAATCATGTAATTGTAGTTTAAAAGTAGTTTTGCTCTTAATTGTTTGCTGCAAAATATTATGAAAAAACCTTGGGCTGGTGGAATTTTTGTCGGGCAGGTAAATTCTATGAGTTACCTGCCCGACTGGCTAGTTGAAAAAAATCTGAAGTTCCATCACTGATAGGAAATGTCTCCCAATTGAGGGGAGCAGTGATTTGAAATCTTAATCTGATCATTGACACGTTTATGGTCCTAATGCTTCCCTGTGTTCGAATCACATCAAAGGTCATATCCAGTATAGTGACAATGTTTTCTCGCGGCGTTGTCTAAATTTATTTTCTTTTTAATTTATTCCTCATCTATACAAGAAGGATTGAAACTCTTTAAGAAGAAAAATAATGATCAATATGTGTCATTTGTTTTATCAAATTATCATACATTTGAATAGCGCGCGCGCTATTAAAATTCATGCATGGACACATGATATTTGGGTATGTGTTGCTTCAATAGTAAAACGATGTGTATATATCGTTGTGATTGGTTCATTGTTGGTGCCTCGAATGTTAAATGGAATACATTGTAGGTCCAAAACAATAACTGATCAACCAATACTTATGAAACACCTCTAATCACATCCCTTAGAAATTTGAAATTTGGGACATAATAGCAACCACCCTCTGTTGATTATTTATCACAAAAAAGTGCAGGTGTTTTGAGCTTGGTGGCATTATTCATGGATGACAATATATACGACCACAGGCCTACATGTTATAAACAGGTCGCTACAGGTGTTGAAACAATGAAAGGTGACATTAAATTAGAGAATTCACCAATGATAGATCTTAGATCATTGCCGCATTGGATGAAGAAAATACTGTAGCCGACATTCTCTTATATTTGGAGAATGGGTGGGTTTTAGGATTTTTAGCCATCAATGAGATCGCATGATCAGGGCAGGTCTGAGTCAACTTCTTGACATCGCATCAATATTACACTCTACTATTCATGATTATTCTTCCATTTCCAGGATTCAAACGTAAGAGCCTGCCTGCCGCTCTCATTCACCCAAGCTGAATATAACAATATAGATACTGCGTAAGTATGAAATAAAATATAGCATGGGTTGTCTGAACTGAGCAGGCCTAAGGCCTAAAAAAGAAGAAGTTTGATTGGCGTAACATGACCAAAACAAATAGGGTAGGTCGGTCGGGATTTAAAATAAAATAAAAAATTAAATTTTTAAATCATCTTCTTTTGAACACTTAAAAGACAGCAGTACACACAAATGAAGAGACGGCAAAAATTCCCTTTTCTTTAAACATTTTTCTTTTTATTTATAGAAACCAACAGACTCTATGAGTACAAGTTTCTGAAGTTTTAAACAATAACAAACTTCAGATTTCAGTTTTATTTTATTTTAATGTTTTGTTTTGTTTTTTCCCCCTCAAAATAATAAAAAATATTCAGGGTCGGCGATGTATTTAGGGTCGGTCGGGTTACGCCAATCAAACATTTTTTTTTTTTTAGGCCTAATTGAAAATATATGGGGTGATCAAGCAAAAATGAGTCGAAAGTCCCAAATATTGATTTTGAGATGCATCCAAACAAAGGAACACATTTCTTTTGTTTTCTATTGTTTTGAAAAACAGTTCAATTGCTCTTATCTTTGGAATTAAGTGTTCATTTTTAATGGGGTTTTCTACAAAATGGAACATAGAAATTCTTGAACTGACCTATACTGTCTAGTAGAAAACTAAAAATGTGATATGATTGACTTCAGACTCATTTTGCTTTAACGCATCACATTTTGAGATTTTAAGACTAAAAGAATTAAAAATTAAGACTAAAGAATAAAAATAGATAAAGAAATTAGAAATTATTATTATTGAAAAAAGACTGAAATTATATGTGACCCAACATGAGTAAATGAAGCACAATGCGGCAGTATATGATTTGATTTATGAGCACAAATGTGGCACAGGGTCATAATAAGTCAAATAAAAAGTCTTTTATACATCTTGTATCCAACCAAAAATAAAGAGTTTAACTTTAAGTGTTCCGCGATGACAGCAAAATTTGATAATCGAAAATCGAGGGAACAACATCGAAGTTAATCGATTAATCGCCAATTATCAAAACGTTGCCGACAGGTAATATCAAGTGCCGCAATACAAGCAATTCTTTTGATCTGGGGCATCAAGCAATTCGCGTCGCTGATTTTAAAGAACTGACGCAGACAATTAAAATTATCGAGGTTAAGCAAACAAAAGGCTAGGCATATATTATAATTGTAAAACATCGTAAAATAAATCTGTGTGACAAGCTGTCACTTTCTACACATCAATTAACCCTTAGAACCCGAAAGGCACTAAAATAGACCTTCAACAACGGGCGTAATAACTCGAAAGGCACTAAAATAGACCTAGACCTGAACAGGTGACTAAACATGTGACTTGTTTGTTTGGTCATATCACCTGACTTGGATCAAGTAACTTCTGCACTTGCTAAAAATAGACTCGCGAAGGATTTGCAAACATTTTTCTCAAGAAATTCCTCAAATATGGCAAGAAATTTGATGGATGCGGCACTGCGCCAATTTTTTGATGGTGATTCTCAGGATTCTCAAGAGGGCATGGATGAATCAGATTATGGTCATGAGAGTGATTTTGAGAGCGAAAGCGACATCGAAAGTGATGATGCACTACTGCCATACACATACAGTATCCGATAGTGATAGCCGATTCAACTGTTGGGCGGATTGGCACACAAAATTAAAGGTGGCATATTGGCAGTAAAGAAAGCAAAAACACACTAGTATATATGATTTCTAACATGTCTTTTATTCAATAAAATACATATAAAATGCAAATCAGAACAAAATAACAGTGAAAAAAATATTATAATAACATTCCCTATTGTAATGCACAATTTATTCAAATTTGTGCTCATAAGTCAGGGTGGGGCACTGGAATGCTATATATAGGTCAGGGTTCAAAGGGTTAAAGAAAGAGAAAAGACCTGCCAATTGTCTGTGTCTGTGTTGTCTGTAAATCATTACACTTTCCATCTCACATCATAGATCTCCGACCAAAATTCAGCCCATTTAATATTTTGTTGACAATACCCAAGATTAAATCCTAAAATGATTAGAAATAAACCCAAGGCCAGGTACAAAACACATAATAAATCTCTGAGTAATATTCCATGTTTTGTTTTGTATAAACACCATCAAGAAACCATCAAAAACCACACCAATGTTTACAACCACATGTTTGCTACAAATGTTGACCTATTGTACCCCTCACAAGCAGGCCTCAAATTTCGTCAATTTAGGGGCACGGCCACTTTGGCCTTAAAAATAACACATTTCGAAGGGCATCGAGGCCATGTTCTGGGGCACCAAAGCCAAACCAATATTGGAATGAAAGGGCACCAAGGCCATTTTATATTACATTATTTATACCATAATTTTACAGGTAAACTTCACTAGGACTTTTATTAAATACTTTACAGCATGAAACGAGACAGTCTGTTTATTTTGTCAATCAACATATTTTAATACTGTATCATTGTCATGTTGTGAATTTGTGATGTTATATATGTACGTTGCTGTTGGAAAGCAGAGCAGTGAGCAATTGCGTAGCTAGAGACAAGGTGGATACATGTTTAAAATCAACCATTAGATAGATGAAAACTTTACACCTCGAATGGACTGTCACATCGTCATTTTTGTAAAATTTAAAGCATATTGCACCTTTCAAAATCGGATTGAACTTGGAATAATTTGATCAAAGTTAAGTTTATCGGAACCCCCAACCGCGAGCCAAAAGGGCTCACGGCCACTGTTAAAAATAGGGCACGGCCATTATGGCCGTGATTTTTTTACTGATCCGAGGGCATCGCGGCCAGATGCGAGGGCATCGCGGCAATGGCCGCGATGGCCGCGATGTAATTTGAGCCCTGCTCACAAGCCAGCCCATCTTGTTTCCCAGAAGAAAACAATTTGGAAATGAATGTCAGCTTCGCTTCACCAGCGTGTCAATACATGTGGTTTAAGTACCCAGCATCTTTTTTCCGGCTGTAAATTATTTTTGCATATTTAACATAACACTTACGCACGAGGCAAATATGTTATGCCAGTTAAAGGGTGGATTTAATTAGAAACTTGCTAAAAAAATGGCATAAGATAAAAAAAATAAAAAAATAGAAAATAAACACCTCTGAAAAAGAGTTGAATATGAATATCCTCTTTCCCCTCTCACTAATTCAGCTGCCAATTCCCTCTCCCTTCCTGCTATGCCACTGTCAATACCCAACTTCCAATTGTTACCCCTCGAATGGCCCGGCCAGACAGTGTTTAATCTCTTGCAAACAGAATTTTATTTTATTTTAGGCCCTTATCTGACCACAGGAATGTTATTATATTGAATGCAAAAGGCCATTTTACTGTATGGTCTCACCCCCTGGTAAATCCTTCTGCCATGTGGTCTGGGTGGTCTAAAATGCATGCGCAGTTCAATCTGGGGGGGGGGGGAGGGGGAAATCCTATGATATGCAATCTGGGGGGAAAATCCTATGATATGCAATAGGATCGATTTGCATTGATTGAGTCATCTGAGATGTTTTGAAAAACAGTTTGTCACCTACGCAATTAGTATAATGTCAATCAAGTGATAGCACCAATTTAGTGGTGCTGCAATCAAAACACAAAGATATCTGTATGTGTTGTCCCACATTTGGTGCCGGTCTGTCCGGATGTGGTTTTGATGGGGGGGGGGATTATCTTGGGAGATCCAGACTTGACTTTTCATAAGCACAAAAGACCGTGTGTTAATTGATTTTTATTTTAATCAAATTCTCGATCGAGTGGGGAGTGGGGGGGGGGGGGGGGGGGGGGGGTGGTGATTTTTCACTTTCATTAATTGATGAAGAAAAAGATTGAGATCACAACTTTTCACAAGTTTTGCTGTGTTTTTGTGAGTAGAAACAACGATAATGGTAATTTTTAATGTTCATCTTGAATTCTGAAATAAATTAATTAAAAAATAAAATCAACGCTACTTTGTGTCCCTTTAATAATAAATCTGTGAATATAAATAATGGATTTATCCGCCACTTAAATGGATTATTTTTTGACAAGAAACTGGAGAAAATAAATCACTCGAAATGATAGTTAGATCATAATCAGGTACGGTATACGGTTAATTTAAAGGCGTGATATTTTCCAGGGGGCGCCCTCTATTCATGATTTTTTTATAAAGTTGATTTTCTTGCAGATTTACATTTCTGATCATAAATCATAAACATATTCTGAGTTACAGAGCGATACAATTCCTAATTACTTCAAAATCATGGTTTTTAAGGGTTGAAAATAGATTGTTAGTTAGCGAACAATCTATTTTCACTCTATTTTCAGTGGCAAAAGTGTGCAGTTGTCTGTCAAATGCATTTTGAGATATTGATGGAATTAGGCATGGAAAAACAAGCAAATAAGACAATCTTTGAATAATTACTCTTCATAAGATCAGAAAGAAGTATCCAATCTTAAACCACAAAGGCGTCATTTTGAAGCATTCAAGAAGCTCCTTTTGTTGGAATTATAATATCTCAATATTTACTTTTCAAGACAACTGCATCTTTTTTTCTGCAGGCTGTACACAAATAGCAATAATTAAACTATTCTATGTTTTTTTCTCTCCTACAGGTTGTTAGCAGGGCTGATAGTCACACTGATACTTCTATTTCTTGAGTTGGTTGGTTTCCTATCTGGAGTCAGCATGTTTATACATTCAGCTGGACTTTTATGTATCCTTTTGATATAATCACAACCTTATATTAATATCATGCATCCCATGTGTTCCAGGCCATTCAAAATAACTACCAGTGTGGTAATGAAATGTAACTATACTCTGTGTCCTCTCAAGTTGGGAGGTGACGTCAGCTCGTAATAATAATAATAATAATGGATTTACTATAGCGCCCAATGTAGGGAGCCTCTGGGCGCTTCACAAAACTAAGTACAAAAAGCAAACAACATTTTCAACCTAAAACCATGAAATATTACAAATAATTGCACATACTGTAAAAGCCACTATTTTCGCGTAAAGATATTTTTGCACATTTTGCTATCATAGACATTTCGTGATTTTTTTCTTCGCGGGCGACCTTCTGGATGCACTGCATGAATGTTGAAAACATTATTTTCGTGTGTTTAAATTCTGCGAAAAAATATTATGCGCGAAAATCGCGAAAAATAAAACAACCTCGAAAATATCAGCTTTTACAGTAATTCAACAACTGGTGCTACACGTCTCTCCTTGCATACTTGCAAATCCATGATTCAAGACATGCAAACAGAAAAGAGATGTCTAGACATCAAGAACCAGGATCGCAGATACAAAAGAGACGTTGGCTACATAAAAGAACATTATGATATACAGGGATGCCAGTTTTCAAGCAATTGCCTGTTTTCCTTCTTTTCGCTGATCCAATTTTCCGCACTTTCATTTATTTTCAGCCCATTTGTGATCTTTTTCAGGCTTTTCCTTCTTTCTCGTTCAGCCCTACTGGCATCCCTGGATATATCAAATAAACATTTTATAAAACAAGTAAAGGTTAAGCACCAATCAAATAAGTAGTCTAATTAATGTACATGTACAAGCAACAAAGAGATCAAAATTCATTATATTACACACTTAAAAACTACATGAGATAAAATATTTGTGAAGAAATAATGCAACCAGCACAAAACAATTGTATAATCTACTGATATTACTATCATGTTGCTGATCGTATGTTCAACAGTTATTCATGCATGGGGAAAATGTATCAAAGGCTACAAATAAAAACCCATCCAGTTCTACAGGCCCGACCTATCAAAACAAAAATTTCAATTTTTGAATTTTTTTAAAATTGCTGATAATTGACCAGTAATGCCAGAGTGTATTCCAGCTATTGATGCAGCATTTACGCTATACAGTGCACTCCACGCTATGATTCGTCTCTGATCTTGACGGAGGCAAGGACATTAAAATCATGCTCGATAATATAGCGCAATCGGTGGAATACCCGCTGGCGTCAATGCAACCTGGTAGATATCTGGACTAATAGTATGAAGATGGGAAGAATTTTAACAACACTTTCCACTCGGGATTGGTTTTACCATATACAAACCATATTTTTCAGAAACCTTTCCCAAACGTTCAACGTTTATCTCAAGAATTAATGAACCAATACTAGGCATGTTTGTACTTATTGTAATGCATTTCTCATGGCGATTTCAAATATGTTAATGAAATTAAATAATTTTGACATTTTTGAAAATATTTTGTGAATTTGTGGAGTGTCATCTCCAGACGCCTGCCGCATGGAAAGTGTTAACATCCTGGTGTTCTCTCTTCGTATTCAGAGGGGTAACACATGATCATTCCAGGTTCTTTGAAATACCCCCGTTTCGCAGACAATTTTGCTAATTTGACCCCCTTTTTCGCACAAAAATCTGACATTTTGTCTGAAAATAACCCCCCTTTTTCACTATTTCAAGGGCACTTTCTAAATAGTCTCCACTTTTTGCGCAAAAACAGGGACACATCTGGTTCAAAATACCCCTTTTTCCTATTCCCAGGACTATTTGATATGACACAAAGTTCATTCTATTTTTTTCCCTCACGGACTTAGCCTCTCCAAAAAACACCCCTAATTTGTTGAAATCGCGGACTTAGTTTCCAAAATGACCCCTTATTCTTGGAAATCGCGGACATAGTTTTAAAAAAACACCCCTAATTTTGGGAAATAGCAGACATGGTACGTATACAGAAAACCCTCCTTTTTCTGCGATTTTTGGAATGATCATGCGTACCCAAAGTCAATGTTGACTGAAACCACCGGGGTTTAATTAACATAGCACAACTTTGCTAGAATCAAGATGATTCTCATGATTGATTTTGCATGAATTGTTTGCATAAACCTTAAATATTAACACAATTCATAATTGATTCACGCACATCTGTTTGCAAGATTCTGTGCAATAATCAGGGTTCAGTTTCTACCATTTTTGCCGGCAAAAAAGGGCAAAAACCCGTTTTTGCTTGCAAAACGATAATCAATTTCTCACCAAATGTTTAACTTTTGAAATTTAAATACAAGAGCCATTTAATCAGCATATTATATTCCTTGACCTTTGACCTTGTCATATCCAGCTACCCTAGCCCATGCCAGCGGTGCCGTAGCCCTCTCCTACTTCTTATTCAATGAGTGGCCATGTCATACATTCTGGTATATATTTGGATTCTGCAGGTAAGTAAGAATTATTTTGATATAATATTGAATGATTTTAAGTGTGATATAAGAATTTATTTTTTGATATAGAGTGGAATATATTCTTGCATCACACGAAAATAAGACATTCAATATTATTATTATTGGTGCCAGACGCTAGGATTAAAATGACACACGCACAAGAATTGTGTAAAGCAAGAACCAGAAAGAACATTTTTAATATCAACCATGTTTGAAATAATATTTCTCACTCCTACAACTGAGTTTTTATCACTCTTTCAGTTGATTTCTTATGAAGAAAAAAACCTTCATGTATAGCATGCCTATAACTTCCGAGGTGTTTCCTTGATCCGCTGTGGTTTTATTTCAGTGTAAATTATGCAAGTATGAACTGTGAGCCATTACAACACACGGTATCAATTTTGAACATTTGAATGCCATAGGTTTGTGCACGTATAAGAATGTGCGCAATGATCAGTATATTTGTATGGCATAGGTTTGTGCACGTATAAGAATGTGCGCAATGATCAGTATATTTGTATGGCATAGGTTTGTGCACGTATAAGAATGTGCGCAATGATCAGTATATTTGTATGGCATAGGTTTGTGCACGTATAAGAATGTGCGCAATGATCAGTATATTTGTATGGCATAGGTTTGTGCACGTATAAGAATGTGCGCAATGATCAGTATATTTGTATGGCATAGGTTTGTGCACGTATAAGAATGTGCGCAATGATCAGTATATTTGTATGGTATGCAGCCACCTAAGTGAAAGAAACTGATTCTAATGCATCCTATATGATGACAGCAGATTAAAAGTACGCGCTTTGAGTACAATCGGAACATTCTAAATAAAAACTGACATTTAAATTGTTTTGTTTTTTAATACTTCAGGGTAAAAATGACTCGTGCACAGTTATAACAAGTTTTTCAGAAAGATGTATCATAGTGCTTAACCTTGTGCGCACTACCTGCCTATCGAACAGTGTATGTGATTGGTTAATTACAGGATAAGCTCATTTGAATATCTATTAAAGTACTGCTTATCAAATATTTCACTCCAAGCTTCATCAGAGATACAATTTATCTAACAATGTCTCTGATTGGTGCACCAAATGATGGATCCAGCTTTCTGACCAATCAGCAGGTAGTTCTCAAGGGGTTAATTGATTGCCATTTCATTTGTTTCCTTCTCACAGTGTGTTCCCAGCATTAGTGGAGATCATCGTGATGATAGGAGTACTCGGACTGAAGAGAGTAGGATGAAGACCTCTTGATCGACCTTGAAACAAGACGGCAGAAACCTTGCCTGTGATTGGTCTGTCACAGATGCTACATGTCTTTCTATTGGCTGGCAAGAATAGTGCACCAAAGATAAGGTTAATTCACAACTTGTATACATTCCATTGCTTAATTCTGCTTGCAAAGCTACGTCTCAGGTTACAAAAAGAGGTAACATCAATTATTTACAGATTCATGCTAGTGAGGATACAAGTGATATTTGAAAGATGATGGCTATAAGTTGATCTTTGTTCATAAAATGAGGTGTAAATCCTGAGGTTTAACTGCACCAGAAAAGGAAGGATCTGTTTCCTTCATTTTTACTCATCATTTATTAAAGAGATGAACTTATTGACTGATACGATCAAGGATAACCAGGGAAGGGTGCCAAGATGTAAGCCAGGTTTATGAGAGTATCTGTCACTTTCATAAAATTGCCTAGCTAGAGTGTGTGACCAAAAGCCATATCTATGTACTCCTCCTTCTGCATTGCTGGCGAGTCCTCCAGGGGGAGGGGGAGGGGGAAGGGGGTACTCAATTTATTTTGAAAAGGTGTGCCACTAGAGGTTGAAAAACCTGACCCACTGATTAGACTTTTGTTTGTGATTTTGGACCAATGTTAAGGCTTTTCCAGCACAAATCAACCCCCATATTTAGGGAATTTGTGACAAAAAAAGCAACCCATTAAGACTGACACATACCTGTATACCTGTTATATGTGAGTACCCCCACCCCCACTTCCCCCAGGGAAGGTGCAGGGAGTTGCTATTAGTGTTGGAATAATATTGATATATCTGCTTCCAAGAGTCTGAGTTTGACAATCCAAAAGTCCATTTTTGCAAAAGATTCTTGCCAGAATACGAGAATCCAAATAAACATTTTAACACACTATTTGGATAGATTCTTATATTTTCCCCTCCAGAATCTGAATTGGATTCTCGCATCAACTGACAAACTTCTGACCCTGGATTCAGTGATATGTTCGTATTCCAGACATTTATAACTGACTTTGTAAATAGTGTTATCCGTCCAAAAACAAAACACCTGCCCAAAGTGATGGGACAGGCAATAAGGTTATGATAAAAATTGTTGTGTTGCCCTCAAGAGCCAAACATTTTGAGGTTGTGTCATTTGGTGGGTCAGTCAATTTTTTTCCTCAAACATATTGTAGACAGACCATGGTTGTTGTGGTTCGTGTCAAGACAAAATTAATGAATGTCAATTTTACAAAGTGTGATAAATTAATAGATCAAAAAACATTTTTTCAAGCAAACTTGATCATTTCAAGCCGAAAATGGTAGTATTATGACAATTTGGTTAACATTTAAATCTTTAAAAAAATGTGACCCTAATTTTTGAGATTTTAGGGTCGGTCGCTGAGAGCAACACAACAATTTATTTGTTGGCATAATCAAACAGTTGTGCATAAATTGAAAAAGGTTCAAAGATGATTCTGTAATTAAGTATGTATAGGCTCATGAACATAAACTAGGGCTGTTGTTGTTGTGTGACTTATTACTAAATATATATATCCGTCACAAGGTTTTAGTCACAATACCATACATTTTCAAACTTGCATGGTGCCAGTCTGGTGTGCATAGCTATACACATGAGATGTGTATGCCCTTCAAAGTTCATAATAGTGATTTTTCATCTGAAATTTAAAATAATCACAATGGGAAAACCCTTTTCTTAACTCCCTTCCCTCTACCCCTTTCTTCACTCCCTTTAATTCATTACTACGGGGCATTATACCTCGCATTATGAAAGTGCAGTTTTACAATTCAAAACAATTTCTTCTGTTTTTTGGCAACACATATAGCTGGGATAGATTTTTCATATGCGCACATCTAGGGGTTAGCTTGTCATCTTTGCCTCACAATGGGCGTGTTTTCACAGAAAAGAGCTAGTGAAATGGTTTATCTTACCCGGAATGAAAATTCTGTGTCGGCGCTTAACCGACACGTTTCCACAGAGCGCAATAAACTGTTTAAATAATCGGCTCCCGACCCTCCTGACTTAAACCGTTTAAGCCTTGTGGTGTTTGTCGAACGCACCGCATCTCTGCTGCCATAACAAGGCTGCGTAGAACCGAGCGTATTACTGCACGGGCCATAAGGCGCACTCTGCGTTCACGCGTGAAAGGTAGGGCGCACTACGGGGCGCGAATCGACAGGCGCGTTATGATTCCAAATTCAGCTTAAACGGTTTATCATAAACCGGTGTGTTTCCACAGCGCAGTGGTGTCGATCTTGAGGGGAAATAACCACCTCTGGAGAAGGTTATCATAAACCGTTTATGGGTGATACTCGGTTTATCAATAATCCGATTATTGTGTGTTTCCACAGGAGAACTTACCGGAATTGCAATTTCTTACACGGCAATAACCGGAAAGTTCAGTTCTGTGGAAATACGCCGTATGTCTTTTGTGATTGGTCCCGATAATTAACTGTTCAATGAGTCATTTATTAAATTCTTTAGCAGGATTGAATTTACACTTTTTGGCCTGAGTTTTACACCTAGGGAGAGATTAAATAGAGCTTTCATTATCAGTTGTATCTTGCAACTCTGAAATTTGTCTTAGGCTCAAAGTAATTATCAAAATTCTCCAATATATTTTTATATAGTCAAGATTTCTTCTCTGCATCTGCGAGTTCTCAGCTATTGTAGATGGTGGTGCCGCCTTGTCCTTGTCTCTGTTCTGTTGGTGACAGAGACCTGCTTGCGTAATAGACATTTCGACTGTTACCGTATTTGTCTGTTTGAGTTAAAATGGCTCCTAGGTCAAATGGACTTGCGTCAACGTAGAGTTCCGCTGGTATTTCGGGGTCGTAATATGCCATGACTCTATCGCTTGATAAGGATTCTTTTAGTTGTTTTAGTGCTTCACGTATACCGTCAGTTTTAATCGCCGCTTCATGGCACAGCTTGAAAATGTTAAGCTGGGTGCATGAACTGTGCAGCACCTTCAAGTCATCTCTGTGAAAACCTGGAATGCGTCCTGGTAGTCTTAACCCAGTACTCATTCACCTTCTTTATCACGATGTAGGGAAGCAATGATGTCCATAGTTGTCTGAAGGTAGTCTCCGAATCTTCACATATACTGTCAGTTTTAATTGCTGCTTCATGGCACAGCTTGAAAATGTTAAGCTTGGTGCATGAACTGTGCAGCATCTTCAAGTCATCTCGGCGAAGGCCTGGAACGCGTCCTGGTAGTCTTACCCCAGCACTTGTTCACCATCTATCTTTATTGTTGCATGATTAACTGCCACCCTGTCATTCATTGTATTAGTAATGTTGGAAATAAGTTTGGAGTGACAATACTGATACGGTAGTCTTCTTTATAAAAATCAAATAAGCTTCGGCCAAGTAATCTACCGTAATGTAATTAAAATAGTCATCAGCAGTGCCCTCTGGCAATTCATCTACTGCAGTCATTTTGTGTCCTCACATTAATACTGATATAATGAACCCTTCCTGTGGGTGGCATCGAAACCAAGTGTTAGATTTTCTAGTTGTTATCACCAACTCGTTGCTTTGCAGGTCTGCGATACTGGAACCACTGGAACGCCTCCTACACTGCTGTGTGTCAATAGAAGAAACACACTGCAGTTGTATTTGTCCATGTTTCGTGATGAGTCTATGAAACAGAGTTCACCGTTGTGCTTCAGTAGAGTGTGTACACGCTGCATCAGGGTGTGCAAACAGCAACTATAAACTTGTTATCTGCAGTGACATCAACTGCCATTGATGGATGCACGCAGTTGTTGGTGCTGTTTAATTGGTCAGCTAGTTGCTGTAAGATTGCAAGCACACCATCCCCTGTGGTCTCACCATAGTTGGCCTCAAAGATTGTTCTATACAACCTGTGACAGTAATAAATAGAAACTAAAGAATATACCATGCAAAGATTAGCTATATTCATACACATACATGTAGCCTGGCCCGAGCATTTTGCTTGAGCCTGGTCCCTTAGAACCCAAGCGTGTGTCTGAACTGACCGACCGTGTAAACAAACAAACAAACAAGTTATCTGTTCAACAGTTGTTCTATGAGGTATAGAGGTCAGCATTAGGCTATATTAAAAAAATATTTTGTCTCAAAGCTCTTTAGTTTTTCAAAACCTAATGCAAAATGCGTTTTTTTTAAAGGTTTTTAAAAAAAAAAATTATAAATATAAAATATTGAAATCCTTGTAAAAGTGACCTTTTGTATTTCAAATGATGTGATAAATGAAAATCTGAAAAAAACCGGTGACACTTTGGGATTTTTTTCTTTTTCTTTCTTCTAACGCGCACCAATAAACTAACGCGCGTGGGAGCTTTGAGACGAACCAATTTTTTAAATATAGCCTTACACCTCATTGTTTCGCGGAACTCTGAATTAATGTTGGGACATTTTGCACAGGTACTTAGTTTATAATATGATCAAATATTTCCATGCGTGTTCCAGTGTTGTACATTTGCCATCTACTTTTGTTTCTTTCTCCTTTTCATTTTAACTTTGAACAGGCCTGAGAAAGTGCTTCCTCGATCATCATCGGTGCTTCCTCATCAGCTTTACCTGATCCCCAAAAGTTGTTTTGTGTAAAATTAGGGAATTAGTTATTAAATGATGTGTCCAGGCTCATAAGTATCATCACATGTTTCACCATGCCTACTACCAGCATCGTCGCTGTCATCCTTTATAATATCTGGGGCATGCCGGCTCCCTTTCACACATGTACTATATGGTAACAAGACATTTTTCTGTAAATAGCAAAATGCAAAAGTACCTGTCACTTTAACAGCTTCGGCTGTGCAACCTGGTATAAGAGTCGCATCAAATGTCACTGCTTCTCCATCACCTAAGCTGGGTACCAATTTTTGTGAATGGTTCTTCAAGATACCAAACTCCTCAAAGATGTCCTCTCCATTGTCATTCCTAGTAATAAACCTGTAGCCGCGCTTAATGTTAAACCATTTGACAGTTCCTGATATTACAAATTCTATGGGATGAAGTTTTGAACGGAACAATTTACAAAGTTTTCTTTCAAGTCGGACTATCCGCTGTAAAATCTCTTCCATTTCAAAGTCTCAACATGCTCAAGCTGATAGATGGGTCGTGGGTGCCCTGACCCGATTTGTGAAGTTCTCGTTGAAATGATATGCCAAGCTTATATTTAGCTTAGCCCCAACGTTGGAGCGCCAATGTATAGACCAAAAGAGGACTTCCCTGAACATAATAAAGAACTAATCATAGAAATTAAGATTAAGTGTGAATAGCCAAAACTGAACAATACATTTAGCAGAATTTTCTCCAATTCTTACAATTCTGGTGTTCCTATGAAACCTCATATCTCATGTAGGAGCATTTCTGGTGTGTGAGAAATTCCATGTAACAGCTAGCTCTTCCACTGAATTTGAATTGTTTTCATTAATTTTCATTAGAAGTAGCTTTTCTTCCAGCAAGTTTACAAATGTTTTCATGCAGGGATATTCATCAATTTTACATTTTCTTCAAGACTCTATAGCTGCAATTGCTCTCTTAGCAAGTTCTGGATTTGAGCCAGCAAATTTGGAAGATATTGCATATGAAATGCCACAAAGTCTTAGATGAGGTGAGACTACATTCCTCTTTGCTAAAATAACCATACCTAAAAGTGACAAAAATTAGATGGGGAGGGGTAGGTTGTGATAAAGGTAAATAATTGGTTGCATTAGGGCTAAGAAAAAAGAAACAAGTTTGTTACCCGTAGGTGTTCCAAAAAGCAAAATGCATAATGTGTTTTTAATTTTTTTATTTAAGGATTGAGATTTACCATGAAATTAGCATAAAATCATAAATAACCCTGCAAAATTAATATTCAAAGGCATAACTGTCACCCTGTCATTCATTGTATAAGTCTCAGCCAAGTAATCTACTGAAGAGGTGGTGTGATTAAAATAGTCGTCGGCAGTGTCCCCCTGGCAATTCATCTACTGCAATGTCATTTTGTTTGGTTCTTATCGGCACTTAACCGTTTCTGAAAATATTTAAGATCAGTGATTTTGACTTTTCTTTTACTTCCAAATCCATTAGTACCATGAGGATATAAGTGTGGAAAACATTACTGTTCTAAATCATCTTCCGTGAAAACACTTGCTGGAGTAGAATGTATACGAGGAAATTCAGCTGTTGGTTTGACAGTGTGGTACTGTATTGTCGGGGTTTTTTTTGGAATGTTGACGTCCCGGCTTTTTCGATGATTGTGTTGTCATCGATGATCAGGTCTGCTGAAGTGCTTCATTGGCGGATATTTTTTATATCCACCGATGAGTTACTGGTTTCATATTGCTGTAAAAAGAATAAAGAGAAACAAGTTGCATTATATTAGTGGCAATATATTTGATAGTTTAACCCATAAAGTGTTTGGATTCCCTATACAACACGTCACAACAGTTACAGGGTGACCCAGAAAATGTTGAACCCAAAAATCACAACTTAAAAAAAGACAAAAAAACCCAAAACATGGCATTCTGTTTTTAACAGTTATGTAAACAATTTATTCAGCTTTCTGGAGAACTTTAGATCATGTAAATTGGCCTTACCAAACTAAAGATACACTTGATTGTGTGACAGGGCCCAGGGGGTGTTTTCGCCCTTTTGTAAAAGTGAAAAAATTGTAACTTGGTTAAGACTTGAAACTTAATTCTGTTCTAAGTACGGTGAGTTAAGTAATCTGTTCTTTTGATCTGTATTTATCAAATTAACATTTTCAAATGAAGTCGAGGGGACTCTAGTTTGTATTGATCTTTAAACAATTCACTTCTGATATACATTACAGTCACAACAAAAGATCCCGATAAAAGTAAAAACAAATCGGAAAGAAATGGTTTCAAACAGGCACTTGTTCTGCTCATGTAGCATGAAACCATTTTTTTGCACTTCACTTACACTACAAAACAACACTTCTTACAAAATTACACATATTTTAAGTTTTGTGTGGCCTATTTTTATGATCTAAAATGTTTCAGAAAGTTAAATGTATGGTGCACATAGCTGGTGAACGAGTTATGCAATATTTTGTTATTTTAATGGTATAAAAAAATATTGAATTATGTGATTTTTGGGTTCAACATTTTCTGGGTCACCCTGTATCTTCAATTCCTGTCTGATGCGATTCATTGTACTTGGCCGCAAGTGACATTCACCAAAGGCAAGTGCATCCTGATTTGACAGGCCCTTGTACTGAATGAGAACAATTGGGTTTCCCTCTACTTCTATACTAGTTTTGGAAACTTCTTTTATCAGCATGGTACCATTTTGAACATGTCCTTTTCACAACCTTTATAGCCCTGCTACTGCTAAAACCTTGAGATTTAGGCCAAGAGCTGAATACTTCTCCCATATCATTATATTGAACATGGTATTCCTTTACGGATTTTCCTTTTTGACATCTCCCTGGCATTTCATTGGACTTAAAGTCACCATTGCCACCCCCTCTGTTTCGTGGACGACTGCCTTCCCACAGTACTCCCACGAAACCTGAACTGAGCCATCCTTTTGCCCTCTGTTGTTCTCTCTCTCTTCCTATCCACAGCTTCCTCATCAGTTTGACCTGATCTGCAAAAGTGGTTTTGTGCACATTGTGCATGGTAATGTTGTGCTTTGCCGCTACCCGCAAGCCTTCTATGGTTGTCAGATTCCTAGTAAAATTAGGGAATTAGTTATTAAAGGATGTGTCCAGCAAGCACAATTATAATCTTAGAAAAATAATTATTGAGTCCAAATCGTGTTATAGAACAAAACCTCGTACTTAACATAAAAATGAACGAAAGTTCCGGTTTTAATGACGTCATGATCATCATTTTGGTGGTCGTTAGTCTCTTCTCCATCCACCAGATCATTATTTTGGTTGTCGTTATCTTCTTCATCCACCAGATCATTATTTTGGTGGTCATTATCTCCTTCATCCACCAGATCATTATTTTGGTGGTCGTTATCTTCTTCATCCACTAGATCATTATTTTGGTGATCATTATCTTCTTCATCCACTATATCATTATTTTGATGGTCATTATCTTCTTCGTCCACCAGATCATTATTTTGGTTGTCGTTATCTTCTTCATCCACCAGATCATTATTTTGATGGTCATTATCTTCTTCATCCACTAGATCATTATTTTGATGGTCATTATCTTCATCCACTAGATCATTATTTTGATGGTCATTATCTTCTTCATCCACCAGATCATTATTTTGGTGGTCGTTATCTTCTTCATCCACCAGATCATTATTTTGATGGTCATTATCTTCTTCATCCACTAGATCATTATTTTGGTGGTCATTATCTTCTTCATCCACTAGATCATTATTTTGGTGGTCGTTATCTTCTTCATCCACTAGATCATTATTTTGGTGATCATTATCGTCTTCATCCACCAGATCATTATTTTGGTGGTCGTTATCTTCTTCATCCACTAGATCATTATTTTGATGGTCATTATCTTCTTCATCCACCAGATCATTATTTTGGTGGTCATTATCTCCTTCATCCACCAGATCATTATTTTGGTGGTCATTATCTTCTTCATCCAGCAGATCATTATTTTGATGGTCATTATCTCCTTCATCCACCAGATCATTATTTTGGTGGTATTCCCGCCAATCCTGAATGGAGCCATCCTTTTGCCCCTCTGCTGTACTCTCTCTTCCTATCCACAACTTCCTCATCAGTTTGACCTGATCTGCAAAAGTGGTTTTGTGCACATTGTGCGTGGTAATGTTGTGCTTTGCCGCTACCCGCAGGCCTTCTATGGTTGTCAGATTCCTAGTATACAAGGAAGCCAGCAAAAATTAAAATTATTCCTGGTATACAAGGAAGCCAGCAAAAATTAGGGAATTAGTTATTAAAGGATGTGTCCAGCAAGCGCAATTATAATCTTAGAAAAATAATTATTGAGTCCAAATCGGGTTATAGAACAAAACATGAATACTTAACATTACCACGCACAATGTGCCAAAGTGGTTTTGTGCACATTGTGCGTGGTAATGTTGTGCTTTGCCGCTTCCCGCATGCCTTCTATGGTTGTCAGATTCCTAGTATACAAGGAAGCCAGCAAAAATTAAAATTAGGGAATTAGTTATTAAAGGATGTGTCCAGCAAGCTTGGCTGCCACTCGCAGGTCTTTTATTGTTGACAGATTCCTAGTAAACAAAATGCCAGCAAAGATTACCATTAGGGAATAATTATTATTAAAGTTTTGTTAGATTTACATGGGAATGAAAAGTGAACGGATTACAGTATGACCTCAGATTGCGATACCTTGGTAGGTATAGGTCACCCTGGAAACTACAATGTTGATTCACATGTTTCATTGTTTGCAATTGAGAGCGATGCATTATTATCACATTTTGGCTCTGAAAATTACTCTCTATAATTACTCACACTTCTGGCATGGATTAGCTGCGCCCTTATGTGGTTAAGTGTGGCAGGAAGCTTCTCCCTCATCCCCGTGCTCCGATCTTAGTAAAATTGTTGGTTGAGTCTATGGTTAGTAACACATCTCTGAGACCATCCATAACCTGCACTGACCCATCCTTCTTATACCCCTCTGTTGTCCCCTCTCTTGGCAACCACAGTTTCCACATAGGTTTTACTTGCTCCCCAAATGTCGTCTTGTGGGCATTATTGGTGGTGATGTTGTGTTTTGCTGCTACCATCAGGCCTTATGAGCGATATGCATTATTATCACATTTTGGCATTGGTAATTACTCTCTATAATTACTCACACTTCTGGCATGGATTAGCTGCGCCCTTACATGTATGTGGTTCAGTGTGGCAGGGACCCTCTCCCTCATCTCCGTGCTTCGATCTTAGTAAAATTGTTGGTAGAGTCGATTGTCCAACAAATGCTGGTGATGCATATATTCTAATTCTGCTAGGAAATCACACCAGGATGTCATTTTTTCTGCTGGAGATCTCCCCTTATCAGCTTCCAGTTTCAAGGTAGCTTCATATATTCCTTTATATTTTGTTTTGACAAGGCGCAGGTACTCATCCCAACCAATTATTGGTACATTATGGTGCTGTGGTTCGATGAGAGATGTGTACTTTGTCACATAACTTAAGAACTGGTGTACGAGGTACTGGCTATCAGCTTCCAGTTTCAAGGTACAGCTTCATCTATTCCTTCATATTTTGGTTCGACAAGTCGCAGGTAATCGTCCCAACCAATTATTGGTACATTATGGCGCTGTGGTTCGATAAGAGATATGCACTTGTCACATTACTTAGGAACTGTTTTAGCTATTCCTTCATATTTTGTTTTGACAAGGCGCAGGAACTCAGCAAGTCACAGAAGTATATTACCCTCAATAAAGAAAGCATGAATAAAAATCCCAATCAATTATTGGTACACTATGGATACACCAGGATGTCATTTTTCCTGCTGGACATCTCCCCTTATCAGCTTCCAGTTTCAAGGTACAGCTTCATCTATTCCTTTATATTTTGTTTTGACAAGGCGCAGGTACTCGTCCCAACCAATTATTGGTACATTATGGCGCTGTGGTTCGATGAGAGATGTGCACTTCGTCACATAACTTAGGAACTGGTGTAGCTATTCCTTCATATTTTGTTTTGACAAGGCGCAGGAACTCAGCAAGTCACAGAAGTATATTACCCTCAATAAAGAAAGCATGAATAAAAATCCCAATCAATTATTGGTACACTATGGATACACCAGGATGTCATTTTTCCTGCTGGAGATCTCCCCTTATCAGCTTCCAGTTTCAAGGTACAGCTTCATCTTTTCCTTCATATTTTGTTTTGACAAGGCGCAGGTAATCATCCCAACCAATTATTGGTACATTATGGCGCTGTGGTTCCATGAGAGATGTGCACTTGTCACATTACTTAGGAACTGTAGCTATTCCTTCATATTTTGTTTTGACAAGGCGCATGTACTCAGTAAGTCACAGAAGCATATTACCCTCAATAAAGAAAGCTTGAATAAAAATCCCAACCAATTATTGTTACACTATGGATACACCAGGATGTCATTTTTCCTGCTGGAAATTTCTCCTTATCAGCTTCCAGTTTCAAGGTACAGCTTTATCTATTCCTTCATATTTTGTTTTGACAAGGCGCAGGTAATCATCCCAACCAATTATTGGTACATTATGGCGCTGTGGTTCGATGAGAGATATGCACTTTGTCACATAACTTAGGAACTGTAGCTATTCCTTCATATTTGGTTTTGACAAGGTGCATGTACTCAGCAAGTCACAGAAGCATATTACCCTCAATAAAGAAAGCATGAATAAAATCCTAACCAATTATTGGTACACTATGGATACACCAGGATGTCATTTTTCCTGCTGGAGATCTCCTCTTATCAGCTTCCAGTTTCAAGGTAGCTTCATCTATTCCTTCATATTTTTGTTTTGACAAGTCACAGGTAATCGTCCTAACCAATTATTGATACATTATGGCGCTGTGGTAAGTTGAGAGATGTGTACTTAATCACATAGCTTAACTGTTTTAACTATTCCTTCATATTTTGTTTTGACAAGGCGCAGGTACTCGTCCCAACCAATTATTGGTACATTATGGCGCTGTGGTTCTATGAGATATGTGCACTTTGTCACATAACTTAGGAACTGTAGCTATTCCTTCATATTTTGTTTTGACAAGGCGCAGGAACTCAGCAAGTCACAGAAGCATATTACCCTCAATAAAAAAGCATGATAAAATCCTAACCAATTATTGGTACACTATGGATACACCAGGATGTCATTTTTCCTGCTGGAGATCTCCTTTTATCAGCTTCCAGTTTCAAATTAGCTTCATCTTTTCCTTCATATTTTGTTTTGACAAGGCGCAGGTACTCGTCCCAACCAATTATTGGTACATTATGGTGCTGTGGTTCGATGAGAGATGTGCAGTTCGTCACATAACTTAGGAACTGTAGCTATTCCTTCATATTTTGTTTTGACAAGGCGCATGTACTCAGTAAGTCACAGAAGCATATTACCCTGAATAAAGAAAGCATGAATAAAATCCCAACCAATTATTGGTACACTATGGATACACCAGGATGTCATTTTTCCTGCTGGAGATCTCTTCTTATCAGCTTCCAGTTTCAAAGTAGCTTCATCTATTCCTTCATATTTTGTTTTGACAAGGCGCAGGTACTCGTCCCAACCAATTATTGGTATATTATGGCGCTGTGGTTCGATGAGAGATGTACACTTCGTCACATAACTTAGGAACTGTAGCTATTCCTTCATATTTGGTTTTGACAAGGCGCAGGAACTCAGCAAGTCACAGAAGCAAGCATATTACCCTGAATAAAGAAAGCATGAATAAAATCCCAACCAATTATTGGTACACTATGGATACACCAGGATGTCATTTTTCCTGCTGGAGATCTCCTCTTATCAGCTTCCAGTTTCAAGGTTAGGTAGCTTCATCTATTCCTTCATATTTTTGTTTTGACAAGTCACAGGTAATCGTCCCAACCAATTATTGATACATTATGGCGCTGTGGTTAGATGAGAGGTGTGTACTTAATCACATAGCTTAACTGTTTTAACTATTCCTTCATATTTTGTTTTGACAAGGCGCAGGTACTCGTCCCAACTAATTATTGGTACATTGTGGCGCTGTGGTTCCATGAGAGATGTGCACTTGTCACATAACTTAGGACCTGTTTTAATTATTCCTTCATATTTTGTTTTGATAAGAAGTAGGTACTCATCACTCTTTATATTTCTCCTTAAAGAATCAAAATAAACGTTAAGCGTCAATTATCCGAGAAACTGGTTTCACAGGATCTTGAACATCACTCTTAAAGTTGGTCTTTCATTTTTCCCCTCGGAGTAGTGCTGGTAACCGATGAAGCGCTGGCTCTTCATTGCCATCTGAGCTGCTGGCACGCTTAACATGGTTATTGATATCTTTAACTCAAGCATGTACGGTTCTATCTTACGCCTCATTGCTTGGTACCCTTGGAATGATGACTTTTGTTTCAAGACAAATTTCTGCCATTAGATGGTGCTGGTGCCTTCTGCGCCAGAAGGCGTATCCACGTGTATACAATTGCTAGTAGCAGATACGCCTTCTGGTGCACAATGTATGTTGAGCCGGAGATGGCTGCACAGTTCATATGTGACAAAACTTTGATAGCGCTACCACCAGCATACAGAATTGCGGCAAATAATGCAATGTAACCTGCATAAAAGTTCCCCACCATTTGGTGGGTGTACCAAACCCGCTGGGGGGAGGGGGGGGGGGGGGGTAATCTTTCTTTGTGCCTCTTGTCAGGATGGCCAACATTTCATTTCCAACCTCCCCGCTCTTTATTCGTGATGTTGATGCGTTTGGTGGGGTAGAACCACTGTGCTCTTCTTGTCCCTTCTACACATACTACGACATTTAAAATCAGATTTGGTTGTCTTGCATTTATTGTTGTGGTGAGACCGGCACCTGAACAAATAGTGGACCGGAATGACTATCAATACACGTTTTACATATCAAATATAATATTATATATAATGCATTTTAAACATAATCAAAAGAACTTGAACCTAACATACATGTCTATTTCAAGTATAAGCGATGACATTCTGGAGTAATCCACATACCAGTGTTACGTTAAAGTTTACTTGTGTACTGTCACACAAAAGTACACCTAGCCAGAATATATCTCAATATTTTGAGGATATAGGAAATGATTGACGGACAACTAATTCAGTTTAATTTCGTCACGTCCAAACGAACCGATGTTTCACCTTTTTTTGTCCCTGTAGTTGTAGTAGTTATAGACTTTGAAGATGTTGCTTTCTCAGGTATCGGTCTTTCATCATCCAATTTCTTATCTTCAGGCCATCTTTTGCTTGCGCATTTATCGCAAATCACTAGATCTCCTTGACGCAGTTTAGTGTCTGTCTTCGCCTTCTTGCAATCCTCGCAGGTCCATAGCTTGGAGCATCTTTAGTTAATGTTGCTTTGCGAGCTTGTACATGCGTTTTCAGTTTGTTGACAATGTCTACACTTATGTTAGCAATGGTTGATGGGTCATGACCGATGGATAGCAGAGATGCTACTGAGACTTGACACCCACAACTTTAATAGCTGCAAATAGGTGACATCCAGTTTAATAAGGAACAGCTGGCAGGTATTATAACAAGTATTTGTAAAATTACTTTTATCTCAACATTTGCTGTAAGTAAACTACACTCGTCAAAAGAAGTTCCTGGACACTCATTGAAGTTCAAATATTTCACATAAATATTTAATATAAATTAAACAATTGCATGTCAAAATAAGCAGACAATAATTCTCTATCATGTCTGTATGAAATTAAGATGTACGCATTCATGCATGGCTGAGCACATTCATTAAACAATGGTAAGGTGCGTAAAAGGAAATTGCAAGAAATGAGCATACAGTCATTCACATTGTTTCTTTATAATGCCACTTGTCTGCTCTAAAGCATTACTTGAAGTAGCCACAAAATGAAAAGGGCATTCACAGGATTTGAAGAAGGTCACAATATAGGTGTGTAATAATAGAAGAATGCTTAATTAAAGTAAATCTATACCCGAAAAAAATACAGTAAGAGGGTATCATTTTCAGTTGTTGTTGTCAAATCTCAGTAGTAAGGTTACTGTTTGGATGGTGACATGTCAGAGCCTTTGGTTAAAAATGAGGTTTATACCTGTTTAGTTAGGGATGACTTCAAAAGAGACTCAACCGGCAGTTCCACTTGGTTCTATAAAGTTGGAACCAATCATTTTTACTAAACAATAAAAAGCGGTTCACCCGCATTGAACTGTTGGTTCAGTTTTTAAGTCACACCTTATGAGTACAGGATCAAAGTGGCTCCCAGGTTTGCCATTTTTGGTAATGAATTTTGTAATGTAAATTTAACCAAATTCAACAGTACGTTCCACAGTTTAACACTTTAAGTTGAATAGTTAAACAAATACAACATGGTTTGAGGCTGACACTTTGTTCTGAAGAACATTTGAAACCTGTCACCCAACATTTGCTGTAAGTAAACTATATTTCAAAGATAAGTAATATTTCTTAATACAAAAAAGTAATACTATTAATTGGCCTTTTATCAGAAATTTGAAGGAACTGATATTTGCTCAGGGATTTTGAGAAGTGCCATTATTGTATTGTTATTTTAAATGCTATGTTGCGTTACATCTAGTGGTGCTCAATGTCGTTGTTTCATCCAAAAATCCTTACCGCTGCTCTGAGTTCTGCTGCTCTTTACTTGGAAACTGAAACAGATCAAACATTAACATGTTTAGTTATTGTATATAAGGCTAATGAAAGTGAATTGTTAGTTTCCCGTCACATTTTTGGGGGTCAGTGAGTAGGCGACTATTTCATTATTCATTATTCATTATTTTTGAAACATTCATTTTTTTATAATATGTGCCCAAATACGTGTAGCGTATAGAACCAAGAGTGTATAATTGTGAATAGGGGCATAAATATGTCCTTACTACAATAAATAAATGAATTTCAGAAAGAAAAAAAACGAAAAAAAAGAAGAAAAAAAACAGAGATGCCAACGTTGCTTGAATAGTCGTCCTTGTTAGCTCAGCATCAAATGAGTTTAATAGTTGCCTAGTTAAAATAACATTTATAGAAATATATGAATTTACTCAAAACAAACCAATCGCAATTTCGCAAAGTACTATACTACGACAGGCAGTCATAGCATACTATTCAGACATGTACAATATTAGAATGCATAATTTACCATGTATTGCATTGCATCACTCGTATACGATTGCTCTTTCGGGAATGTAAGACCACTTGTTAACTAAAACAACCAAGTATATAATAAACAATCAACAATATGAAATAATATAAAACAACATGAAACGTGTGAGTATGACATGGCCCGGGTGTTCTCTTGGTATAGATTCTCATAATAGCAGTAGTGGTAGTACTGTAGTAGTACTTCTTCTTCATTTACTCATTATACAGTAACTATAACTCTGTTACTATCGGGGAACGTGGTTCATCTCACAGTAACCATATCTCCTTTACTCTCCGGGGAACGTGGTTGATCTTTTAGTAACCATATCTCCGTTACTGTCCGGGGTACGTGGTTGATCTCTTAGTAACCATATCTCCGTTATTGTCCGGGGAACGAGGTTGATCTCACAGTAACCATATCTCCGTTACTGTCCGAGGAACGTGGTTGATCTCTTAGTAACCATATCTCCGTTACTGTTCGTGCTCGGTGCTGCAGAAGTCATGACTCCAAAACTGGTATACTACATAATTATTGTGGCATGCTGGAACAGTAGATTATCTTACAGTAGTCATACTCCACCACTTTTCTCTCGTGTTAACCTGGGCCAATGTCATACACGATCTAATCTACAAACTGAATGTGTTTAATCACTGGCCACGATCACAATTTTAATATACATCATTTTGGTTTTGTAAATGAACAACTCTTTCGCCATTTAACAATTCAAAAGATACATATTTGTAAAACACATTTATAAAAAAAGTCTCATCATAAGAAAAATGTAAGGAAGCACTTAGCAAGTCACAAGTAAATGCTACCAGTTCGTTGTACAGAATAATATTTCTTCCTCGCTAACACCTAACCGCTGGCACATATACTTGTAATGTCTTGGCCAAAACTGTAGACAGACTCTCCAGTCCTTTGTCGTCGGTCTCGCAAACGTTGCGGGGGTCGTATAGTGCGTATTACAACTGATTGGTGTATTAGAAGCAAAAGTTGATCATCAAAATAATAGGGTTGACACTTCCCTTAATAAACACCATTTCCTTTTTTTGTTGATAATTGACCACAAACACATAGTATAACATTACTGGCTTCAATTTGACACACCTCATTTTCAAGAATCTTTTGTGAACATATGACAAAATTAGCAATAATTGATTTATCGCATTTGCATCTGAACTTGACATTATACATACCTTGTAAGTCGCAGACAATTGCATCATTCTTGAAATGATCCAAACTCCAATGGGTAAATGCCAGAAGTTTTTGTGCTGCATCCGTGTTTCTGCAGAGGATGTGCCCATCATTATTCAACACCTTTCTCCAATGACCAGGAAGGCATTCCTCAATGGAATATATATTCCAATCATTAGGCATTGAATCATCGTTGAATTTCAGCAAGTACACCGGGATGACTCTGTAGGAAATAACAATATGGAAGAGTTACAAAATACATGCAATAGTACAGCAATTTAAACACAATATTCATTGTCGTTTGTGTGTTAAAGAAATGTGTGTCCACTGTCATTTAACTGACAACGGTATATGATCATATTCAATGACTGATTTAAACTCTTTATTGGTATGAAACCGATAGGTTGAAGTGAATGTGGGCTACAATTGGCTTTCATTAAATTGTGTTGGTCTTCTTCTAGTATTCAAATGGTAGAATATACAGGGTAAATACAACAAAAAAATTGTGCAAACATTGAAATATCCATTTGACCTTTACATCTATTACATCGCTGTTGTACAATATGTAAATCTTCAGACAATACGAAACAGTCCAATCAATTAAAGATATTCGAGATGTGACAAGTTTGTAAACTGGTTGAGTTTTTCACCATTCATAATGTTAATAAAATGACACATTTTGAACCACTGTATTTCTGTGTCTGCATGTATATAGCAGGCTGATAATTAACCGTTATCAAGTATATAACAGGATGGACTCCACCTTTGTCTTCTCAAATACGGACTTCAATTTGTATATAAATGTACTATGTAAAAACTAGAAATCATACAATAAATTACATGTCATTGTAATATTTCTGTTGTCACATAATGGTAATTTTGTCACGACACATATATTTCATAAGCTACCATGTATACTGAGAAAAACATTAACCCTAACCAGTAAAGTTAGTTTTTTGTGCGTATCGGGGGGAGGGGGGAGGGGGGAAAGTGCTAATTTGTTGACCCAAAAAATCACCCAGCACCCCCCGGGATTCGATCGCGGGACCATCCGCACCCAAGTCTGTCCCTCTACCAACTGAGCTAACTCCCTAGCGGCTATGCGGCCACAAACTCTGTGGCCACATATGCCTGCGGTAGGTGACGTCATCGCGGCAATGCAGCAGCACGTGCCTGGAGATAGTTTCTGGCAGTGAGATTTAGTGAGATTCAGTGCGGTTAGGGTTAAAAGGTTGATGTTTCGATTGCTGGCCTGATTTTCAACTTGATTTTTTTCTATTTTACATGAAATGTCATCCCTAAAATTGTCGCATTCCTAAGTTTGAGTTGCATAACTCCAATGGTTCTATTTTTTGAAGCACAAGGTCACTAAGCTTTTGCCCATTGAGTTGTACACTATCTGTTTGGTGGTTAACCACTTTTGAAAGAATTACCACATTTAAGCCTATAATTTCTAAATGGAACATATCTGGCCCCTAAGATTTTACAGACATTGTGAGAAAAATATGGGATTCTTCTGGTATTAAAATATCGAAATCAGGAGGGCGCAGACATTTCAAACTTCTCTTGCATAGCCCCACTGAGCGCATCATAATCGTCCAGCACATCATCACCCTCAAGGGATTGCAGCCAACAAGCCGCAGACTTGTCCAACAAAGCTTTCAAACATGTTAGCTTCCTATTGTTATTCAGCTGTGCATGGTCACAATAACAAGTGAACTTGCTCATCCATGCCACTACATCTACATCTTCATGAGGATGTCCGTTAAATTTGGGAGGTCTCAAACTTACGGACTGTTCAGGGACATTGTTAATGTTATTGTTAGCCTTCGTTGCCATTGCAGCAGCATCCATTGCCTGCTTGGAAAATGTGAACGAGGTCTTCCATGATATTATACAGCTCAGCAAAGGCCGCAGGTCTTCTGAATCATTTGACAATCATAACACGGGTACTTTCCGAAACAATACCTTATCTTATTCTTAAACAGTCATATGGCAGACGATTTTACCTCTGAGGCACTCCTCAAATGATTAACCGAGACCTTGCCAGCGGATTCTCTACCATATTTCGCGATTGGACACGATAAAGTGAGAGGAAGAGACTCTTAATTTTTTAATAACGGTATGATGCGTCTTTTATTCGCCATCTTGGATCTCCACTCTAATTTAGTCATGGGCACATCGGTAATATTTAATAAACCGGGGCGTCGGGAAAACCAGCTTGGAAGAACATGAGGGCGCTATCACTCCTTAACGAAGATAACTCTCATCGCCACAATATCATTACCAATGGGAAGATCAAATGCTGAAATCACTTATTATATATTAAAAAAAAAAAAAAAAAAATCATAATTTTTTTCTTCTAACGCGCACCAATTAAGGCTGGTGTCAACCCTGTTTGGGCCAAATTTATCAAGCACTGTAACTTTTAAATTATAAATGTGATGTACATAAAAGTATACATTTTTTGTAATGAAATGAGTCAGAGAATCCATTTTTGGTATCAAATTTTACTAAAATTAGTGATTTTTACATTTTTGCCCAAAAATCACCTTTTTGGCACCAACAATTTTCAGACAACCTAACAATATCATTTTTTGATTAAAAATTCCAAAATTTCACCAAAATCATCTAAAGTCAATTATCTAGGAGCGATTTTTTTTTTTTTGCTTAAATTTTGTTTGTTTTGAAAATATTGACCAAAAAGTGCCAAAAATGAGTTTTTTGAGAAAAAAAACATCTTTTTGGTCAATATTTTCAAAACAAACAAATTTTAAGCCAAAAAAAACCCCGTTGGTGCCAAAAAGGTGATTTTTGGGCAAAAATGTAAAAATCACTAATTTTAGTAAAATTTGATACCAAAAATGGATTCTCTGACTCATTTCATTACAAAAAATGTATACTTTTATGTACATCACATTTATAATTGAAAAGTTACATTGCTTGATAAATTTGGCGCCAAACAGGGTTGACACCAACCAGCCTTAACTAACGCGCGCGGGAGCTTTGAGACAAATGATTTTTTAAATATAGCCTTATATTGATTAATAAACAACTGTTTTCTGAAAATGTCTTGCTCTGGACAGTGACATATATTTTAAGGCACAACATTCACGCAAGCATGTGTAGTATGCCAGGGCCTCTAGTATGTGCCTTATACGCTGTAATCAGTGGATGATGCGTTGAAAGCACTGAGTTTTGAGTAATCAAATGCATGGTCTGTCTTAGTGTCTTTAGATCTGAAAATTAGTAACTCACTCTATGTAGTATCTACATGTACTTACCTGCACCAATTGCAGTTCGATGATCTTTGACGTGTTCAGATCCATAAGGCAGTATGATCCATATTTTGTTGAATGGCCAGGGCTATCGGCCCGCCCATCTCCACCCACAACCAGTGGTGTTTGTGCTGCTCCGCAGTGTTTCCATAAGATGGTGCTGGTGCCCCCTCCATATGTACACAATTGCAGGTAGCAAATATGCTTTCTGGTGCGCTATGTACGTAGAACCGGAGATGGCTGCACAGTTCATGTGTGCTAATACTTTGAGGACTTTGGTTGCGCTACCACCGGAATATAGAATTGCAGCCGATAAGGCAATGTTCCCTGCGTAAAAGTGTCCCACCATCGGTTGGGTATACCAAACCCGTTCATGCAGAAAAAGTTCGGAAGTGGCGACAACTTTCAGTTGTGACCCATAGTTTTTCGGTCGCAACTTTTCAACCAGGCATGGTCCGCTGCACTTGATACATGATTTAAAAAGATCCAACAGGCACGATTCAAATACCAGGTATTTTACTTCATCCATTGGATTATCCTCAGGTACTCTGGATAAAGACATAAAATTATACAGGACTGTTATATTGATTAATAAACAATATTACGCAAATATTTAAAATATCTGTTACATTGTCTGGTCAAATTGCTGTCATGCAGCTGACAAGCACTAAGAAGCTATGAAATCTTGTTTACCAAGGATATAAAATGACAAACACTGAATTCTGTCTGTAGGGACAACAATAGTCATACATGTAAACCTTTTCATTATGAGTATAAATTGCATGAATGCTTTCATTTATCAAGAGTTTTGATACCCTGCAGAGGTCTATCATTTTGTCAGCGATCACTTTTCATTTAACTGGTAGACCTCCTGGCCTGTACATAAAATGGACGGACAGGAAAAGATTGTGCGGGGAAAAAAGGAAGACAAGTGGGTTCAGTCGGGCAAAACATAGAACAGGGGTAGTTCGTTTTTGTTGCCAAAGGACCACTGGACCATGGAGAAAAATACCAAATTAGAAGTTGACGCTAATTGCCTCTATAAATCTTTCTTTTGAATTAAATGATAAATTCTTGATCTGAATACAATCAATTATTTAAGAAGAATGAATGGTTGTTTGAGACAAAACTTACATCTCTTCAAGTTCATCATCTGATGAGTATCTGTCTTCTTCCTCTGGTTCCCATGTCACATCCTCGGGGTCGTCAGGTTCCTCTTCTTCAGCTGGACTTATGTCAAGATTGGTTGGTTGGTCATCTTCCTTACCATAGTCATTGATGGTATCCGTCTGTGTGGCAGCGTTGACAAGTTCACCCCCCGTAGGAAGAATCCATAATTCTCTGTTGGTCAGTCTGTGACCCTTTAGGAAAGTAGAACATTGGGAATTGAAAAATAACAATTGTGAACAAATGTGATGGAAATTAACAGTGTACACCAGGGTACAGGTATAAAAAATATTTAAAAAACAAATTAGTAAGTAACCTATGCATTTCCCCGGTTCAGACCTGAAGAAGAAAGATCAGGTAAAGATCCATTTTGTTCATTTTTTACCAGTCTGGTTAGGGGAGCATAAAACATGAATATGATCGAATTTATTGGGATGATGACAAATCTTGTACCACCAAAGGGCTCTATAAATTTGAAAAAACCGAAACATTTTAAGTTAACAATGTATCTTGATAGCACATGAAATTTCACTTACAATTCTATTGAATTCTATGATTGTCGTTGCCCATCATCATATCCCCAATTCTTGCATTATACATGGACATGTACAAAATATATGCTTACCTGTGGACCGTTTGAAGGATTTTGGCTTCACCTGGATTCTGATGGAATGCACAAGTGGCTCTGCCTGAAGTTTACGATGGACCATCTGTTAAAAATGACAAAAATAGAAAATGAAAACAAAAATAAAATCTTTTCATATTATAAAGAAGAGATTCAATAACTTTTTAAACCGTAAAAACAACAACATATGGATCCATACTATAGCCGGATTTATAATTGAACGAACACACTGGAGCAGCGCGTGGTGTACATTGCATGAAGCGTGTACAACCATAAACGTGGTAATTTTGCATGTGATCATCCTTGCGCCGCATCAGGGCTAGAAATTCGGCGAGAATCCAAGAATCTGATTCTCAATTGATTAGTTTTCTGCATTATCGTTTAGTAAGTGTACATACTTCAATCTCATTGGTTAACACGTATGAAATCTGATCCATATCGTGTAAACAACAAGTCAAACCACACGATATATTCCATATCGTCGATTAACCGCGTTATTACCAGATGGCGTGAAATTATATTACGTGTAAAGCGATTGCTTTGCGTCTGTGGAAGAGTTGCTCAAAATACGACATTGTAAAATAAACAAATAAAATGGCGGATGATTTAAATACAACCGAGTCGATTTCTGTTACATTCTGAGGCCGAAATATACCGCAAAAAGGTCTAACCCACGCCAAAAAATTAATGATCTGCATATAACCTAACCAGACATGTTTTTCGCGATGATTTTATGGACAGAGGCGATGGCGCAGAGCCTGTTAAAGGGTTGAATTTTACGGAGGTAAATACAATTTTTATTGGGACTAAACGATAAATTCGTTATCCCCTGCATGTTCACACAATACGGAAAAATACCTATGGTTTGTGACATATCACATTCGGCCTGCGGCTTCATGTGATATGACATGCCAAACCATAGGTATTTTTCCGTATTATGTGAACATGCAGGGGATAACTAATACTGCCTAGTCTTTGTCTCATTCTTCCTGTCATCGTTTGACAATCTACCCTGCTTTCTGTATCTGTTTCCCGGTGTAATCTCAGTTGCAGATGTAATACCTTTATTCTTGCCTTTGACAGTGAAGTAATGTTTTCAAGTTCTGTTAGGACCTCTTTGTCATCAGCATCATTAAATGATCTTAGTCCTCCCTGCCAGGCTGCCTCTAAAGCGGATTTCTTTTCTCTGGTAATCTGGTGACAGCGAAGTGTTGTTCTCAAGTTCTGCTAGGACCTCTTTGTCATCAGCATCATTAAATGACCTTAGTCCTCACTGCCAGGCTGCCTCTAAAGTGGATTTCTGTTCTCTGGTAATCTGGTGATATTTTCTGTGTTCAAAGAAAAACAACATATTTTGAAACACTTGTAAGGCAACATTCAATGCTTTCGGCCAAAAAAGAAGTTTTTGATTTTTTGTTGGATTTTTTTTGATGGATTCAAAAAGAAAAAGAAAAAAAAGGTTCTAAAACTTGATTCAACAAAAACAAAAATCAGTTGGGGTATAGTGAAGTCATGTATACATATATTGGTCTATCTACGCCCTTCTCTGAAAGAAATGTATTGTCCAGATGGTCAGGAAATGTATCCCTTATCTTCCAAATACTACAGCTTGGAATCGCCTGTCTTGCCCCTCGTCCCCAGACGGCCATGCTGCCACAGTGTGTGTTGCCGATAGACAGAATATGGACTCTGTAACGCTCCAGCAACCTTCTCATGATTGATGGAAAGAGTCCTTCATGGATTGATTACAAAATCCTTCTTATTTATTTAGAAGATGACATCGTTATGGGAGATTCTGTTGACCAAAAAATTGATTGCTTGAAGACTGTGTTCACAGCCGGCAGATATGCGCTGGATTCTGTGTTTAAAATATGTGTGAATGATTTATACACATGGTTAACAGACAGAGGCTATGATAACCCTTTCAGAAGGATCAGCAAGCTTAACCATTACATCTTAGGAGGCGGTGCTAAAGGATGCTCAGTTTGATAATATCAAGGCTTAACAATTACACTTGTTCAGCCTTAATCAATTGGGTGGTCAGTTAGTGAAAGTTCATTTTTCTTTTAATAAAGGACCACTTAGATAAAATACTAGGCATCTAAAAAAAATAGGCTTAAATAAATAAAAACATAAATAGGTTTTTTTATCGATTCATTGGGTGTCAATAAATCAGATTTAGCACATGTCTATCCTGGCACAACGCTCGCATTTCCTGTAAACATGAAATAAAAATATGAATTTTTGATATAAAATTCACTACTGATTTCTCTGTGGTCGCCTGCCTCGTGATCTGGCATTGTGAGTCCTGGTTGCTAGCGTGGATCGGGTTGAAATTAAGTCAACTGGCCATGACTGGTCATTTCCAGTCAAGCGATTTATTGATTGATTGATTGATGGGGAAGATTCAGTGCAATCATAGATCCTTTTCTTCTCAAGGATCTATGCTGCAATTGACAGCTTCAAGTCATTTTGTCTTCACCTTCACCACGAAACAATGCTCGTGGCGGTTGTAATATAAGGATATCACGTACCGCCCAGGGCTACCAATCCAACATGAAGATACATCATAACTTGAAGGTGCATGTACTCATACTGTGGGTTCTGGGTCTCGTGGCACCACCTACCCAGGTAGTCGGCTGCAGACGGGTCCTGTAACAGAAATAGGGAAGTGGCGGACATCGAATGTTACTTCTTTTTTTTTGAATAAGTTCATCAGGATTGTAGATTGAAATGATTAAATTGTTTTGTTTACAAATCCAAATATCTACTCACATGACTAGACAGTTAACAACGCCTGAGCTTCCTGGGACCGAGAGTGCTAGTAAATCTCGCAGGAAAAACAAGTGGATCAAGACACTACCGATGAAGTCTTCCGATCGGGAAAACGAAACTGTCTAGTCATGTGAGTAGATATTTGGATTTGTAAACAAAACAATTTAATCATCGAATGTTACATTATTACATTACAAATTGACTTCAAATCAAGGATTTAAGCAGATTGCCAAGCAGTGAACTCTTTGGGATGCATGTCTATATTCTGGGAACATGCAAAATATAAATGTGGTTCTTCTTTGGAAGTTTTTTTCTTTTACGTTCATTTGCCGACTTTGATCAATTCTGAATTTTTGTTTTTGTTTACCACCTTTGATTAATTGAGACTTTTTCCAAGAAATTCCTTGATGACTTGAGCAAAGATCGCTAACAATCTTGACTCTGTCGCTATAATCCCGTCTTTGGTTTTTTAGCTCATCCTACTACAGTAGGATGGGGCTCTTGCTGCCGCGCGGCTAATGTCAAGTTAAGGTCGCTGCCATTTTGTAGGGCTGGCTAAATGGGCTAATGTTAAGGTTTATTCTGAGAAAACGCAATGTGGAAACTGCTGGGAATGTGTGTCATTTGTTGTAGTGTTACAATACAAAATCGATGTCCAATTCGTTTTTTTGTTTTTGCGTCTAATTTGGGAGAAATCGACCTTTTTTCCCACATTGGAGCCTTTTGAAACCATTGTATAAGGTTTAAGATAAGATTTATTTATAGAAATCTTGTGATTTATAGTGTCTAGACACCCACAAATACCTAAAAACTGACGTCGATGTACCATATATGGAAACTAGGTTATATCCTTCGTTGCTGCTTGATAACAGTAGAAGTATGTAGTGAGGAGGCCACCGATTGAGCAGATTGAGGGCGTGGTGTAGATAGGCTAAGGTCATACATTAAACACATGCGCAATGCCAATCCGACTAGGAAAAGTCTAAAAGCAAAACGGTGACAAGTTGACTCGGCCCACTGCCGACTTGGCCCATTGCCGACTGGGCCCATTGCCGACTGCTATTTGATTAGACTTCTTTAAAAAGTAAACTATTTCATAATAACTTGATTATCATATATCAAACAAATTCATTTAAATTAGTTTCAATGATATAACACTTTAATAGGCTTCATACAAAATCAAAAGATAGCATCGTCACTGAATTTCTAATTCTGATCGAGTTTTTTCAATAAAAGTGACAATTTCATATAATAATAATTATTAACACATAGCTAAATCGATACTTGAAGCTCTCGATGTCGTTGTGATTTTTCGATGGGGATATATTGGAGATGCAGCTTTAATTTAAACTTGAAGGGACACGGAGAGATTTCTCCAAAAATGAAATTCAATATTTTCACCTTCTTTAGATAGATTATATACATAGAATCACTCTCATGTAAGATTTCTTCAAAAAAATCAATAAAAATGAAGAAAAAAAACATTTTCTCAGCATTTCCAAAGGTATATTGGTATTTTACTTTTTTGTATTTTGGTTCAAAAATCACCACGAATTGAAACAGGGAGGTCATGACTATGCATCACACAACATGGATGGTCTTCAAAGGTTATTTTGAAAAAAAACATGAAACAAATAAGTAAGAAGCCATCTGTGGCCTTTTAGATGAATTTGAGTAGTTTTGAGGTGATCAAATAGCGAAACTCAAAACGCTATCAAATCCATGAATTTCACATGAAATACTGCGAATAAAGCTCTATAATTTTGGTTGGTAATTAGTGCGTATATAAGCATTACGTATGCGAAAAACCCAACTTCTGAAAGAATTAAGAGCTCCCTTCATGAAGGATCTCTTACTATGCCCCTTTAAACAAAAAATGATGAACCAAGAGTACTTTAGCGACCCGACAATCACCTATTTTACGGTCCTTTTCCTCCTACACATCACTCCACATTATTTATTCTCTTTTCACGTTTTCATTATCCTTTACTCTCTTTCTCTCTTCTTCAACTTTTTTCTTCCTCCCACTCCGAGACTCCCTTCCTTTCTTTTTTCCGTTAACCAAATTAAAGTGTGTGATCCGAGTTGGTCGGTAATGGACCGAGCTGGTAAATGGGCCGAGTCGGCAATGGGCCCAGTTGGTGTGTGGGCCGAGTTGGTAAACACATTCTTCTCCTCAGTTCATTCATTCACTTGTCCGATCAACATCATGTGTGAAATTCGGTATTCACATTTGAAAGTTCTGGATAGCACAAGTCAACGAATGGAAACTATTAATCAATTAAGGGAACGTTTTTGCAACTACCCCTTTGTTTTAAACTGGCAAATGTAAGGAATGACCAAGTATGGTGACTTTAAAAGAAGCGAGATTTGTTATTTAGCAAAACTGCCGAATTATGAACTGTGTACTCCGTACAGGAAACCCATAATGCATATGGCATATATGATATGCGTCCGTTGGTGCTAACACTAAGTATGATTTGTTGTACTAAGGCATTACACACAGTCTTTGGTTGTACTAGTACTCATTACTGTCACGAAATGTGGAAAAGTTTTGCACAATTCCGATTCGGTAGTTTTGCTTTTGACGCGAAGTGGGCTTGAATACACAGACTGTCACTGTGCAACTCCAGCCCTGTGTCATGTAGCCTGTAGGACTGACGTGTTGTTAGTTGTAATTGTATACATCATGGTACTAATAATATGTATAGTCTATCACTCAGTCAATCTACGAAACATAAACAAAGGAAGTTTCAGAGGAGGAGTTAATTCTGTCAATACAAACAATTACATTCCTAAATGATAAGGCCCTATGCTACATGTAGTAATAAATAATAATCATGTATCTTTAAAATAAAAAATTAAAGGTAGCTCTGAAACACAGAGAGCCATGATGATTAATTATGATGAAAAGGACTCTTAGTCTTGAGTCGGGATCACATATTGTCATCAATATTTGTCAACTTTTCTGAATAAAATTAGTGAAACTTTGGCAGGGCTGTCAACTCGCCCGCATTAAGCCGCCTAGTAGACAATCTTTCTCCCGCACGCCCGCCGAGCATATAAAATCTCCCATCTCAAAAATGTGTCAATTAAAATGTTAAACAATACGTTTATTTCCTTGACGAGATGCTTTACACTTTCCGATCACCAACATATTTCTACTGAATCGCACAGAATTGACTATAAAGCCTGTCGCATACGTTCATATGCTGTACCTTTTGGACTGCAATTGTTTTGTTGGACCGTGCAACATTTTTTAAAATTTTTGACCTCACCCCCCCCCCCCCCCCCCCCCCCCCACACCACTTACTTGAAATTCATGAGGTGACTGCAAACAGAATTGGGGCTACCTTTGCGAAATTCACATTGAGTTTCAGCACTGCCGATTTTTCACTTTAATATTTTCCCCAAAATGGGGATGCTTGATCAACTCAATGTATTACTAAGACTAGAGTTCTAGGAATAACATTGTAAGTGCATTTTGATAGATTTTAGTTATTGATGTGCAAATGATGATTTCAAATTTTTTGCAATGTCAGATGTCAATGAAGGATGGTGTGGCTGTAGTATAGTGAAGCATGAACGATAGTAAAGCTACCATTATTGGGGCTACACACAATGTAGACTACTTCTTGGTCAAACCGTAGAAACAGCACAGCATATTAACGAGTTCGTCACTGGAAAAAGGCTATCTCTGAATCATGGAATGCAAGATTTCTTTGTTTTTGTTTTGTTTTCTTATTTTTATCCCCCTGGTTTGTAAAACCAGAAGGGGATTTTGTCAAGTCAATGGGCGTCCCTCGTCCGTGCCTTTTTGGTTAGCATTTCCCCGAATGCTGTATCTTTTGAACGGATGGACGGATTGTTTTCAAACCTTCAGTGATTGGTAGGCCTTGGTCAAAAACTGTGGCTGCTTTTGTGGGTCTAATTTGCATAGGTCATCTGAGGTCAAAGGTCATCTAGAGGTCAAATCGTAAAAGTTGCCCGATCGATGTCAAATTTGGAGAAAAGAAACATGAACGCCAGGTGAACATTTTTGTGGTCTAAATTGCATAGGTCATCTGAGGTCAAAGGTCATCCAGGGGTCAAATCATTAAAGTTGCCCGATTGACTTCAAACTTGGAGAAAAGAAACATGAATACCGGTGGAACATGTCAAAAAATAGTTTGAGGTCATTCAAGGTCATCTGAGGTCAAAGGTCATCCAGAGGTCAAATCGTAAAAGTTGCCCGATTGACTTCAAACATTGAGAAAAGAAACATGAACACCGGGTGAACATGTCTAAAAATAATTAGATGTCACCCGAGGTCAACGGTCCTTAGATGTCATCCAAGGTCAACAAGGGGGTTAAATATCTGGCAATGAACACTGGGTGAACATGTCAAAAATAACTCCAAGGGCATCAAATGTCATCCAGAGGTCATCTAAGGTCAAAGGTCATCCGGAGGTCATTTAAGGTCAAAGGTCATCCAGAGGTCAAATATGCTGACCATGTAGCACATTTGGGTCTCCTTTGAAAATTCGAAGTCCAATTCGAACTAAACCTGGGTCATAGATGCAACATGAAAACCTTCATACTTTAATGAGGTCAAAGGTCACATACCAAGGTCAAAGGTCATCTCATGTCAAGTTGTAAAATAGGCTAAATTAGCCTATTTAATCTCATTTGAAAAGTTGATGTCCAATTGGAACCAAACTTGGGTTACAGATGTAACATGTAAACTTTAATATTCGAATGTGGTCAAAGGTCACATACCAAGGTCAAAGGTCATCTCATGTCATGTTATAAAATATGCTAAATTGGACCATTTAGTCTCATTTGAAAAGTTAAAGTCCAATTGGAACCAAACTTGGCCTATAGATGTAGCAATAACACCTCCATATTTGAATGAGGTCAAAGGTCACATACCAATGTCAAAGGTCATCTCTGGTCAAGTTGCAGAATATGCTGACCATGTAGCACATTTGGGTCTCATTTGAAAATTTGAAGTCCAATTGGAACCAAACTTTGGGATATAGATCAACACGCAAACCACCATATATGAATGAGGGAGTTCAAAGGTCACATACCAAAGTCAAAGTCATCTCGTGTCACGTTGTAAAATAGTCTAAATTAGCCCATTTAGTCTCATTTGAAAAGTTGAAGTGCAATTGGAACCAAACATTGGTTATAGTTGTAACATGTAAATCTTCATATTGTAAAAAGGTCAAAGGTCACATACCAAAGTCAAAGGTCATCTCATGGCAAGTTATAAAATAGGCTAACTTAACCCATCACATTTGAAAAGCTGGAAGTCCAATTGGAACCAAACTTGGGTTATAGATTATGAAAACATCCATTTTTAATGAGGTCAAAGGTCACATACCAATGTCAAAGGTCATCACAGGTCATGTTGCAGAATATGCTGACCATGTATCACATTTTGTCTCATTTGAAAATTTGAAGTCCAATTGGAACTAAACTTGGGTTATAGATAGATGTAACATGTAAACCTTCATATCTTAATGAGGTCAAAGGTCACATACCAATGTCAAAGGTCATCTCAGGTCAATTTGCAGAATATGCTGACCATGTAGCACATTTGGGTCTCATTTGAAAAGTTGATCAAACTTTGGGATATGATCAACACGCATACCATCATATATGAATGAGGGAGGTCAAAGGTCACATACGAAGGTCAAATTAATCTTAGGGGTCCCCTAGACTGGGTCCCCGCATCCCTCTATATGGCCGCCATCTTTAAAAATGGCGGAACAAATACAGGGACTGGGAAAATTGTACGCCCAAAAAGTGTGCATCTACTCGTGGAATTCCACGAGTATTTTGCATATATGAATATTCATACCAATACCGAGCATGCGCATTTGCACACAGCAACAACAGAAATAGCATCTGATTGGTCCAATTCAAAGGCAGTGCATCGAACGATCGTCACGCTGCGTCTCGCGGGAGGCAAACGTGCGCCCTATCGTGCCACGCTGTGTACAACGCCGCGTGAAACTACCGGCGCACTGGTTCGTGAATAAGCTCATGTTTATTCACGAGTTTATCAGCGCACACTTTTAGAACTGTATTTTTCCAGTCTTCACATTTGAGCACCCTCGCAGGGGCCGTGTGGAAAATCGGGAAGACAGGATGATCCAGTCTAGGGGTCCCCCAAGAAATTGAGGGGTCCTGAAGTTTAACATTACAAAATGACATATATCTGTGAAGAGTTGAAATATGCACACTTTTCTGGCATAGGGTATACCAGTCTCTCTTAATCAAAATTTCAAAATGTCCTTTAAAAAAAAAAAAATCCACACATTTTTATCTCAAGCCTTTTATGACTTCACCCTACACCTTTTCTGATTGTGTTTGTGGATTCCTAAGACGATTTTTACTTTCCAAAAATGTGTACATTTATGGGGGTTGGATTTCAAACAACAAAAAAATACCAAATTGAAGAAAAAAATGGCGCGATTTCTGGAAAATCACACAATGTTACGGAAATGGGCCCGTCTCAAAACGTGTGGCCATTTCTTCATACAAACACCGATTGCAACTACATTTGTTTCATACATGCAACATGGGAAATTTCATATGTCAAGGAGGTCAAAGGTCACATCAATGTCATAGGTCATATGAGGTTAAGTTGTAAAATAAGCTGAAAACATCACAATTGACCTTTCTTTTTCATACACTATTATGTTTTGAACTGTCCACGTGTGAATAACATTGTGTCCAAAACTTAATAATGATGGTGGATGGTTTACACTGAATATGTATTGGTCTCGCTATGAGTTTTAAAAATATTTTAAAAAACCTCATAGCTCGACCAATTCATATGGGCTCAATCTATCCACTACATGAAATTGATAGCTTGTCACTATAATGGATACATGAAAATAAATGCTTGTCGCTAGATGAGCTTCTGCATCATTGATGCTCTCGTTCTCTCTTGTGTGCCCAATAATGACATCACCTCCAAAAAGGTATATGTTTCTTAATACACCCAATGTTTGCTGGTTTCTCAGTCTGCAAATCGAGGCTGGATCCTTGTAAGTAACTAAAGGGACGTGGAGTAATTTGACCTGGACTAGAATTGAATTCCCAGTTGCATTCCCTAGTCCATTCTCGCATGCATGCCAAAGGCCCGATTCCTTGTGGAACCTTAGATTCTCATACCAGATAATTTTGGCTAGCTCAACTAATTTGTCACAATCCGTGACCTGTATGAAATGTTTGATGTGACCAAACAATAAGTTTGTGTTAGTTCATCCAATATCCCACTGACGCGGTAAATATCGCGTTCGCACCAGACTGCCCAATTCTGCACCTTTCGTAATTTTTCGTCTGCATTTCGATGTCACATCCAACGGATATTTCCGCTTAATGTTCACCTTTTATTTTTGCCGACCCACATGGATAGTTCAGGTATACTATCTTCTATTGAAGTATTCTGGCCCATCCTAGCCAGCACGCATAATTTTGAACCATGTCAGATCTTTTGGATGACACACATTTGGGGAGGGAAAGAAAGTTACACAGTCGGTCAGACGTGGACAAATAAACTCTCTCTTTTTGGCGGGGTGGGGGGGGGGGGGGTTGCTGGTGGTAAATGGTAAAGTAGAGGTCTTACGTAGCTTGATTCATTGATCGGTCAAGGAGCTCAAGCACAGAGGCTGTGTGCTTCTGTTCCTTGCATGCTTTAGCTGTATGTTTTGATTCTCTTTAATTAGCATGTCTTTCTTTTTGCTAACTTTAGATGTTCTTCAAGAAATTACTGTGATCACAGAAGGAGTTATTATTAGGGGACAGGAACATTGAATCGTATTGCTCTTCCTGATTTGATCATGCAGGCCTTTCTTAAAGAATGGCCAACCTGCAGACCAAATGATGGAGTCTTTGTCATTGATACTCCATTGCAGTCTTCTGTTTCAGTGTTCCCGATATTGTTTTTGTGGCTTCAACAACCCTGTCGAAGTTCTGAGGATCTATGCAATACATTAGGTCTACTTTTTTCCCAATATACACATGAGTGCTTTCCATACTGCCTCTTTTCCCCTTTTTTAAATTTAAAAGCAGGTATTTTAATTTCAGGAAACTGGGTACTGGGTGGTGAGATTGTTTCTACAAGATTCTGAAATAGACACAAACAATACAAGGGTCGGTCAGTTATAAATGAAAGTAGTCTCATTGTGAAACGCTTGAGTAGTTCTGGTGTCTGATAACAATGAATACAACCCTTATCTACCAAATTATCAAATTTTAAATTTTTACATATGCTCTATGACGTCATAGCATTACCATAAATTTTAATCGATTTTGGATACTGCTAAACCAGCTTTTTGGCGGGAAATTTGAACGATTCTTTCATACACGTGATGTGCTTTTTGTACCATCGAAGAAACTGCATCTACAATTGTTGGTGTGTTTCTTCTCTAGAGATGTTTACTTGTATGCCTCCTCATATTTTAAATGCTTAACTTGAACAGAGAATTCAGAAGATTCGATTTAAACAATCTCGAGATTTTCAAATTACATATTTACACATTACAAACAATTGAAAACGATCAGTAAGTGAATCACCAAGTTTCATAATAATAGCAATATATAGAAAATGTGGAAACATAAGGCAGTTCAGAAACATTTACTGAATGGCGTAAAGCCATGTATAATTTCCCATTACCTTTGAGGAGTGCGTTTACAATCTCTGTCATAGTGTTTAGGTTGGTGTTGTCAAGTGGTGGCAATCCAAGCGATATAACAAACTTGATGCGGGTATATATCTCAGCATACTGTTCGGTGACTGAACGGAGATGATTTGCACATTCATGTGGATTTTGCCTGCTTCTGATATCATTGGTTATTTCATGGATAACTATGCAATCGTGGACGGTCTTGAGTGGCTCAAGATGTGAGGCAGCTTCGTGAAGTGCAAGGTACCGAATAAGTATTAATTTTGTCCCGATGTATGTTCTTTATGTGATTTACAAACATGAATCTTTCCAAATTTATCTAACTTAAAACATACCAACTGCTTCTTCTTCCTCTGGTTTTCTGCCAGCACGCTCTCCAATAGGTCTATATCCTCTGTTGTATATAATGGGAATGCATGCATAACGACATCATTCTCGGCATCCTCTTCGACCGCCTGCTTCTCACTCATAGCCGTTACCAAGTTGGCAGTGTGTTTTACCTGATCCTGCAGAGCGGCAAGAATACGGAGCACCTTCCGTTCATATGCTAAAGAAATAAGATAGTTTACATGTATTTTAATACCAAAATCTGGGTTCACAGGTTTTTACCGTAAACGTTTTAAACCAAACGGTTTAGGCCGGTGCAACAAATGTGAGCATCCGATGTCGGAGTGTCCTACAGCTTATCTGAGTACACACTTTGTATTGCATGCTTCATTGTTTTTAAGTCAAGGCCTCATCCACAACACCGGCATTCATTCAAATGAAAAGTATAGCGAGTGGGACACTCAGTTACGAGGGACTGCAATGTTTTCTTACACTGGCAATAATAGTTATTTCCGTGCTTTAACTAAAAATAATTCAATTAAAATTATACTCTCATTGTATAAGCTGCACTGCTTGCTGTAAGCCTGTAGTGGGAAACCCTTATTCATTTAAAAATATTGCATGATTTTGTTCGTGCAGACGAAGCGCAAGGTACCGAAATAGCATTAATTTTGTCCCGATTTATGTTCTCCATAATTACTCTTTACTTCCGGGTTTAGCGAAATTTGACGATCATACTGTACATCGATCTAGGTCATGTTGTAAGCTTAAACTGTTTAAATGCTGTTTAAACAAATTTTGGCAATTAATCGCACCCCTCACGATAAACTATAAAGTCATGTAGGTACTCACCCCTACACGCCTTAAAAGACACAGTATTTCCTTGATTTTTACATGTATGCATATTTGGCTAAATTTAAAAAAATCTTTTGTCTCAAAGCTCTTCAGTTTTTCAAAACCTAATGCGGAATGTGGTTTTTTTAATTTTTTTAATTTTTTTTTTTAAATATAAAATCCTTGTAAAAGTGACTTTTTGTATTTAAAATGATGTGATCAATGAAAATCTGAAAAATCGGTGATTTTGTGGGATTTTTTTTTTTTTGTGGAAAAAAACAAACAAAACCTTTTTTAAGATTTTTGTTTTTCTAATGCGCATCAATAAACTAACGCGTGCGGGAGCTTTGAGACAAATGATTTTTTAAAATTTAGCCTTAGCAACATAATTAGCAAACCGAAACATGAACAAATATAATTTATGTGAAAATGTGTAACTACTCACAATTGCAAGCATGTCCACTTCCACTGGCAGCTCCAGATAGCGGTCTATGCGGTGTTGTTGTAGATGATGTTGATGGGGTACTTGGTGTTAGCACTGATGAAGGCTTGTTGATGGGTCTTGGGACATGTGGTGGCGCTGAAGGCATTTGGGTACTTTGTAGCGCTGGGGGATTTGGTGGAGCTGGGGTCTTAGTCGGCCTCTGCCTTTTCTGGTGGACTTGTGGGTTTACTTCCTCGGTATCACTACTATCTGACTGATAGCGCAAAGGTTTGCTAAAAAATGAAACAATTGATTGGAACATTATTAATAAACGTATTTACTGTCTTTTAATCAGCTTACTGTCTTTGCCCTCGTACGGGTGACAGGTAGCACATAGTATGAAAGTACCATGTATTTACTGTCTTTAAATCAGCCCACTGTCTTTGCCCTCGTAAGGGTGACCTTATCATCCTCCTCTGCTTTCCTGTCATCTTCATCTCTGACTACGACTTCTGTTACTACGTCTTCTGTTACTACTTCTCTTACAACTGCTTTAGCACGCTGTCTCCTTTTATCCCTCCCGCCATTTCTATCTTTGGTATGTTTAAGCCAATTCTTGATGACATCATTGACCTGGCATTGTGAGGCACACTTTGTGAGGGTGTTTTTGGTAATGGCTTCTGCAATACAAGCAAACATTTTATAAAAGAGTTCATGGTACGGTAGGGAAAAATAGAATCTTATTGTTAACTCATCTGAGTTTGCACTTACTGAACATCACGGCTACTATCAGCAACTAGCTGAAACCTCGTTTACTAGCTGATCCTTTTCCCAACCAGTTGAACTTTAGAGCCAACTCTGGCATAAGCAGGAACTTCATCATCCTCCTCACTGTGTCAGGAAGATCGGCTCCGCCAATGAGAGAGAGGGTCCTTATCTGTAATAAAAAGCACCAGGTTTTGTAAAACACATACATTTTCCATACATCATTATAAGCATTAATGGCCTCTTTTTAAACACTACAGCAGGGTCAGAGGACAGCAGGGTCAGAGGTTGCAAGAATCCATTTAGATTCTTGCATAGGATTTTGCGAGAATCTATGGATTTTCTTCCATTTTAAGAGTGTGTTAGTAACACAGATTATTTACAAGAATCAACTTCGATTCTCGCAACTTTACCGGCAAGATTCTTTGCGAGAATGGATTCTTAGATTCTCCTTGAACTTCTGACCCTGCTACAGTTGTCTGAAATTCTTTTAACCTGTTGAATTCTTCTGACCATTGGTCAAACGAAACCGCCATATCCCCATCTTCAAACACTTCAACATCTCGTCCATTCTCCCATCTACCTCTCTCGATAACCGCTTGTATCTTATCTCCAACTACTCCTCCAGTTTCCATAGTGCTTTATTTACAAAAAAACTTCGAAAAATCCATAGAGCCAATAATATGTGGGGCTTGTGTAACTGATGATAGGTGATGGTAATGAGTTTCTCCAGGTGCAGACCCATCTCTGATACATCCCTGAAAGTAACGACTGGGGAATAGCGGCTGCCAGGGGGAGGCCACTTGGTGTATTGATAATTTCAATAGTCGTAAATCCGATTAAATCGACATTTATCTAAGTCGTATTGAGAAGTATCGTTTGGAACTCACTTCACGCTAGGGCATAACAGCAGCAGCATCACTTTCACTTTAAATAAAATTGACATCATTTAGTGTCTATAGGTTATGATTTATCATGTTTGTTGATTAATCTAATCGAAAATGTAGCACGTGTTCCCTTGGCCTGAAAGGGCTGATACGCATTGTTCAGGTGTACGTTTCCACTTTTCCCCAACAAAAGGGGTTTGTGGTTTTTCTTAGCTCGGGCTCAGCTGTTCATGTGGCTCATGATATTTCCATGATTGTTCGTATAAATTTGATTAAAGTGTCCAATTCAATGTGATGGCGTGTATATTGTACCATGATGTACAGGGGCGAACCCCCGGCCTTTTGACCAATTTGTAACGGACCAGGGTATAGAATTTAAACACAGAATCCCCCTGGCAGCCGCTATTCCCCAGTCGAGGTTCCAAATGATAAGGCCCGAGCGGATGGCATGGAACCCTCGACTAAGGACAACAACTTCCAGAGGTTGGGTTCGCTGCTCAACCAAAAGATCTAAAAGAACTTCTATCATGAATATTTTAGTGGTATACTGACCACATTTGTATGGCTTCTCTCCAGAGTATGTTCTAAAATGCACTATCAAGTGCTGTGCTCTCTCGCAACAGAGTAATCACTCAAGGTGCACCTGTACATATAAGCTGCAGGTGTACGTGGGTGATGGAATTGTCAAACAAGGTTTACTGGTTTTCATTTTTTTCACCATTGACAGTGCAGCTTAGAGGGAGCGTATCAAACGTATACATATAAAGCCGGCCATTTCTTAACTAAACCCTATAAAACGCGACTGTAAATCAGCCCTGACTCATCCTGGGGTCTTTGAAGTTCGAAATCATCAGATTCAGGATGTGGCTGTACGGGTGGACACTGTTGAATTGTCGTGTTGATCGATGTGCTTAAATATGCTGTTCCATTGTATGTTTTGTAGGATATATTTTGAAAGAGGTAAGATTGGTCTGCCTCAATCTGTTGGATTCCTTCATTCCACACACAGAGCCTGTAATAGAGAATGGGTAAACCCTATAAAAAGCGACTGTAAATCGGCCTGACTCAATCCCACGTGGCAATGTGATTGTCATTCCACAAGTGCTTGCTGTCGCAAAGCACTTTTGGCTCGCTAATGGAGTATAAAAATTAACCCCTATATTCTGCTCAAACCCCCTTGGTGGCATCCTATTCGCCCCTGTGATGAATTGCAATATCATCGCCAGTGTTACTGTGACTTCTGCTGCACCACCATCAGGCAGATTAAGCTCCTGTTTCATCTCTCCAGCTGGATTTTAAAATGATTGAATAATTCATCCCTAATGCCAACTACCACTACATTGGTTATCGGCATCTCAACAATATGCTGGATTCATATTTCCACGGGCGGTCAGTTCGGATCTATTCTATCCGTCAATCAAATCTCCAAGGTTCAGTATCAAATCTCCACTGTTCAGTTCCGTCTCTGGAGTCTGGAGTCAAAGGTTCTTCAAGTTTTCAATTGGATCCTTATCAGCTGCTATTTGTTGAATGGTCACATCAATAATCTTTCCTGGTCTTACTCTAAATTTGCTCCTCTGCCTCCTTTCGAGGTCGTTTCTTCAAGCTCCGTGGAGGCCATTTAGACTCCATTTTCTTGCACACATTGTCTAACTGTCACCCGGGCTCTCACCGCAGATAATAAACTTATAAACAGACTGCTTTTAATTTATTAGTACACTACCTTCGGTTTTACCCACTGCTACTACCCTGTATGGACGGACCTGAATACCAGTCTTCTATCTGGCTGTCTTTGCAGGCATGTCCTCTGATCTCCTCATATCCAACCTCAAGACAAGGTCACCTTGTCGAATCTCAGTTCTTCCCTTTTTCTTCTTCTGTTTAGGATGGTAAAGTTTCAGCGCTTTCCTCTGTACTTTTTTGTTGGATCCATGTATACTGATAGTAGCAGTGGTTTTACCCACGGCTACTACCCTGTAGGGACCGGTATGCTGTGTTTCAATTCTGCTTTCTTTCCGGGCATGCCCTTTTCTCCTCAAGTCCAACAAGAAGACATGGTCCCCTTGTCTAAATTTAGTATGTCCCTTCTTCTTACTACTCTTCTGTCTCTGTCTTTCCTGCGCCCTCTCCACATTTCCCATTACCTTCATCTTGATGGCCTCTTTCTTTTTTTCATTTTCTTTGACAAACCCTTCCACATCTGTCTGTTGAGAGGAGTGGCAAGATTGATTGGGGCAGTAAAACAGTGGCAAAACTTCCTTGATTTTACCAGGCTGGGGGAAGGTCATACATCTGCGATAAATTAAACGGGCTTTGGGTTTGTGTCTCATTGCAGCCAGCACCTCTTCACCCAAGCGTATAAATGGGTACCAGCGTCAATTAATGTGTGGGGGAGGGGGGAGGGGGGAGGGGGGGTTCTTGTTCTTGCCAGACGGTTTCTCTATGGATAAAAGTAATGATTCATGAAAAACAATTCATGAGAAATAAGAATATTTTAAATGAATAGCTACATTACCTAGGTATTAGAAATGGTAGCCAAATAATAATAACCAAGAGGCCAGCCCATCATTGATGCATCCGTGGTGAGGATGGCCTGGTGTGGGAGTTTGGCAAACAGATCTCCTGATGCCAAATTGTCTGTCTCGCTCCACCATTGAAGTTCTGATAGAACGGCTGGAGTGGAGCACCTGATGGTTCTGGGAATGAATCAAGGCGTCGTAGGATCTCAGAAAGTGCAGTTGAGTGAGTCTCATGCACATTCTGCAATTGGGGACTAGGTCCAGACTTGGGGACAGTGTACAGGCTCTTAATAAGGATTGTACTGTCAACCTGGTGAACTGTTGATAGATCTTCATCCCTGTTGCTTCAAAAGCATCGATGTAAATTGGCTTTTGATCTATGTAAAAACAAATAAAAACATGTTAACAAGTTTGCTAACCCCCGTAGTGAAAATCGTCGAACCCGCGGTTCCTGAACAACGAATCAAAACAAAGCGCGAGATTCCCGCATTGAATGATGCACACGCGGAGTGCACTGGACACTTTCAATGCACTCCGCGTATTTTAGTTTCTTGCTTTCTGATTGGTTCAACACTCATAAGAGTGTATGAACAAAAACCGATCCATGAGTCCATCTTGCCGGCCATAGAGTTGTGCAGCTGGCACCTGCAGGAAGGTTTTAGCCCAACAAAATGGCTGACTCTGGCACCGTCGCTAATGTCGATTTCCCAGTTGTTCCTGCAAGATATAAATTGTAAGAAGTGGTTTTAGATCAACATGTACACCTTCCTAATAACTTCCTGGATTCCTATCATTTGACTATGTCTCGCAATATCATCGGTCAACATTCCATACACTCATTTTACACTCTCCTTGAAGCCACAGTTTCAAAATTCGCACTTTGTTTGCAAACGCCCCGTACATTCGTCCGCTCTTCTAATGAAACACTTGCTTCTTATTTAGCATGATAGCCATCTCGTGTGTCATCTGTCGCCTCTTTAATGCCCTCTTCTTCTCGGTCTTGCGCTTGTTGCGTCGTTCACGCTTGTTCATCGGTCTCATGTACACTTTCCTAATAACTAATAACTGGATTCCTATCATCTGACTATGTCTCGCAATAGGGTCATCGGTCAACATTCCATACGCTCATTTCACTCTCTCCTTGAAGCGGCCTAATTATGTATTAATCAAATACAGTCACTTTCAAGTGTTTTTATAGAATTTTTTTCGCACTTCAGATCCTGGGAGTGGTTGTTGACAGTTATCTACTCCAAGTCAGTTGGTAGGCAGCTCTCGGGGACACGGTTGTTTATACTTATCAACAGATCTAAGGCTAATCGCGCATAGATTGGATGATTTGTGTTGATAAAGTACTGCAAATTGAACCGCCAGTGCCTTAATTATACCATCATTCTCTTTCACAGCGTCATGCCTGACCATTTTAATAAGACTTTCTTCCCATATAACCACCTTTGCATACTCTCTCTCTCTCTATCCATGTCACTCTCTTTTGGAACCTCTTCATCCACTAACACCTTATCCCTGATGCAACTCTCCCCCTCTGATCTGCATCCATCCGAGCAATACTATTGATCATCATCATCATCATGTCTTCATTTGCATCAACACAACTTGGGGTGAAACCAGTGCCCTCTTTTGTATCCGCTGTAAGTGCGTTTGATTAGGGTTTCCCCGGCATTGTTCTTCTTGCAGGTGCAAAATTCACTTGAGATCCTATCATCAACAGCATCTTCTTCTAGAATGTGATCCCCTTCTGACTCTCTATACACGACGTTGACAATAGATTCCGCTGTTGACTTAAGATATTGCTTCTTCTCATCTCTGGTAATTCCTGACATTTCTGTTGGGACATCTTTAGGTGTATCAATGCCAGAAAGGTGCATGTACAAGGCGATCACATGGCCCTTGGTCGCTCAATTAAGGAAATCCATATGGGAGTTGAAGTCCTCCTTGACATTCCCATTTACAGCCCTGAAGTTGTATTTGTTCTTGAGATTGAACAAGGTCCCTGTTGATTTACTTCTTGTAAACAAGGCATTGTATTATATGAATCCTGGATTGAAACCGAAAGCTAGAATAACTTGTACTATACCATTAAACATAGGTATTACAAGGGGGCACATGGCCCTTCGTCGCCAAGTTAATTAAATCCACATGCGAGTTGAAGTCTTCCTTGATTTTGCCATTTACTGCCCTGAAGTCATACTTGTTCCCGTTGATTGGTTTCTTGCAAACAAGACATTAGTATGAATCCTGGAATGAAATCAAAAGCTACATGTAGTATAACTTGTACTGTAACAATAAACATAGGTATTGTACTGGTGATTTATTGGCAAATTTAAAGGGAGTGACAATTATAGAAAAGTAATAAGATGCCTTTACCTTCTTGTAAACCTACAATCCCAGGCCACTCAATCGCTCGGCAAAAGGTAGCAAATCGACGCAGCGTGTTTCTTGTTTGGGATTTTGTTCACGGACCTCACTCAGGGGGCAAATGTCTTGACGAAGTTGTTGGTGACTAGCATTCACCCCTATTCTCTGTAGCTGATCAGCCAAGACGCGAAAATAACATTTCCCATCGCCTTCTACATCTGCCCTTTTTATCAGTCCGCATTTCAGTGCATTAGAAATAAGACGATCATGGTGGCTCCCTGTACAATCATCAAAACAATGAAATTGCATCCAATAGTTAGAGGATAATGTCGATGGTCCAACTCACTCAATCTGAAGGGGACTCAAAGTGATTTAGCTACATGTATTTTAATGGAGCTGTGAGGAATACTGCGGTGAATGAATTTGCAAGGCTGCACAATTCATGTTTCGATTTAAGAGTACCATCCTATAATTGATTATACATCAAAGTAGTTGTATGAGATGTTGGCAAAGTCACATAAGATTGAACCTATTAAAGCTCACTTCAAAGGTGTTCTAAATCCCTGAATGCAAAAATATCTGATTATAGGGGCTCTCACTGGATCCCCCAAAATGACTTATATCTATTACATTTTGCTCTCACCGATTTTCCAGAAAAACGTGGGGCCTATCCATATTATATTGAATTAACAGCGGGTCTACACATGGTTAAACAAGTTTAATTTTCCATGAATATAATGAAACTATTTACACAACTTTTATAAGTCACCTGGGTGCTTCGCGTCAAGGACGCCCCCAACAGGCATTTTGTTTCGCCCTCTAAAGACGCCACAGAAAAGCTGGAACAGCCATGTCCATTGGGTCTGCATTTGGTGCCGCTTCATCTTCAGATTCTGCAACATCTGACTGAGCTGATTGACTTCTGACATCTGACTTGTGATTGTGTGAATTGGTACAATTGCATTCTAGACAATGACCTGTTGGTCCTGGCATGAGTTTCAGACAGTTGATGCACTGTTTACAAACTTGTACATGCTGACGTACCACACTGTTGGCAGCTGTTGTCCATGGTCCTTATAAACCCGGGACATGAAGCATATAGATGAGGAGGATGTATTTCGCATCTTCCTCGGCATTTCTGCTCATGATCAACTTGCATATTGTCCGCCATTTTGACATGCCCGATCTGAGGTTGACGAATGTATATTTTTTCTCAAAAATTTTAAATTTCCTAGCGAGCTGAAAAAGCTGTCTAGCCTCTTTCCACGAAGTCATGGACTTAATGACATGCTGCGACGACCGAAGAGTCTGGGTAATTGCGCAATGCACTGCCATTGGTTGAATGACTAATGGCTTACTGGAGTGAACACGCGTATGAAACACGGACCTCACTCAGGGGGCAAAGTTGAAATTTATATATGCTGCGCTAACAAATTTCTGATTATATACATGCCGCCCTTCACCCTACCTTTTTACAACACAACGACTGTACAGATCACATAGTGATGTGAGATACCACATTGGCAGAGTTGCTTGTGCCTGGTGAGTATTTAATGTTCAGGGGCAGGTGGTCCAACAGGTTGTTCTCGATATCATCTGCGTTGTCTTCAGCAACGTGCAGGTGGTTCATCCTTATACTTAAACTTAAGCAGTTGTTGTAATGCCAAATGTAGTTACTGAATATTTGAATGGATTTGTCGTCATTCGTTGTCCTTGATGCTCAACTCTTTCATGGCAATGCCTTATCAGGAGCTCGGTTACATGATGTTTCATTGGAAGGATGGCTGGATGCTTAAATTCCAATGAGAAATGTGCTCTTCCAAGCCTTCCGCCAAAGGATGTGATGTCTATGTATGTAAATCACACAGAGACAGGTCTTTAGCCGTAATCTGACATTGAGAGCTCACCACTACCTTGCCATCAAACTGAGGATGCTGCTGTTGGATGCATTGTTTAATGGCATGGTAGTGGCGGTTACCATTTTTGGTCACCTCCTTGTCCATATTTTTGTTGTAATAGACATATTTGTCTAAGTGGCGAACACACCATTTCATACCCTTTAGGGTATTTTGCCCACAACCTTGGCATTTGCGAATGTTTCCTTTGGGGATTATTAACTCAAAGGGGAATGCTGGAGTTGTGGAAGATGTTGCTGTTGGTGAAGTTGTTGCAGCTGTTGTTGTTGTTGTTGCTGTTGCGTTTTGCATAAGACGCATCGCTTCTAGAATGGCGGCTCGCAACACTGATGGCGAAAGTTAATTGTTGCTAGCTGATGTCGTAGGTGAGCGTGATGGTGAGGCAGAGGGAGAGGCTGCTGCTGATGACGGTGAGGACGATGATGATGACAATAAGATGTTGTGGCGGGACCGAGCCGGCGGCGCCGAAAGCCTACCACGAAGCGTGCAGAGTGCTTTTGCAGCGTCTGACACCACTAATTTGTCCTATGTGTGGGCAGGGTTTAAATTAGAAACCTGTTTTAATTGAAGACCACATGGGTTCGTTTGCAGGGCAGAACCTCCGTTTCTACCGTAGACAAAGGACTGGTGCACACAGGTGGTAATTTCCACAGATTTTTATTTTTATTTCGCAACCATAACAACCATCCAACTACAATTTATCCCTAGTATTTATGTTAAATGAAGTTGTATCACCAATATATATAACTGGCCAAAAATACCAGATTGACAAAAATAAATTGAAACCCAAAGAAATTGAATCACCAAACAAATCTATATTGAAATAATGAAACGAAAGAGATTAATTGTACCACAGATTAAATGAAATCGAAAGTGAAAAATTGTACCACCATGGAGCGTTAATTACTCCTACAACACGATATTTCCCTAGCTGGGTACTGGTTACTTCCGTCGCTTTCTTCAATTACTCCCTAAAACATCCACGGAAAAATAATATCCTGTTTGATAATTTCCAATTATGGTCATCCGACTCTTAAAATAGGTAAATCCTGGCGCGATTTGTAACGTTTTTCCCAGAGATGTCTCGGTTCATCACATGTGATTCCGCAATGACGCTTTTGTTTGGCTTTTCGCTGTACCGCGCACGCCCAAACCAATTAGGCAAAGGGTCATACCCCTATTGCTATCAATTGCTGACTAATTGCTCAAGATAAGGGGCGGGTCAGGTAAAGTAAAAGTAATACCTAAAATAAGATAAATACATTTTATTTTACTTCACAAAACTCAATCCCGCAACACAGCCCCCCACCAAGCGTTTGACGTCCCATCAAATAAAAAGCGATAATACAAAACGCGGGATTGGCCACTGTGACGTAACCATAACGAGTACCAACAATACCTCACCAAACATCAGAGATGAATACCCTACATACCTTATTCTACTACAAGGTCTTAAAGTACAAAAAAAAAACCGCGAATCTTCATCTCCCTCCGTCGTCCTTGATCCCAAGTCTCCTGTTGCTTGTAGGGCCCCTGGCCTGTTGCTGGTAGGGCCCCTGGCCAATCCTGATGCGACCCCTGGTAGGGTCCGAGGATCCCGTCCGTCATCCGTCGTCGTCTCGCCGTTGGAACCTTTGGTCAGTTCGTTGTAACCCCTGGTCGGGTTAAAGTACCCATGGTCGGGTCTGCAGTAATCCTCATCTGTGTGGAGCTCTAGTAGCGAGTCTCCCGTTACGTCCCATGAGTTGACCACTCGGCTTATAAGGCCAAGAAATGAGCCAAACTCTGACAGATTGGGTGTAACGTCAGTCATCGTCCAGTTATGTATACGTCGCCTACTTCGCCTCCATATCGTAACAATTTCAACTTTTATCTCGAACTCAAAACAACTGGTATAACCGCAACGAAAACTTTAAAATATTTAACAACTCCTCCATCTTCAACGGGTCTTTATACTGAATGCTCCTCCATCAACACTTCCATTCGGTCCATTACATCCGCCTCTTGTTGTCTCCACCCCCTATGTAGTTCTCTTTGCCTTTGCCTCCTCTGTTCAATACCCAACCTCCAATCCTGCTGACCCCACCACCTGACAATCCAGTTCAACTTTATATCTTGTCGTTCGGCCCACACAGCACGTCGACTCCACTCCTCCATCTCTTGTTGGGTCCATCCTTCAAAACGCCAGATTATCCCCAAAAGTAATCCCACCAGAATGAAAGTTATTCCAGTCACAAACCCATAGACCACCCATTCGACCTGCATATGATCTTCCATACTCACTTTCCTTCTCCTCCTAACGCCGTATAGCTCTCGCCAAACGCACCGAAAGTTCTAGTCGCCTTCTCGGACTCAACCGCATACAATAGATCCGGGTACGTGGAACTTCTTCACCGCTGGACTCACGTTCAGGTTCCGCTTCAGCATCCACCATCTGATCACTCCTTCCGTCTTTCCCTGTAAAACATCAAATAGGTATAAGGTTAAAGATATTACACAGTAACACCTCATACCTCCTTACAGCTCTTCTCCACCTACTCCGTCCACTTTCCCACAAATCTTTTCCCATAGCAATACCTTAGCAACACAGTCATCATCTCTTTTTGGAAGATTTTCTTTTTTTCCTTCTCTTTATTCATAAACACATCATAATACAAAAGTAACAATTAAAGCGATACTGAACCGAACGTCCTTCCACCAAACCCGACTAGATAGCAATCATTCTGCACTGTACCCTTCGTAACATCATCCATCCACTTTGCACCCTCTACCCTCTCCACTAGTTTACTCCACTATCTCTACGCCCCTCTTACCGCATCATCACTATTCACCTTCCTCTACTAAACTCTCTACTCTTTCTCCCCTCGCTCTCCTTTCCACTAACTCTACTTGTAAAAAGAACTAACTATCAACCAACTACTCTAAAACAAAACAAAAAAACACGCACTACCAACCATAGTACTTCTCCACTGTCACAACCTCACTCACGACATCCCTCTCTCGATCTCTCCATTCCTACTCCTACACCGGCACCACCCCCGTCACCTGGATTACAACCGCCGGCCCCGTCGCGGTATATGTTTCCCCGGCCTACAAAAGCCTCACTCGTATTGGCAGCTGCGCCCTCTCACCCTCCGCTAACCCAGCCCTACACTCTTCCAAATTCTCTCCAAAGTCTCCTGCCTGTTCTCCTTCTCCCTCTGCATCACTCTCCACTCTCATCCTCTTCCTGGCACGTCCTCCTTTCTGCTCTCTCCTAACTCTCACCTGTCTCACATCCTCCCCCCTCGCAACATCCTCATCACTTTCTCCTATATCCTCGGCTACCTGGTACCTCTTACCCTTTCCTCTCACCTTTCCCTTACCTTTCAGACCTCTCTTACTCAACAAACGCCACTTGTTAACCTCCTTCACCCGCTCACCTACTGTGCCCCTAACCTCACCTTCACCGTCATCCCTCTCCTCCCTTAAGCTATACCAACCTCTCAGAGGCGACCTCTTCGGCTTAATTATTTCCCTCTCTCTCCCTCTCACTATCGTTCTCACTTAAACACTCTGACGCTTCTCTCCCACTCTTCCCAACCACCTTCTCCCTTCCTTTCTCCGCTCTCCTCGTCACCTCTACCGCCAACCCTTTTCCTCCCTTCCGTCCACACCTCACTTTACGCATTGACACCTCTTTACCCTTCACTTCCCTGCGTTCACTCATACACTCATCCTCCTTCTTACCCACTCGCCTTTCCTCATCATCTCCACGTCTCTCTCTTCCCTTCCTACCCTCACTCTTCTTCCCACCAACTCTTACACCAGAACACTCATCTATCTCCTTACCTTTCTCACTCTCGTTACGACTTATACTCCTTTCTCGGCTCTCTCGTCTTTCACTCCCACCCGGCATCCACCCCGCCTTCAACTTCCTGTCCAGTTCCTTTTCCCATTCCTCCAATAGCCACCTTTCCTTCTCCAGTTTCCTCATCTTTTCCCGTCTCGCCTGCTTTGCAAAATCTTCCTCCATTCTCGCCAACCTTTCCGCCTTCACCTCCGTCGCCTGCCTCCTCTCGTCCAATTCCCTTTTTGCCTTGTCATAGGCGTCCTCCTCCTTACAATCTCTTGCGAAATGTCCTGTCTGTTGACACTTAAAGCATCTGGTCCTGGGACACTCTCGGATCTGATGTCCAGTCATCCTACATCTGACACCACTTGTGGCGGGACCGAGCCGGCGGCGCCGAAAGCCTACCACGAAGCGTGCAGAGTGCTTTTGCAGCGTCTGACACGCAATAGGCAATAGGGTCATACCCCTATTGCTATCAATTGCTAACTAATTGCTCAAGATAAGGGGCCGGTCAGGTAAAGTAAAGGTAATACCTAAAATAAGATAAATACATTTTATTTTACTTCACAAAACTCAATCCCGCTACAATGTAAAGGGGTGTGAAACAATGTGATGCACATGTAGATTGTGACAGACTATTACACATTCTGCATTCAAACTGCTCGTCATCTGTCGACAGGCATTCACAGTGGATACTATATCTTTGAATATCCAAGTTATTTGTTGTTTGTATGCAGCATTTCAAGGACAGGTGCTAGCTTGCTCTTATTTTTGGCCAAGAGTGGGTACCTCGATGGGTACAGTCTTCAAAAAGTCTGTTGTCTTGCAAAATCCCTAAATGGGTGAATGATGGGGCATGATCGGGCCCACCAGCTGTAAACAGAACAGTTTTATCTATGTATGTAAATCACATAGAGACAGGTCTTTAGCCGTAATCTGACATTGAGAGCTCATGATCACCACTACCTTGCCATCAAACATTGCCCATATTCTTGTTGTAATAGACATATTGTTGAGAAATGGGATTGTATAATTATTTGTAGTATAGTATTTGTAGTAGTTATTAGGAAGTAATTGGCAAGCGCTTTTATAGGCCCTACAGCTGAGTCAACATCATTAAGTCATGGGTTAATCCACAGATGACTATCTGTGGTTAATCTCCTAAGATAATCTAGTGCCATGGGGTGGTATTTTTCCTTTGATCATCAATCATCTATTGTGTCATTATTTACCATTATTGTTTATTGCTGTCTAGCCTGTCTGGCAGACAGGCCTCCCAGTAACTGTTGTCAAGGGGTGTATTGTACCATGGAAGTAATCCTTCATTATGATTGGTTTAAAGTTAGTGATGTCATATACCTGGGATTATCCTTCCCACTTGCTGGTATAGGTATAACCTTTGACATTATGCTAATTATACAGTGATCATCTATTTATGTGAGCATTGCATGTAGTACTCTGTTTTATTAGTCAGTTGTGTTAGAGTTGCCGATAATAAGAGAGTTCCATCCAGTCTCCTCAATAAATATAATAATATAGTCATCTGTGGAATAGTAAAAGACTCGTCAATTGTTTCATTAATGAGATATCACCAATCTCATCAATATTTGTCTAAGTGGCGAACGCACCATTTCATACCCTTTAGGGCATGATCGGGCCCACCAGCTGTAAACAGAACAGTTTTGTCTATGTATGTAAATCACATAGAGACAGGTCTTTAGCCATAATCTGACATTGAGAGCTCATGATCACCACTACCTTGCCATCAAACATTGCCCATATTCTTGTTGTAATAGACATATTTGTCTAAGTGGCGAACGCACCATTTCATACCCTTTAGGGCATGATCGGGCCCACCAGCTGTAAACAGAACAGTTTTGTCTATGTATGTAAATCACATAGAGACAGGTCTTTAGCCGTAATCTGACATTGAGAGCTCATGATCACCACTACCTTGCCATCAAACATTGCCCATATTCTTGTTGTAATAGACATATTTGTCTAAGTGGCGAACGCACCATTTCATACCCTTTAGGGCATGATCGGGCCCACCAGCTGTAAACAGAACAGTTTTGTCTATGTATGTAAATCACATAGAGACAGGTCTTTAGCCGTAATCTGACATTGAGAGCTCATGATCACCACTACCTTGCCATCAAACATTGCCCATATTCTTGTTGTAATAGACATATTTGTCTAAGTGGCAAACGCACCATTTCATACCCTTTGGGGCATGATCGGGCCCACCAGCTGTAAACAGAACAGTTTTGTCTATGTATGTAAATCACATAGAGACAGGTCTTTAGCCGTAATCTGACATTGAGAGCTCATGATCACCACTACCTTGCCATCAAACATTGCCCATATTCTTGTTGTAATAGACATATTTGTCTAAGTGGCGAACGCACCATTTCATACCCTTTAGGGCATGATCGGGCCCACCAGCTGTAAACAGAACAGTTTTGTCTATGTATGTAAATCACATAGAGACAGGTCTTTAGCCGTAATCTGACATTGAGAGCTCATGATCACCACTACCTTGCCATCAAACAATTGCCCATATTCTTGTTGTAATAGACATATTTGTCTAAGTGGCAAACGCACCATTTCATACCCTTTGGGGCATGATCAGGCCCACCAGCTGTAAACAGAACAGTTTTGTCTATGTATGTAAATCACATAGAGACAGGTCTTTAGCCGTAATCTGACATTGAGAGCTCATGATCACCACTACCTTGCCATCAAACATTGCCCATATTCTTGTTGTAATAGACATATTTGTCTAAGTGGCGAACGCACCATTTCATACCCTTTAGGGTATTTTGCCCACAACCTTGGCATTTACGAATGTTTCCTTTGCGAGTTATCACCTCAAAGGGGAATGCTGGAGTTGTGGACGATGTTGCTGTTTTTGCAATCACGATGGTTGGTGAAGGTGTTGCAGCTGTTGTGTAATTTATTTCAATTGATTGATGATATACCTTTGAAAATGTATAGACACAGGAGCGGTTTTGTTGCTGTAAATGGCATTATATACATGCCTTAGCTTCACCCTACCTTTTTTACAACACAACGACTGCACAGATCACATAGTGATGTGAGATACCACATTGGCAGAGTTGCTTGTGCCTAGTGAGTATTTAATGTTCAGAGGCAGGTGGTCCAACAGGTTGTCCTCGATATCATCTGCGTTGTCTTCAGCAACGTGCAGGTGGTTCATCACCAGTTTCAGAACCGTCCCAAAAACCTTGTAGGTGAATGTGTCTCTCTATCCCAATGTCTGCCAAGATATTTGTAGTTGTGTTGCCTTCGGGAGACTCTTGGTGGCATGATGGACACATGTTGTCAGAAAGTTTTTTCAAGTGACAGATGGTTTCCTGCTTGCATTCTCATGACTTGGAGTTACTTCCGTTATCAAGGCGTTGTACCATTTTGTAGCACCATGAGGATCAATGCACTTGTGTTTGACTCTCTTATTTTCCAGTAATTGAGGCATATTTATCAAGATGAAGCTTTGATTACTTGATTGCTCTATGTTTGTATCCATCTTCAATTATTTTGTGCAAGTTTCGATTTCAACTCGTCATAACATTGATTTTGTTCTAATGGATCAGCATACGTAACATGTTGCACAGAGGAGGTTTTCCAGTAATTGAGGCATATTTATATCTTTGATTGCTTAATTGCTCTTTGTATGTATCCATCTTCAATTATTTGGGCAAGTTTCGATTTCAACTCATCATAACATTGATTTTGTTCTAATGGATCAGCATACGTAACATGTTGCACAGAGGAGGAGGATGCCTCAGCCAGTTCACCAGGATGTTTGGCAACAACAGAAGTCAAATTGTTTTCACGGATAATACGTATCCTTCATCTTATCTTTTGTGAATTTTGTTGTTTTGCTGTTTAGCATTCGTGAGAGTTGAAAACATTCCTTGACAGCTTTTGATTTGATTACCTATATATGAGCTGGGCATATATTGCTCTTCAAACTTGTTCGTCTGATTTGGAAGTATTCAAAGCATCGAATTCCTGTTTGGCTTGCTCCTCTGTACACCACACTCCACCTTGCGCTGTAACACTATTGGTAAAGTCTACTCTTTCCTTGATTTCCTTTTTCTCTTTCTTTCATAAACTTTTCCTGTTGCTTCTTTTGGAGGTTAGCCCATCTTTCAGCTTTAATTTCTTTGATCCTTTGCTTAAATCTATGGAGCATCTCTGGTGCATGGGCTCTTGCTTGGTCCATGTAGTTCTGCTTGGATTCTGCATCCAAAGAGTCCAGCCAGTCACGAGTGCCATTGTTAGTCCACATAATTAGAAGTGCAGTACTGCTCTATCATTTGGCTTTTGATGTACTAAGCAGTCAAGGATTGCAAAGTCTCTCTCTCCAATCATGTAAGTTGCTGGCACATTCTTGAATGATGATGTTTGAGCTAGTTTGATACCTGATAATAAGCACACTCGTTTTTATTTTTCTTCAAACACTTTTATCAATACAATGTTATAAAAATACAAAACATAAGTATAAAAACACAATATTATACACACAAAAATAGCACTTGTTTCAGTCGTCATGGAATGAGTTTCATGGATGGAGATACTGATCTTGCTCTACGACTGGGGTAGCCTCTACCCGGTAAAAGCATGAAACAACCTCTTCGACTGTGACGAAAATATCCTAGATTCTTGCATTTTTTGAAAATATGTTTCTATATTATTACGATCTGCTTTTATAACAGCCGGAGAGTAATCTCTTTGTGAAGTAACCTTCTCCCTTTTATATTTGTGGGAAACCTGATGTTCATAATTATTGATTGTGCCTGCTACATACCAAATGTATGCAATGAGTATCATGGATGGAGATGAACACAATTACAAGCATCTTCTACTTTGTTATACCTGATAATAAGCACATTTTTTTTTTTTTCAAACACTTTTTATCAATACAATGTTATAAAAAATACAAATACATAAGTATAAAAACACAATATTATACACACATTAAACACAAACATAGCACTTGTTTCAGTTGTCATGAGCATATAATCAAAGCTATAATGCACATGTTCAACCTGTCCTCTGGGTCCATCAACCAATGAGACTGTCTCAAGAAGCTCATTAATCGCTCGTCCGGTATCTGCTACTATCTGCCTGTAAAGCTGCCTCTCCTCATCCAGAGCTGCCTCTCCTCGTCCACTTTTTTTGGTCTGACTGAATACAGGGTGTATCAAAAAAAATAGGACTCTGTTTCATGATGGTCCAATGATTATAATAAGAATTACACCATGACCAATTTAATCTCAATGTAAAGCCCAATTAATTATTATGATATCCTGAAAATGTGATATCGATCCGATGAAAAATAAGAAAACTAGCGTACTTTGTGTAAACCATGTCATTTACTGGTTTGTACAATGGGAATTCACACAGTAACAGTAGAGTATTACCTGATGAAAGTGCTCGATTTGTAACTCAATGAACCATCCACAGTGGGTTCAAGAACTGTTTAACAAAACTTTTTTAATTTGCACAGAATATGCATGCATCTATTTTACGGATTTTTTTAGCCAGTATTGATTTGTGCCAGAATTATATGGATTACCAAACTAAACTTTGCTATTGACTGATAGATTATTTACTATGTTGACAATTATTATAACGTATTGAAATGTAAACTACGTTATTTACTGGTCTTATACATGTAGATCCCATTGTACAAACCAGTAAATTACATGGTTTACGCAAAATAGTTTTCTTATTTTGCATCGGATTGATCTTATATTTTCAGGATATCATAATAATTATTTGGGCTTTACATCGAGACTAAATTGGTCATGGTCCAATGATTATAATAAGAATTACATCGACATGAAACAGAGTCCTACTTTTTTTGATACACCCTGTAGAGGGAAATACTTGACATGTGGCACTATTTTCTGTAATATCTTGTAATGTTGAAGAAACATTGCTTCCTATTTGAAGTGTTCTTAAATAAAACTTTGAACGTTGACATCGAAAAGATTCGCTTGTCCAATGGGAGTCTTGTCAGCTTGATGGGATGCCGTGGGATTGATAAAGGTTGCTGCAGTTGATGACTTTACAACCTCCTTACCAGCCAGAAGTTGTATGCCATACTGCTTGGCAGCTTTCATGTGGGCAGTTGAACAGTCTGGTCTTCTGTACCAACAAGTTGTACCAGGTTGGGTTTGAGCGTGCGCCATAAAAAAGTACCACATTACATACTTGTTCTTGTTCTGACCGGAACAATTGTTGTGTGGCGCGCCTCCATTTCCTCTCCATTTTCCAGCCGCAAATTTCAGCTTTGTACCTTTATCGTATAGTAACTTCCAATTTCTATAGCTCCATCGTTTCTTCTCCAGCCTATCGGTGCGCATAAGGTCGTCCATGATAAAGAAAGGGGTGCCTTCGGGCGCCCGTCACTCGTTTTTCATCACCCTCCTCTTTTGCTCGGTATAATATCAACTGCAATTGTAATAACCAGTTAAAGGAAACCACACAATAATAATGATGATTTTGCCTAGAACACATTCAACTCAGTTTGGCGTCTGAGCAGAATGCATGCCACACCACCACAACACAATAAAGCTTCTTTTTTAAACATAAATTGTTTTGACAATCATTATTAAAAGTTCACTGGAAGTATGTGTCCAAGTACCATTCACCATATCCAATGTCTTCACTCGTCATAAATATCCCCAGCTCGATACAGTCCATTGATAACCATTGTCCATTTCGTTGCTGTGTCGATGACCCGTCGTATTGGTTGTCCCTCCCCAAATGTCGATTTAATGCGTCGCTGTCCTGCCTGTCCATAACGTCCACTGGTGCCTTCCATGTGTCGATTTAATGCGTAGCTGTCCTGCCTGTCCATAACGTCCACTGGTGCCTTCCATGTGTCGATTTAATGCGTAGCTGTCCTGCCTGTCCATAACGTCCACTGGTGCCTTCCATGGTCAGAAATAGCCTCCTCTAAATAGAACTGACCATGGCAATGTGAAAGTCTTCAAAAGTCTTTAAAGTGGTGCTTTACAAGATCAGTTATATGTTTTTCCAAGTCTTGGGTCCGGACATATGCAACCTTTGAAGGCTTTGATCCTGAGGTCTTTTTCATCATCTCACTGCCAACATCTACACTGTTAGATCTGCGAGCTGAGTGAGAAATAGGAACAACACAAATTTCACCTATACATTTTTTACTCGAAGGTATTGAGAGTAGAGTCCTGTCCATTGCAGATCTAGTCACAGGCCTATTGAAGGGATTGAATCGTGAGAAAGTAAGTTACAAAGATATTTAGGGCCACAGTCATTCAAACATTTGTACACGTAAAGACAAATTTTGAACTTAATGCGTTTTGTGACTGGTAGCCAATGCAGATTCTGCATTAGAGGTAATGGACTGTCAAGTCTTGATGCCAAGAAGACGAGTTTTACGGCACGATGTTGGAGAGAATCAAGCAGTTTCTTTATGGATCTTCTGTTGTTGGTAGTCTTTTTTGTTTTTTGTATTCTCTCTCCTGAAGGGATGGACTTGATATCTGATCAGTCCATTCTTGTTGGAACAAAGCCTTGAAATTCTCTGCACCTTCTTTCTTTGTTTCATCACCTTCACGGATGGCTTGACCCTGTTTGATTTGACAGCATTTGACATGACTGTGTCCTAGGTGTAACTCCAATAATGGGTAAATTTACCCTTAAACCATATGGTGCCGGCATTTATGATCTTGCCTTCTTGGGTCACCATAGTAAACTGGTTTGCTGGGCTGTCTCGGCGATAGCACTTGATCCATGCCAAAACTTGTTTTTTTTCCAGCTACTTGTTGCTTTGACTCCATTCATTGTCCTATCTCCTGTAGGACCACACAGTCTCTATTCATGACCTACACGGATGGCTTGACCCTGTTTGATTTGACAGCATTTGATAAGACTGTGTCCTAGGTGTAACCCCAATGCCAAATCGACTTCGGCTACAGGTAAGAAAGCTAGCGCTATAAGATGGCGCACAAAATCACGCACCTGTGCATCGTTCGGGTCTACATACGCCTGTTGAAGGCCATTGTTCTTCATAGCATTATGCACTGCCTGTGCAAAGTGGAAGTGACAACGTTTAAAGTTCTAGGAAACTCAGCTCTCACTGCTGGGATCATCCCGTTTCAAAATCCGTAACTATACGTTGGGGGCTCAGCTGAAGTCCCCACCGGACAGCATGTGCTTTCAGTGAGCGGAAGAGAAGAGTATAATCTACCTGGGATTTAGATGTCATTAAACAAAATGCTAAGGGGAATTACTTATAGTCATCAGTAAAGCTGTGGATAGTATTAGTATATATCTGTTTGAAGACACGAAGACACGGGGAGCTGTTTTAAATGTTCCATCCATATATAATATATCGTCCGTACACATTCTACACAAATCTAACACGATGCAGAATATAACGATTCTGATTCCATTCTGATCGATATCTTCAAGCAGAAAGGGGAGACCATCTGATGTTTGTGCATACACTCCCTGAATGTGTAGGTCATTGAGTGTCGCTGGAAGTGGTGGTATAACTGACCGTCGTGATCTGTACAGGCTTAGATTAGTTCAGAATAACATTCAGTAATCAATGGAAAAGCCTTTGTTTGTAATCACAGCCTCCAGATGGTTCTTGTACTTGCCCACAAGGTTAGTGCATGTCTCTACAGGGATTTTGGCCCACTCCTTTGAACACTTGTTCCATTTGCCGCACCTTTTCAACAAGTGGAGACTGTCCAAATCCTGGTCCATCTGCAACATTGAAAGAAAATCTTTGCGGAGGTCTCCAGGTCTTTGAGGTTGGGCGGCTTCCTTGCCATCACTCTGCATTTGTCTCCAATTCTTTGCACACCTTCTGTTGCCATGTTCTCATAGTATTCAATTTAGCTCTGAGACCGGGTCACTAGGGGTAAGAACCGCTTTGTCTAGCCAGTGGCGTAGCTAGGACTTTTTTAGGGGGGTCCAAAATATTTGTAAAAGGTTGCCCAATTTTTTTGGCAGTCAGCTCAGAAAATTTGAGGGAGGTGGGGGGGGGGGAGTAGGGCATGTTTTAAACATAACACGCTCAAAAAATGGTCCATGTAAGTTGTCATAATGCCTTATAGATACACACTACATCCGGAGAATGGGGCGGGCACAATAGGGCTTGGGGGCAACTGCCCCATTAGCTACGCCACTGTGTCTAGCTCCAAATCATCAATTCTCGACTGCTCAGTATTTATCTGTGTTGCTGTTTACCATAAGAAAATCTTTCACCCGCTCTACGGATTTCCAGACCTCAGTAGGTAGGGTTGGACAATTTCTTTTTTCGTTCAAATTTTGGAAACAATTTGTAAGAATCCCAACAATTTTTGTAATTTAAAAATAAATTTGACACAAATTGAAATAATCTTCAAACCATTTGTATTGGTATAAATGTAAATGGTATTCCTCTATTGCATGAATATGATACTCATTACGAACTTGTTGATCAGACACTTACCCACAAGCACAAGAGAGAGAAGGACATTGAGAGTTCTAAGGAGGAGGGAGCCCTCAATTTTGTCAGAAGTGGGGTTTCACATACATAATGCTTACTCGTGTACTACCACCTGAAATCATAGTGCTTAATTTGCATGATTTCATGTAAAACTAATAAATTTGATAGTTTGTTTAATTTCAATGTAGATGAGATCACTTCAAAATTAATCAAATTCATCTAAATGGCTACTTGGTTTGTCGAGACACAAACCTTCACAGAACTGTGCGATCCTTGTATCTTTCACTTGCTCTTCCTATTCTGTGGACAACAGAAATGTCTTGAGTTTTTATATCCACGTCCATTAAGGAACCAAGTTTGATCACGGCCTCAACTACTTTACTTTCTTCGTCTCCTACGTCAGTGCTTATCCCTGAGATTCGGATACTTTCACGTCTGCTATATTGCTATTGGCGATCATTATCATATTTTGAGAACAGAGCAACATTTTGAATTCTTTCAATTCTCTTAAACCCCTTATGAAAATTGCAACCTTTATCGCAATCAATTCTGCAACTTTGCGCAAGGTTAAATTTGGACAAATATGAGGTTGCAGCAAAACCTTGCGCAACCTTTGCAATGTTAGTTTGCTGTGTAACTTTAAGCTTGCAGGAACACCTATAGCTTGTGCAACCTGTTCGCAACCAGTTAGCATTGCAATGTTGCGCAAGCACGAGGTTAAATTTGGAAAAATACAAGCTTGCCCAACATTGCAATGTTTGTTAGTGGTATAACCACAATACCATACAATAATAGTGAAAAAACCTATCAAGAGGCCTTCAAAAATGCTGGGAACATTTCTTTTCTTTTCATTTTTACTGATTTTTTGGAAGATATCATTATATGAGAGGGTTTCTACTCTACATCATCTATTTAAACAAGGTAGAGATATTTAATTTCATTTTGTTTAGAAATCTCCAAGATCTCTTGATGCCCCGTCTAGCTAGTCCTACCTTTAGGACTACCCTATCTAAGCCTTCAAAAACTGCTCCCAATCCGAGAACCGCTATTAATCCGAGAACCGCCCCATGGATTCCACAAATATCCGTTTATGCACACCAAACTGAACAAGCGTATTATGCACTTGTGTAGCCAGGGGGTCCGGGGCATGTACCCCTCCCCCTGTCCCTGGCACACACACACCCCTGTTTGTAATGACCTGCAAACGAGGACCAAATGTGGTACTATCCAAATGAGGACCCACCAACCTGGACACACCGAGGACAAAAATGGCTGTTGATGTCCTCGTTTGCAGGTAATTACAGACGCACCCCCACACAAAAAGAAAACGTGCCACATTGCACGATATCCTAGGCACTGTCCACTGCCAGAGAGTTCATCCTGGATTTTTTAGTTCTACTGCTGCAATATCAGCAACTTGTATTTGTCATTTCAACCCTAGTTGCCCAAGTATCTATCCTCTTAAGATGTGACTCACTTATTTCTAGCCCATGTTCAGAATGCAACATCGACCTTATTTCTTTGGTAGTGTATCCTTCACTGTGGTAATTTGTATTAAGTACATTTCTTTGGTCTCTTCTGTTCATAATGGGCACTGTTCATTATAGCATCCAGCATGCAAGCAATAAATCTGATATAACATGTGTATAAATCCCTTGTTCTAAGTTGTATCTTTAAAACTGCAATATAATTAAATAGCGTAATTGTGTACAGAGGCTGAGCTGACTTAACAGAGCGGATGGAAATGCCACATGGTGCTCCAGAATAAGTTCTTTTAAGTTTGGCAACGGGTCTTCGATAATGTAGCAATTTTCAATAAAACTGGCAACAACACAATCATCAACAACAGCCCTTATTTTTTAAAATCAGAGATCACCAAATTATGAATTACAAATGTTCAAATGTTGCTATTCAACCCCCTGAGCACTATCTGCCTATATATCGGCATCTGATGTTAATATTATGGTTCCCTTTGTTATGTCTGTTGTTAACAATTCTTTTCGAGTTGGTCTGTTCCCATCTGCTCAGACCCTTGACCCAGACAAAAAAATTACCGTTTAGTTTCGAACCTCCCCACCCTTGGCAAGATCCTTGAATACCCCGCTGTTTCCAGACTTAATGAACACCTCAAATCCCATAATCTTACTGATGGATTCCAATCTACTTACAAAGCTTCTCACAGTACTAAAACTGCTCTTCTTCGTGTAAAAAATGACATTGTAAATGAACTTGGTAGAGGTAAGATTGTCATGCTTGTTTTATTAGATATGTCGGCAGCTTTCGATACTATTGTTCACAGCGTTCTGGTTAATAGGCTCAATAGTGAATATGGTATCGACGGCTGTGTTTTAAGCTGGTTCAATGTATATTTAATTATCTTTTAACCTTTTTTTATGTAATTTAATTGGTATTATTTAATATGTTTATCTTGTATTTCCTGTAAAGCGCATTGATAGTGATTTTGGAAATGTGCTTAATAAATCATGTTCTATTCATTCATTCCAAGTACAATTTTGATTGGTTACAAATAGTGTTATACCATACATTTAGCCAATCAGAGATACTGTAAGAATGGTGGTATGGTTGATATAAAAGCATTTTTGATTGGTTACCTGTAATGAGCCAATCAGAGACACTTTAAAGGGGTTAAATAAAAAGCCTAGAGATCACAATGTGACAATTAGTTCTATAAATGGTATTGTTTAAAGGATTGCTAAAACATTTGTAATAGACAGAAAGGAATTATTTTTTGTGCAGCATTATTTTAAAGTCGCTATCTTCTGATGACTGATTTTGCTTGTTCAAGAAACAAGAAAAATCAATATTAGGCGAGGAAAAAAGAAAACACTGTTTTACGGGCCCGACGACTCACTTTTTTGCTTCGTTCAACATCATAGTTTTAGAGGTTTATTTTCACTCTTATAAACCATGATTTTGAAGTAATTAGGAATCGTTTGGCTCTAAAACTCAGAATATATTTATGATTTATGACCAGAAATGTAAATCTTAAAGAAAATCTGCGTTCAAAACCAAATCAAGGATAGAGGGCGTTCCCTGGAAAAGATTGCATAATATGCCTTTAATGGTTTGGGCATTTTAACTTAATACTCAGCGCATGAGCATTGATTTTTCTCATTCTTCTGAAAACAAGACATGCATCTCACCTTTTGCATAATCTATTCAATCATTTGTTGATAGTTTTGGTGGTTTTTGTGCTATTCCCATGTGTCTGGTGTGGTGTATAACTGCAACAGCCGCAATGGGCAGGGGCACCCCAAAGAAGATTTATTGTGTAGTCTAGCAGAGGGGGGGGGGGGGGGGGTGTTGGGGGGGGGGGGGTGTTGTCGGCACAAATGGCTTTGTCGGCAATTAATGACCTTTACACCCCCCCCAATGAAAAGGGTCTGGGGACGCCCTTGCTAGCAGGCTTAGTACCACTATAGTGCCAACAGGAATTTCCCCCAAAATAAACAGTGCAAAACATGTGTTAAAGTAATTAACAGCTGAAGATCGCCTGACTTCTTGGCCAAAGATATGTGAAGAAGTTGAATTCAAACTATAAATGTGTTATTCAAAAAATAAAGGGTCTTTATAGAAATACAAGAGAGGAATGAATAAGTCACTTCAATTGTACCACCTGTAGCAGGATTTGCCTAAAGACCCTCGTTTAACAATATTATAAGCCTTTCATTGCAATGTAATGTCAATGGGAACCAGAAATCAGTGGTCATGTGATAAAAGTGAAGCACGCTATAGTATTGCTTAAGAAATCTTCTTTGAGGGCACCCTATGTTATGGAGTAGTTCATCATTACGTTTTAATGCGTTCAAAATGTGGGTGAATGCGAGTGTTAGGCTCGGGTCAAGATAATTTGAACTGATGTACCAGTACTTGATTAAGGATATTTTTTCTGGTTTTGTATATATTGCTTATGTGATGCGATCTGTGAAAACCCGTCGGATGTCGCAAAATGTGAAATAAGGATTATGGGTAAAATAAAAAATATTAAAAAAATATTTTTTTAATTTTTAATTTTTGAATTTGTTTAGAAAGTTTATTTCTAATACTTTGTGTCATCACCTTTTATGAAATTTCATCTTCAAATACTTACGTAAGTTAGTTTTCTAATTAGCTTTATAATGCTATTCTATTGAACTATGTATCTTTTATGGCCTGTTTTCATGATTTCTTCTTTTGTAGCATTTTATGACATCACAATAATCATTCACTCATAACTTTTGTTGTATTGATCGTAGAAAAATGATCAAAACAGTTCTGTAATCAGCACAGCTTCAGCTTTTTAATGATATAAATATCTCCAATATGAAAAATTCCGATATGTGGCGGGTTTTCACAGATCGCATCACATTATTTGTAAAATGTGTATATTATTAAATTATTTGTACTTTTGTGTGTGTATAATAAGTTGTACTTGCATCTTTCATAATTTTACTATGAATATAAGATGTGATTTTATGAAATAAAATCATGATATATTTGCATAAAATTAAAAACATTTGTATGATTTGATTGACTCTCTTTTTTTGAACGTGTGGCCACTGAATGACCCATTTAAAAATGGGTCCTCCTCACCCAATGACCACAGGCTGAAAAAGTAGGCAATACGGAAAGCTCCTTGCAGGGAAATTTGAGCATTTGGAGGGAAATTTTGGCATTTGGAGGGAAATGTTACTCTTTCATTAAGAAATGCATTCCATTTTGGAGGGAAACGCTCTTTTTAGAACTGTTTAAGATGAACCCCTTATTGTTTAATTATTCTGCAATCTGCTTACACAGTAGTTCTAGACCAAACAGTGTAAGTTGGAAAGATGCAGTAAACAATATTACACCATACAACACCACTACAACATACAAAATTATACGACCAGCAGCACCTGTTTGCGCACTCACATGAGGTCTATCCCATGCTGCAATACCCCCCCCCCCCCCCCTCCCCCGGGTATAGATAGTCACCGACAATTTAGCCTGACCAGCCCGGTGTTCATGATGTAGTGGTCGAGTGACTTGCCTGCCAGAACGGCGACCCTGAGGCCTGGTTCAATTCTTGGGGGTCCTGGACCAACAATTTTGAACTCCTGTCCCAGTTCTTCTATCTATCGGCAATGCAAGACCGTGGGAGTTAACACTAGACGTGAATTACCGTACGTTGCGGTGCGTTATTGCAATGGAGTAAAAAATCGCTAACGTTCTCCTATTTTGGCACAGGGCGCTGGCTGCTATCGCATGACCTGCGTTGACCCAGCGTGACCGCGATGAATTGTCCCACACTGCGGAGGGAGTAAGGCTACCGCACCGCATCGCATGGCAAATATCACCTAGTGTGAACAACACATGAATGACCCCATAGATTTGAGTAAGTCATTTCTCTCACTTCCAAAGTTAATAGAACCCTCCTGCGGCTGAAAGCCATCTGCTTACAGTGGTTCTAGACCAAGCGTGTGCAACCTGCGGCCCGCGGGCCACATGCGGCACGCCGACCTCTAATCTGCGGCCCGCGAAGCAATCCTAAAATTCCCATTGATGCGGCCCGTTTTAACCGGAACTCCCTAGTTTTACACAAATGCCGGATTGATTTAGTGGTGTGCTCCCTTATAATTAGTAGGGACTGTAGTAGGGTGATGCGCTGCATTAAGTAAATATAACTCAAGGCGTGATTGGTGATAAAATCCCTGGTTAAAATGACGTTTGCAGCAGCAACAGCGAGTAAAACGAGGAAATTACACGAAGAGAAGCGGGTATTTCATGAGCAATGGACTTCCCCTCTCCCTATTACTCCTCCTCCGGACGTGTTTTGGAATGTTTGACAATCACTGCGGCCCGCGAATAGATCTCAAAATCACAATGCGGCCCGTGTGGTAGAAAAGGTTGCACATGCTTGTTCTAGACCATAGGGCAAGTTGGAAAGAACAAGCACTTTTTTGCAAAAGCACCACAAAAATATCAGGCCTGCATATTCAAAACCAACGGTGGCGCTAAAGAGACCACAGCGTGTCCCAAAATAATGGGTCCAATCCCTAAAGTAGGATTCCACTGGAAAAAAATTAGAAAGAAGCCAATTTCAACTGATAATGGTAGGTATGGGTGTCGATATTCACCAAAAAAAAGTAAGGAGAGATAGGGGGTGGGGATTTTTTTTCTTCAGGGGGGTCAATAAAACAGGGGGGTAATTGACTCAAATTTTGTTCAAAATATGTCGTGTTTTGTATCAAATGAATGGAAATTTAATTTAAAACGTTGATTGTCATGTTCATTTTGTCATTTTATAATCCTGTGAAAAGTTACACTAGATGGAAGACGTGGTGGTGGTTAACAAGGGATCATCGAGCTCATTACACTGTATCTAATGTAAAACCCCTGAAAGCTATCATAATACGTTTATCAAAGTGTATCACATTGTTTTGAGGCTGATATCAAGATTGGTCTAGGCACGTTAAGAACTAATATAACAATTTGTTGATCAGAAATACTACTTACAAGTCAAAACTGGCAGTAGGGGTCAGGGAGAGGGGGGAAGTGTTCGCCCCATTTTTATTTGAAAATGGTCTGGAGGCATCAATTTTAAAGATTGTTTGTACCTATTGACATTACAAGAAAGATTGATATATTGGCTATATATACAACCACACTTACAGTACCCAAGGCCTTAATAAAGGGATTAGTTAAGGATAAAGACAGGTGTCTCACAATGGTGAACTTGCCCCACTCCGAATACCTGTAAGTCAATCTCAAACATGGAAGAAAATCCACTTTTGTGACGTAAAACTGGTTTTCAGATGATCATTTGACAAACATTATACTGAGGTCTGCCATTTTACTGGTTTATCCTTGGTGTAAGACATCACGAAACTAACCTAGCACCAAATCCTCTATTGAGGGATTAAAGGATTATACAGCTTTAATCCGTAATAGGTCTGGACACTAGTCTAACTTATAAATACAGCCGTGTGTTTTGAACTCGCCACCCTTACCGTTGCATGTCCAGATTTTTACATTTTACACCATCTGAGATTCGAATAAGCATATCGCAATAACTATTTGTTCTACCCATAAAAAGTATATATTTTCTGAACGGTAATCTCACAAGGAATCCAAATATGCTATTGGAATATAGATAAGACCTAATGGTAACATGTTGTGATTAGGAATGTTCAAAAAATATCGATTTTTTTCATATTTTGATTTAAGCTCAATAATATTTTTATACCAATCCCAATCATAATTTTACTGTGCATATTTAAGTTCCTCATGCAATTACCCATCAGAACATAATAGTTGTCGATGGTAAACATGTTGAAATACACTATATCGAGAAGTAAATGAGCACAAACGTTTAAATTTCATATTTATTAGAGTTTACAAGTATATTTCTTTGGGTATACACCCTTTCCTGATTTAAACGGCATTTTTGAATTCCCCTATTTGAGAGCTTTCCAAAAATGTATAATTTTGCTATCATCGGTTAAATATTTCTTTTGTTATAGTCATGTATGTAAAACCGCTGAATTAGGGCAAGTTCACTGTGTAGTGAATAGGGAAAAAGCCAAGGACAATGCAATCGATTCGTGATTACAATTGTTACGTAATAGTTGACACGTTTGTTGAAACAGAAACTTATAGAATATAAAACAATCTATAAAATGAGAGCAAAATCATGTTTGTACCATACAGAGAAGAGAGGTTATTGTAATTTGAACGTAGAATTGGGAACATTTTCTATATTCCCCATAGAGATTGTGCACAACGCCACCACCGCCGCCGCCACCGCCACCGCCACCACCCCTGACTTTCACAACATAATCAATCATATCTCAGCCAAACATTTATAGAAATACCTGATTTATTCACACAATGTAGCTAATTAAATGGGCTTTCACATGACACCTCAACCATAGCTCTACCACATTTAGTTGTTGAGATAATAGAGAGAGATGGATGATTCGTCACCAAAAATGCAACGCCACCACCCTTTTTGGGTGGTGAGTTCAAAACACATGGCCATACATGAAATATCTTACACCAAGCATACACCATTTTACTATTGAAAGTTTGCGACAAACAGCAGAATATATTTGCGACTTCTTTAAATTAACCAGCGGCCGCAGTGATGAGAATCATGCTGTGGGTGAACCTGCTGCTAGGCATACACTCCTCGCTCTCCATTAAGCTCATAATAGGCGCGGGCCCTACATGTATAAGTTTAGGCAAAACATATCGCTTAATTATTCCATTTCCTCTTCATCCCTTCCAAGTTCTTATGTTCTATCTACTCCATTGGAGCAATGTCCGCAGCACACTCCACATGTAGAAACAAATGAAATACCGTCTTTCATGCAGCTATATTCATAGTTTGACGCTCCTTTTTCTGAGGCGATAGCTCCAGTAAGCATCTTCGGTCTGAGTTCCATGTTCCAATCTAACTCCCACCCTCTTTCAATGGGCTTATGTATGGAGGTGTTAAGATGCTTCCATACCACAACTTGGAGATGTACACGAAGGGAATGTTCAGTGTTCTGTTGCATTTGGTGTGGGTGGTAGGTAATCAGGATCAATGTTACCTTTCGCTGCTTGCTTTTGGAACAACTTCTGATAGCGAGCCCTTTTAAGGGAGTATCCCACAGCTATGTGATCTGCATTGCCAGACCAGCCATACTTGAAATGGAACTCTTCCCGGTCACTGATGTTTCAATATATTGTTTATGTGTTGAAGCAGAGCGCTAGGTTTTTATTGGCATACTTCGGAAATGCCATAATTCTAGCAATATAAATGCGTAATCATTTTAGAAATCTATCACAGTCTGTATGTTGGTAACCATCCCATACTACAGTGTGTTCAGGTTATTTAGAAAATGTAATACATTAAACTGAATGATGATAATCGATTGACCATCAACTATAATAATGCCGTGTCAGACCTGGATCACTGCACATAGCAGGTATCAATAGTGCTTCTTATCCCTTTAGGTATGTTTGTCTCATGATGAAATTCAATAAATATTGAAACATTGGCATAATTCTGTTATACCCTCCACACCAACATCGGTAGTATGCGTTGTTCTTAAAAATCATGCACTATGATACCTCTGAAGGGTATAACAGAATTACTCCGAAACATTTTTTGAAATTTTGGAATATTGTCTGCAGATGCCTGCCTTGGGGTAGGTGTTAAAAAGAGCGCTTCATTAAATAAACGTTGAAGAATGCTGTGATAAATCAACATCTTGTGGATTGGTTTTAAAATAGAGGGCCTTACTTAAAATAGGCTAATGAAAGTTGATTCTGAGTTTCCCATTACCCACCTGCGTCACTCTTTTCACCAGTCTTTCAGTAAGTAGTAGCCTTATGCAATGGCCAAATTTATTTTTCTTTGAATAAAAGCCAAATTAATGGTCTTTTTAAAAAAGCATTACCATTAGTTTGAATTAAATTTTCATGTCTGAATTGTTTGTGACACCTATGCGGAAAAGTGCCCTTTTTGTAGTCGTCAAATTGTGAAGAATTGTTTGATATCAAAGAAGTTACAATACCAAAAATAAGATAAAGTATGGTTTCCATTTTCCCAATTTGCTTTTCTATATGTAGACTAGGTTACAAGCACATTATTGATTACTATACTGGGTAGTGCTAATTCACCGGTCGATAATACTATGGGGATATGTGGCTAGTCGACCGCATCAATACGGCAGTCACATGTTACAGATCACCCTCTCCCCAATGTTGAAAAGGAAAATTGTGAAAATGAAAATTGTACCTTACATTTTGGATTGTAACTTCATCAATATTCACTCATTCTTTGTGGGCAATATCTCAAATTAAAAAGGAATTTCTCAAGAACTTTTTTTTCTTCATGTAGGAGTTATTTAAAGCAGTTTGATCTATGACTGTATCTATAAGCTACAGGGTGAGTCAAAAAGACTGCAATAGTGGAAAGAAGCCATTTTGTTTTCAAAACCAAAATGAATTTTAAAACTTTTTAAACATTGCAAGAATTATATATTTAATCCTAACTTTTTGTGAAAAAATGAAGTCTATTGCATTTTCCATTTGTCTTTAATTGGTGACCCTCTTTGATGCACAGCCAAATTTACATGTTTGTCCACGAGCACAGTGATTTTCAATTGAAATTGCACACATTGCATTTTCATATTTGAATATCCCGCCAACAAAAAATTTGAAAATGTCAGTTTTTTATTAAAATTTAGACCATTATAAGCATTTCATATCATGGGTAGGGTAAATTGATTATGTAAACTTGCATGTAAACAAAAAAAAGGATGCATCAAATCCCAAATACATCACAAATGTACTCAAGTTTCCAAATTTGAATGAGAGACACCTTTTGCGATCTGATGCATATTTTGGGTATCTCGTGGACAAACGTGTGAAAGGTGCACGGGTAAAAAGGTTCCCCATAGGCAAATGGAAAATGATATTGACTTTGTTTTTTCACACAAATTTAGTTAACGTTTAAAAAAATTCAAACTTCAACTTATTTTTTTAAACAAGATGGCTTCTTTCCACTATTGCAGTTTTTTTACTCACCCTGTATAATGGAAATACCCTCATGTAATGTACATATTCATAATACTGTGCACTGATCATTAGTAATATTGCTTTATTCCATTAAGAGGGATTAAAATCATGTCCTGGCGAGTTCACCCCTTGCTGGTTGAGAGACATGCTTAGGAATGGTTCGATTCCCACTAGGACCACTTTCAAGTCTAAAAAGTGTGTGACAGTCATGTGGATATTTTCCATTGCAACGCATATACAAGGTGTTCCTAAGGTGTTCATTTTTCTCACGTGTGGCCTAGCGGAATCAGCGCTAGATTCATAATCATAAGGTTGCGGGTTTGAGCCCCGCTAGGATCAACGTGTTTATATCCTTGGGCAAGGTATTTAGTCTCAATTGCCTCGTCCACCCAAGCGACAATTGGGTAGCTGCTATCATCTAAGAGTGCGCCTAGCCGGCTGCCAGATAGATGATGTAAATGGCAGCGATAATAATTAGCCAATGTAAAGCGCTTTGAGACTGTGTTCCACACGGTGTAAAGCGCTATATAAAAACCGACTATTATTATTATTATTTAAAAAGGGTGCACATGTTCCATGTTATTGCCCTCTTTAATTACTCGGTATTCAGAGGAATATTTATATGATTTTAAAAATACTGGCTTTCAAATGCTGTTAGTTGGATTGTCATTGCTCTTCCAAATCCAACAATATGCTTGATCAATCACAAGTACTTAAAACAGGTTGTGCCACTTTAAGGACAATAGATGCTTGTGGAAAGAGTCATTTTTCTCATTTAATAATCAGTAGTTTCTAATTGACGTTTATATGAGCCTTAAGATGACTAAATTATCTTTCAAATGCCGTTTGTTTTGTCTCATAGTCTCAAAAATATGCTTGATTAAATTTGATCACAGAGTCAAATTTGTGCTATTCTTTTAAGAAGAAATTCTTCAAAGCGTTAAACATAACTGCAATTTTACACATGGATGATTTCTTTCAAAAAACTGGAACACTTTTTATATTGTTTGCTCATGTTCAAACAAGCATATCTCTGGTAAATTTGACAAATCCATCTACAAAATGTTTAAAGATGGAAATGACATTTTCCCCAAAAGCATATTTTTCTAAAAGTCTCACAAACCCGATTTTGAGTACTTGTTGATTAAACATATTTTTAAATTGAGAAAAGTAAACAGCATTTGAAAGCCAACTAAATAATCTTTTAGATTAAATAAAGATTACAGCTAAATACTGAGTAATCAGTGAGGGCAATGACGTAGAACACAGGCACACTTTTTTAGGGATACCCTGTAACCAAGAAATTCACTCGGACACCATAAGAAAGACAACTAAGTGCATACAACATATTCATTCATTCAAGGGCTAAAATGGTATTCTATTTCAATGCAAGTAATAAAGAAAAAACAATTCATAATTAGGAAGACTCCATTGAAAAAACAATCAATATATTATTAAATTAAACAACAAAAACATGTGCAGAAAAATCAAAGCTATGTAGAAAAGAAAAATGAACAAAACACTGTACTATATCAAAATTGATAACATATTTGTTATCATTTGCATGATTGGTTGGAAGTATATTAACAATATTGTATTACTAAGTCAGTGAGTGCATAATAATCAACACACCTTTTGAATAAAAGGTGTTTTTGTCATTTAATAAAGTACAGTGTTTCTAATATTTATTACATCAAATGAAATTACATCAGATTTTATTGAAGAAATCAAACCTTTTCATATCGCTGAAAACACAAAATGTACACATCACTTTTTTTGTTTTGTAACTGGAACATTCCATTGTTTAAGTAGGTTTTATCTAGCACTTCAAAAACATGCAAGAATGTATACAACTGCACAATATCACTACGCTAACCCTCTGCGAAAGTTGACCAGTCAAGAATGGCCCTTACTAAGCATAAGCAAATTATCCATCTCATTTAAACCTTCTCTTTATCCGACTTCAACTTGGGTTTGTTGAAAAAGTAAAACACCACAAACACTATAACTAATATATTACACACTTTGACAAACCCGCAGTTGGTCGATAGTATACAAATAAAGGTTGATCTTATACAATTTATAGCCTATCAGAGATTATGCTAAATTGAGCATTCTCGTAACTTGCACACGAACCATACCAAGCACCATTCTAAACTTGGCCAGCTGTTTTATCAGAGAGGGTTAACAAATTAAGACCCATATTTTCCTTAAATCTGATCATTTTTTTACTTATTCTCCATACCAGTAATGTGAAAGCACAAATCAATATAGTCTATCAACGCTGATAAGACTTCAGTTTGTTATCATCATTGAAATTATACAATGGAAATTAAAATCAAATTCATAGTATAGGTACAAAACCCAATAAATCATAAAAACTTAATAGTTGCACATAAATTATAATATCTCTAGCTAAACTACATATGGTTGGAAGTATCTATAGGGTTTACCATTTGGGGGCTCAGTGCCACAAGGCACTATCTGTAATAGCTGCCAGTTGCTATATATAGGGTTGTTTATATGCTGATCAATAGGTATAAACTAAATATAACTCGAAGCAGCTATTGTAGATAATGGTCTTTTTGTTCAGATAACTGACGTGACCTGTAATAGCTGCCATACACTGCTGGTGCTACATGTACCCTTGTCAAAATGCAATCTCACACATGGCAGCCATTGTAGATAGTCCTTGTGGCTCCATGGTTAAGTTACTGAAGCAAAACCTCTGGATAAAACCCACCTCAATAGATAGTCCCAACGTTATGGACCCGACGTCTTGTCTTCTATATACAGTGTTACCCAAATATTGGCCCAGTCAGCCCAATGAATGTTGCCCGATTCTTGGTTGAATGTAGCCAAAATCATGGTAGAACATAGTCCACATTAGGCTGAAAAGATGTATTACGGCAACACTGCATATAAATAACATAAGAGTCAGACATGATTGCCACTCAAATATGTATAGAAACACTACACGACCTAACATCCTCAATTCACAGTCAAAGTCCAATAACCGACTCTAAAACCCATGTGCACTAACGAACCTGAATAAGACCCGAGTACTATACGATTGTTCTTGGTTACTGAACTGCCAACATTTGAATTGGAACGCTTTGGTGTGCAGTGATATTAATTACAATTAAATAAAAAGAAATTAACAACAAATCAAACACAGGGATAGTTATTCACAATGCATCATTTTGTTGGATCTAAAATTCATCATCTTTCACTATTCACTATTGGATCTGGGTTTTCCCCCCATTTCGGTGAAATAATCGCCTTTTTTAACACTTCTTTTTTTGTACAAACCCTGTAAGATAAGATATACATGTCATTTACATATGATAGTTGTCCTTCTACAAACAAAGACAGCTAGACACACCCTCCCCCCTCCCCTAACCCTGGACAAACAAATGTTCCCCTTCATACAGATAAATAGTCCTATAGTACAAAGAATAGTTTTCTATGTACAATTAGTATGTACTGTATGGGTGAACCGCTAGGAAAGCTTTAAAACAAAGGATGATCATCGTGTAGTATACGTAAAGTTTATTAACAATTGTTTTTAAAAAAAGTTATTCAAGACTGGTCTGAGGTACATTTCTATCAACACTGATCTTTGTTAAAGAAACAATTGCTTGACAAATATAATAAATCACTACAAATTTGTCTTTTTTAAACTCTCATCCCCAAAGGGCATTGTTCACTTGATCTATGCATAAAATACAGAACCTGTGATTTCTGAGTATCTTCTTCATCATACCCAGATCATTTTAGGGTCACGAGTTCACTACATTATCATATTATGGGCCATAGAATGGTGGCCTTGACAATGAGAGTGTCATACCGTAGCACTTAAATAGAGCACACCTAGGGTTTCTTAGATTTCTATATATTTTAATATCGTTTTGTACATTATAACAGCTACTGCTGTGAAAGTTGGTTAATATTAGGGTTGGGCGACGAGTTTTAATTAATTATTTTGTACAAATGTTGCATAGGAGCAATCAATACGCCCAACCCTGATTGAAATAGTACCGAAATGGAATGCAGTGGCACAAAAAAACAACAATAAAAAGAAAATGTTTGCACACTTATGCAGCTGTCAATCTGTACACCTACCTGCTTCAAGGATGTGGTTATTAATGAGTTAAATAGAGGTGAATGTTTGAGGGGTAGGATCAACAATTCTCTTGACAGCTGCATTAAAACACAAACCAAACCAAATTAATTTAAATACTCGCTCATGCAAGCCAGTTGCACCGCAATTAAGAATTTACAATTGTGACCTAACGTAACTCAGCACTGTAATAAGTGTCGTTTGTGACCGCTTCCTGACCTTTGACCTCGGATAATAATTCACCTGAGCTACTTTGTTTCATGTACATTATTTGTCGACTACACTACAACCCATCATTTTTATTTTTTAAGTCACAAAGTCAAAATAAGACTGGATCGATAAGAAAGTATACAATAATATTAATTATCTATAATTTAAATAGTTTTGTTTTGTTTTTTTTAGCATAAAGAAGATATTTTGTTATAATCACACACCAACTATAGTAGTAAATATATTAATAAGCATTTGCATATCTACACAACATAAAAGAATACAATAGTACGCTATATGGGCAAGTGAACTTTTGACAATCCAGAGCAGATTAATTTGATCTAGCCTGGGTTCCTCCAGCCCTCTATCTCTATCCATATCACACTGAAAAGCCTCAAGGCATGACGAGATCAAATTTGGCTTAGGATTGCAAAAAATGCACACACACACACCCTCAATAATATAAACAGAAGAAAATAAGGAAACTTTGGATTCGTGATCCACATTTCTGAATTAAGCTAAATGAATGACACTGCCTTGCAGCGCATTCATAAACCATACCGGTCCAACTTAAGAATTTATCAATGGACCAATCAAAAGACAAAATCTAATGCTTTTAAAGGACCAATCAGATTGCATGAAATCAAATCAAAAAGCCTTGTAATATACAAGAAATGATTACTTGGAAGTTGGTCTTCTGCAATCATTACACCGTCATAACCTAAAATAGATTACACTAATGAAGGACTTGTGCATAGGGTCATCAAATATCTTATTATTAACATTTAGATTCATAATTATAATTCTACAAAACGACTGAAAACTACTCGACATAAAAGCAGAAAAGATCAACTGTGCACGTCACTGCAACTTCTTTAAAAGGTAATTTCACCATTTCGACTTGCCATGGACTCTCGACATATGGAAATGCACCATTTCTTTAAAACTATGCTTGTCTCAAAGGAAATGCGAAACTTCAAAGAATGACTTTTGGTGTTTAATTGCATTTTAAGTATAATAACACAAATACCATAATTAACATAGAGCAAAAACCTGTCTTGTGATTTGTTTACTTCACCACAATAAATATTATTATGTGAAGATATTTATCTATCTTTCATAGGGGTTTATTCATATTTTTTTTATTAATACATTAAAGGGACAAAGCAAGAGATCCATTAGACCTATGTTAAGTAACTTTGAGCAGCTGCAAAATGAAAGTAAATGACATTTTTATCAATTTTTACCTCTTCTTTCTGAACTGCGTTTATGTGGAAGAGGTCAAACTCCTTGAAATAAATCAGTGTTGGAAAACTATTCGCCATTAAAGATGGAGTCAGGAATCTCCTGCATTTGCAGAACCTTTCAAATTGACCAAAGTGAGTTGTTTAATCTTTAATGAGACTTTGGTGCAAGTATGTAAACATGCCAGAAAATCGGAAATATATCAAAATGTGGGAATTTTGCTTGATCAATTCTTAGAGATTTAAGTACTAGATGGATCGGTTGATTTATTCCTTCTTAACAGGTGGGGGCGCCCTCAATCGAGGGCTTAGTGCCACAAGGTCATATCTCTAATAGATAGCTGCTGGCTGTTACACATGGGCTAGTTTATATGCTGAGAGATTGGTATACATTAAATGTAACTCAGAGCAGCTATTTCAGATATGGTCTTTTTGTTGAGATACCTAGTAATGTGAAAAGACACTATCTGTAATAGCTGCCATATGTAATACCCTTCTGGTGCTATGTGTGGTGCACGTTGTAAAATGCAATCTTACACATGGCAGCCATTGTAGATAGGGCTTTGTGGTGCTAAACCCTCGATATCCTACTAGTGAGTGACATCATCAATATTGCTAATCACAGTGTGGAAAATAACTGCTCAAAGATTTTGGACATAAAATGTTAGTAAAAACACAGATAAAGTTACTGGACCACAAGATAATTATTACTCAATTGAAAAGGAGCCCTTGAATTCAAATCTCTATTTTTGATATATGTTCACAAATATTGTGGATTGATTTTTTTTCTAGGTCTTACTATGTCTAAATATCATCCAACTAACAAACACTATATAAACTGGAAGTGTACAACCTCATCCACAGGTGCACATGTCATTTTATAGTACATAATTGGGTGGTGGTGGGTTGGTGAACTTGCTACACTGTGGATGATTTTCATTTTTATAAGTTTTCATTCAATTAAACACATTTAAAAAAAATCCTAACTCAAGTTTATCACTTCAATTAGAGAAGACTGAGCTGTCATAAAAATGACACAAGATATTGACATTGAGTTAACACTGCAAGCAAGTGTTGCCATGTCTATTGCTACAAGAAATGAATCTTCAATAATATTATTTATATCGCCACGGCAATCTGTGACTTGGAAACAATTTTTACATAAGTACATTTATATTTAAACTTTGGGAGTCATATTTTTTTACAAAACATTAACTTTTTTTGTACCAAAAAACATCTATTTTACTTTTCAAAGTTTGGACAAACACACTCAATGGGGAACGAGAGGTCTTAATTTGATTAGAAACTGCTATTTATAAGGACAGTAAGGAGACAAATTAATGAATATTCTATTTTGGGGCCGCTTACAAATATTTGGCTTTTTAATAAATAAGCAAGAATGAATAGGAAACAAAGAGGACATATTTTTTAAAACAAAGACTCAAGAGTTGCGCAAATGTGTTTTTACACTGAAAGGAATAATATGCTATTTATCATTTAACCTCAAAATTAAAAGAGTACTTTGTTTAAAGGGGAAAAGGGGATATATGGGGTCAAATTCCCGCTCTCCTGAAACATTACCCTACAATTTGTATGCAAGAATCTTGATCTAATATCCGTAAAGATTTCTGTCAAATTAACTATATCATGAGCTCAACTATTCATTTGTATTTGTTGCCAAATTGGGTGATTATCATTATCACATCAGTTTATTTCTTTAACGGCATAGAAGGGATATTTCTGGTAAGACACAAAAAGGTAATTATATATAGTCTGTTCTATGTAAGGAGGGAACAGGACCTTGAGCTTAGGTCAAAGGTTGACTTTGAGCACTGGTCAAAGGTCATGTTACCTCTTCATGGTAAACACACTTAACGGACACTACAACGTCTACTTTTGTTAAACTGAGCCATGCAAATATTTTAAAACACTCCTTTTATCTACATAATATACGACTTATAATTCATATAGAAATAACTATGATGGATATTGTCTAGAAACGCTGCATCAGTGGGATACGGTAGTTGTATTGCTTAGAATTATTTATAGTAACACTGGTTATTACAACAAATCAGTGAGTATGGTCTAATAATAAGACATAGTCTTATAACTATTATTACTTGGGTCTCCTTTACAAAATAATGAAATGTCTCATTGGGACTTATTTTTTTAAACAGGAGACTTATATTTTGGGAACAACTTCATAACACCTCATGTATATAATACACTGTACTGTTATTTATAATATTTGGCGGAAGTGTGGTTTTATCAGTTCACAACACCTCTTATATTAACTGGTTCAGACGGGTGCAATGGTATACACAACTGATCAAGTTGAAGATCGATTTAACCATTATTTCAGCAAGGGGTTTATTTAGTTACCACAAAGTAGGAAAAACTTGGATCAACATTTGGGATTGATATTTTTAAAAGAATTCTTGTTTAGTTTGGATAGATATTGCATGGATCCATTGATCAAAATGGGATTTGTGAAATTGCTTACTTGTAACAAGCCCTGATACAATCTGGAAGACTAATATAATTAGATTGTATTCTAAATCTTGGATAATATCAATGGCATACAATTAGGTTATCTTTATCATTGATGACACCCCTCTTGTATGAAATGGTTTGGGCCAATATTCTGTATTGTATTGTACAGTCAATTCAATAAGTTTGGGTTATACCACTTTTTTGAATGGGGATGATTAGTGACTACCAACAGGCCAGCTTGTCTGCATATAGGGGGTATATATATCAGATAGAGAATTTCTATACTATTCACACATGTACAAACAAAATTAACACCCAAATAAAGTACTACAGGCTATCCCAGAACAAAAATGACCCACGAAAGAGACATTTTGAATTTTCTTCTGACACAGCCTGTGATCATATACACTGGAAGCACAAAAGGTAATAAGAGACAGTTTCTGTAAGACACTTTGATCAAGAATAGCTGCCCTGTGTGATCTTTCATTCACAACGGCCACTGAATTAATACAAAAGATTGCGGGGCAGCCATTCATGATTGCCAAGAATATTTGGGCTGCCCCATGCTCATCCTCGCAATCAGTGGAGATTGTCACAATGATTAGATAACATATGGCAGCTATTGTTACTTTTTCGCCAATTTTTGCTATTGCTGTACACTGACTATGAATAACTAGAATACTCTCATGCCCAGGGGTACCATGTCATTAACCTGTGGACAGTGGAATATCTTAACTCTAACCCATGGGTCTCTGGGTACTTAAATATGATCCCCACATCAGCTGTATAGGTAGTTGATGGATGTTAACATGTCTTGAATTTTTATTAATGGTAACATTTTCACCTCATCCCCCATGGTCACACTAGTGTCAATGGTGGTGTATAGGTCATGGACTTGGGCCCCAAGAATGAGAGTACACCAGCGTGTTATATTGTCCAACATTGTTGAAAATGTTTCCGGATACGTTACCATAAAACATTAGTGTAAAAATAATTCCACAGAGTGCATCATACTGTGAAGCAATGGACATTTTGCATGCATTTAAATTTCACAACTTTCGCAATTGTCAAGGAAATTGCATATTTTGTTACCATTGCCGCCATCTTTTTGTTGGAAAGATGTACATGCTTTTAAAATTTGATGCTGCGAAAAAAAGTGTAAGGGTCTTTTTTTAATCAAAAATTATTAAACAATTGATGCTGCAATATTTTATGCTTACAGTATTATTTGTCTGTTTCCAATATTATTTATTTGCAAAGCATTGTGGAAATGTTATGTTTTTCATCTTGAATTTCTGACGCTAAATTCGAAAATAATTACTCCCATTTTTGGGAATAATTATAATGTAATAAATTATATCTGGCCTCATAAAACAATGTTTTTGAATGTCTGATGTTAAACGTTAAAAATAATGACTGTTATTTTGAAGGAAGTAACCATTGTTTCCATTCAAAGAATGCCATGATGAAAGCTCCCACAAGGCTTTGCAATAGGAAACAGACAACATTACACTCTGTGATCCCTGGTTTGTCTTACTCCTGGCACAATATGGAAATAAAGAGGTGATGTTCCAAAACCCAATAACTATAGTCGAAATTCAGAATCCCTTAGACCAAATCATGAGCGTGACCCGCGCATGATGTTTAATGTGTACTGCCTCTCCATAAGATTCGCTTGCGTTTTCTTTTGGCATGCATGCACACATACATTCTGAAATGGTCCGAGGAATTGTGATTTCGAACTAATAGACACATTCCTTAATCAAGAAGATAAAAAAGCACCAATCATAAAAGAGTATTCACAATTCAGACTTAGTTATTCACAAATCTCGTTTTGTAGATAGATAGACATTCTATGAAACACTTATACATACAAGGTGAACCTGTACAAAGTGTCTCAAAACAAATTTTCGGCAAAGAGAGAATATTTGAAATCAGTGAATTGGTGACCAATTGACTCAGGAAATAGTTTTCCCCCCTCTGAACACATAGTCCGACCTTCTACTTCAATGAGATCATAAACTCAATCTGTTCAATCGAGACAGGTTGCATGAAAACAGTTAATATTTTTTGTAGACACCTTGTACAAGTTTGCTGCATGTATCCATGGTATTGGCTTACACTTGTCCAACTCTATGTATGTTACACTATGTATGCTGTACACTCTCCACTTTCTCTTACTGCACTGGTATCGAGTGATTGGAGAAAAGGTTTACCATCGCCATAGCTGCCACATGCAAAATACATGTATGGACCGTCGGTTTATGTTTGCTCTGTGGAGTTGATGTCCACTGTTTAAACACTGGAATATGTCATTGCCCACATTTGTAATCATACAGAGATCACCCTTTACAACGATCAAATGCAATGATGGCTGTTATTTAAAGGCAATTGTAGAACGCAATTTCTATGAAGCAGCTATAAATAGATATTCCTTTTAAGCAGTCACCCGATTTTTAATCTTTCTCTATAGATACATTATGTGACAATAATATACGGTGGCACGTTATTGGTTGATAATACGAGTCAATGTTGATGTGGTGTATCATTGTTGTTCACTCTAGGCACAATGCTTAACACTTTCCACGCAGCAGGCGTCTGCAGACGACCTTCCAAAATTTCACAAAATTGTCAAAAGTGTTGAATTCCATTACCATATTGGGAATCACCATATTGGGAATCACCATGTAAAGTGCATTGAAATAAGTACAAATATGCCTAGTATTGGTTCAGTAAATTTTGAGATAGACTTTGAAAGTTGGGAAAGGCTTCTGAAAAATCTATTTTGTATATGGTAACAAAATAGCCGCGTGGAAAGGGTTAGCTATATCTAACAAAGTGCGATGCCTGACCATTTAAGCATATGCAGGCAGGTTCCCTTATCACAAAGTTGAGAGACATTTCGCCGATAGTAGGTGTTATTACCTGCAAACATATACAGATATGTTCCTGTCTCACACAGTTAAGCCATGTACCACTGACAGTGATGACAACAAAATTGGTGTATTGATCCAGTTTTATTACAATAGTTTCTATTTTAATAGATTTAAAAATCTGAGATATGTCTGATTCCTGAAATCCATTTTTAGTATCAAAACCAAAGGCATCAAAAGTCACCCGACATATCCATTTACGCACATCTGGTTTAAAAACAAAAACCCTGCACTATATTATGTACCAGGAATATCACAATATAGCAAAACGCTGTACACATCAAGATCGCATAGTCTCAACTACCTTGGGTTAAGTTCATTCATTGTGCACAAATATGTACAGATTAGCATGTGGCATTTGCAACCTGGGAGATGAGACTATGGCAGTGGTTTTACTAACTGATACAAACTGTACTTTAGAAAACGAAAAGGGAAGAAACATGGCAAAATCAAATAGAAGGTATTACTACATTACATACAAAATAGCACAATTTATTCAATTAATAGTGAAATTAATTGGTTTAAATAAGAGGAGAATCATTGGAATTTACACATATAAAATCATTTTTAACCTTTGAATATAACTTAAATAAATTAGAAATTTAGGTTGGCACATCAATACTATTAAATTAAGATAACCTATAAGATCTTTGGTATAAAATTAAAAAAATTAAACAATTCAAAATGTGGGTTGTGCTTAACAACAGCAGAGTGGGGTAGATGGTAGACTGGGTCCCCGCGGCCCTCTATTTGGCCGCTATCTTTAAAAATGGCGGACCAAATTAGAAGGAAGGATTCAGTCTAGGGTAGATAGACTGAGACTGTTATGTCACTGTGTTGATGTTATTGGTGTGAATGCATTTGAATTGTCATGCGGTAAACATGTACTGATCATGTGTTGCCCATTTGATGACCATGTGGCATAAAAGTCATTGTTATTTGATGGCCGTGTGATAACGATGTGGCCTCGAAGTCACCATCACGAGGTACTCAGTATGTGACGCTCATATCCATGAACAAAAATGACATAACTGAACAATAACTACACTACCTATTTGAAATCAATGTGATAACATAGCTCCTTGCGAATTCCATTAAGAACCCATGTGATCCATCAGATCATAGTATCATTTTAGCACTGCTTAAATGATACTATGATACCTTGTGAGTGATCATAAATGCCTGATAGATGCACAGGGAAAATGTAAGAGGTTTCCTTCAGCACAGTAGCACAGTATTAGTCAACTACCCCCATCCACTGTTGAGTGCACAACTCACTACTACATCACTACGCTATTCAATCAAATTAAATTATTGGCACACATATGTAAATAACAGACAATAAGCATGTAGGCAGTTGTGGCTATAGCATCTAACCAATCCTATCTAATGTGAATAACCAACCCTACATACCCACTTAATAAGCACCAAACAGACCTGTCTGTCAGTAGTCTAACGGGTTGAAATTATTGGTGAGGAGTACAAAACGAGGTGTCAAGTAGTATGGTATTACTACAAGTATGGTAAGTCTCAACTCCAATGTTCCTCAATCTTTATCTATACCAGGGTTTGAACAAGCACATACACCTGTGGTTCCTGGTGTAGTTGTTGTCCATTGTGGAACGCCCAGTGTCAGTACTGACTTAGATGCCCACCTATAAGTTGACGATCAATGATCAATGCCGTTGAAATACAACGCTGGTGAAGATAGAAGTGGGCTTTTTTCGTAAAACGAAGTGATCACTACAGTCATGATCAGCTTGAATGGGTTTGCATAGGAATCTGTGTGGGTAAGCTAGGTATCCATAATTAATAGAGATGAGGCAGTTGATTGGATTGGGTAGGGGGAGGGGGAAAGCTTGAATCCACACCAGCCAATTTTCCATGACTATAAATGATGATTCTTACGGGAAGCATTCGTTTGAATCCAAGCTCAACGGTTGTGGTACTTGCGACTGTGCGCGTCCATCTGCGCCATGCCGATCACGGCTTGCATGCACCCCTCTCGCATACAGTGGAAGTGCGAATACTTGAGGGCGTACTTACAGCTGTCCATATTGCAGGGGTCGCTGGAACCGTACTGTTTGAATCCTGCCGCGGCTATTGCATCCATTTTACTGTGCTGTTTACGGTGCACAGGTACCTTTCCGCTGTCTAGGCATATGAACGGGCACCGCAGACAGTGAAAGTGGGTGTTCTTGCGACTGAACTCACAGTCGGCCCGGTCACATGTCTGGTTGGCTTTGTAACGCTTGAAGTCATCTTGTATGATGCTATCCACTCTATCGTGATGCTGGGCGTGCTTATACATCATCGTCTTGCCGGCAAACTTGTACCCGCACGAGCCGTGAAGACAGTGGTAGTGCGTTGTGTTCATGGCGTACTGGCAGTTGGTGCTTCCGCAGTGCTCGCTACGTTCATAGCGCTCGAAACGTTCTTGCATGGCCGAGTCGAGCGGTCCACGTTTGTAACGCTTGTACCCAGCTGGTGCACCCGGGTCCTCAACTACAAGCGTAAGAGGGCGTTTTTTTATCGGTGACGAATGTTGCAGACTTCGTGTAAGCGCCATCTGTTGGGCGTGTATCTGATTCATGTGAGCCTGAGCTTGGGCCTGCCACGATTGATGGCTGGCAGACGCTGACTCTTCCTCATCAAGAGGTGCAAGAGGTATAAGAAACGGAGGAAGTGGCTTGGAGTTGTTATTATTGTTGAGCGTGTGCGTCACGATCGGCGTCGCAACAGGTGGAGACGTCGCCGTGGTGGTGAAGAGTTGCATGCCAGCATTTGCCGCGGTGGTGGTGAAGAGTTGCATGCCAGCGTTTCCTGCGGTGGTAGTAAATAAATGCATGCCGGAGCTTGCCGCTGCCGCCGCTTGCTCGGACGACAGAACCATGTGTGGTTGCGAAGACACCATGAGTGTCGGCTGAGTGGTCACTACCATAGGTTGTGATGGGTTGATGTTGATATGAGCTGGGTTGGACGGTTGCTGTAATATTGGCATAACCATCTGTTGAGGACCTAGTGTTGGGCCACCTGGTTTGTTGAAATGTTTGCCGTAGATACGACGCATGTGTTTGCGACCGTGGGACTCCATCTGTTGCATCTGTAGGAGGAATACAAAATGAGGAGAACATTAATGACTAAAATTGTTGGCCATAAGATCCCACCTAGTAGCCTTGGTGCCCTCAATTTCTGGCTGTTTTTACTCCATTCAAAAGTACATAATGGCCTTGGATAAAGTTGGTGCCCCTTTCAAATTGCCTTAAATTGCCTGCCCTTTTCATTTCTTATTTCAAGGCCTGGACATAGCTCTGTAGTCCTTCTGTTATTAGTCCTCCTGTTTTGAAGTGTGCATGAGTGGGAAAGCTGTATTAGAAAATAAAATGTATATTTTTTTAGACAAATGCCTTTGATATTTAGACAGAATTAATCATGTAGTTACCTAATGATATACACATATGTGATGCAGCACATCAAAAAGGGGGACTTTGCGGCTGTTTTTTTCTTCAAGATATAGATGAAAATAGACAGATAATTTTTTTTTTTTTAAATAAGGATTTAGGAGTCATTTTCACATCTAATATGAATGCTTTGATAAATGTTGATAAATTTGGTGTCATTTTAAAGCTTAGAAAATGCTCTGAAAGCACACATAACTCAAAATTTACTTCACTTGCAATGTTCTCCCTTTTGATGTGCTGCATCACATATTACCCGTGCAATATAAACTCTTTTCAAATATTTCTTGATTCAATTTGTATTTGTTTTTGGTCATATTTTTAGCTCTAACAATTTTTGGATGGTTTTTGTTCAGCGCAAGATTTGTTACAGATCATGTTTCTTTTCTTTAACATTTCTGTGATTTCAAATGCACTTATATGCACTGTATTGTTTTGTATTGCGCCTTGGATTAGATCTTGTTTTGAGATAAACGGCGCATTTTAAATGCTTATTTATTATTATTTATATATTGTTTTACATATTGATGGAAAGTAGATGTGTTCCTCACATTTGTAGCAGTCACTGTTATATCCATATTATAAACATGCACTTTAATATGTGATGGCGCTCCAACTCACCTGTAAGAAGGAAAAGTTACATCCCGGATGTAAACAATGAAAGTGCTTATTGAGTAGGTTGTACTTGCATCCTGGCCGCCGGCAATCGATCTTACGGCTGTACTGTCGGAAGCTCCTGAAGATGACGCTCTCGTTGAGTTTATGGTCCGTCATCATGTCCAGCGTCTCGGTGGCGAAAGCGCACTCCGTCCTTGTACAGTGGTAGTGACTTTTGCTTCGCAGCGGACACTCGGTGGATTTGCAATCGTCCGGCGAGTACTTTGCGTATCCGGTTGAGGTATCTGTGGAGTTTGAGGGCGATAGATTGAGCGGCAACTGCAGTGAGGCGGTTATCGGCGACGTGATGACCGGTACTGATGAGGGAGAGTCCTGTATGGATTGATGGTCGCGGATACTGTCCTCCTCGGGATTCTTCAAGTGTTTGTCGTGGTGAGGCTTCATGAGAGAGCTACCCACGTGGACCACTTCACCGCAGAATACACCGGGCTTGAGGCTCTGTGTAATAGCAAAAAATAAGCACATTGATTATGAGTCATTTCATTAACCCAAAAGGGCAGTAATAAGTGAGCCATCACATCAAAACAGTACCTCTTGGGGTCTTTTATCCAATGTCTTATTTTAGCATCATCAAAACGTGCAAAAATCAAGCTTTTAATTGATACCTCCATAATTGAAATCTAGCCTTTAGAATCAGGAAATATGATGAATAGAATATTACCATTTCCTATTAATTTCTTTATATTTTTCAAGAAATTTTACTTCGTATCTAGAAACTAGCAAAACCGACAAGAGGTACATTATGTTTTGATGTGACAGGTCACATATTTCACTGCATAGGTAGCGATTTGTTTCAACCATTTCAATGATTTGATTTTATGAATCATATCAATAGATTGTTTGCATTTTATTCTAAAAATATAGCAAAAAGTACTGTTTGTTGTTGATAAATTTAATGGTTCTGAAAGAGTAGTAGACCTTCCATCTCTAGTCCCCACCCTTCCAACCCTATTAAAACATAACAGTAAACACTGCAAATTATGAGCGTTTACTTTTGGACAAACTAAAAGTAAACTCAAAAGTAAACGTAATTGTAAACACAAAACTAAACGTAAAAGTAAACGCAAAACTAAACGTTTCTTGCATTTTGCACCCAATTGACCTCAAAACATGCTCCAAGTTAGTGAATATAATCACAGATGTTCCCACCATCTTTGATATAATGGGACAGTTATTGATTAGAGGCTGGGTGGAAAACAGCTTAGTTGTTTGGCTCACATAAGTGTTTAGTATTGCGTTTACTTTTGAGTTTACTTTTAGTTTGTCCAAAAGTAAACGCTCATAATTTGCAGTGAAAGATCACAGTCAGAGTCATTTTGATCATATTTAATCAAATCGATGGGTTGTTTCAAGTTTTCATTTCTTGTTTTGTTTCCTTGGAGCCATGGCTTCTCTGCACACTTTCCAACCTCACTATATTCTGGGCTGTTAGCTCACTCACTTCAATTGCCATAAATGTTACAAACATATTGTCTTATATCTACTCTTTACACTCTATATTGTATCGATTTACTTCTTGATTATTGTATGTTTTCTTGTTATATATGTTGTTGGATTATGTTGATAAATATTATAAATGAATAAATGAAAGGGCAGTGTCATCAACACTATTTGGTCTTTGTCGCATGTGAAGCAACTTTCTGTTTATGTTTTCTATGTTTTGTGATTGAAATCATTCAAGTGTCACCCCTCCCCCCCTACAACTGGCTCACACTAAATTTGTTACGAACCACTGATCACATTGATCATAACACAAAGCCTATGGCAGTATCATTATTTGGAACAGATGTATGGGCCCAGGCTTGAACCAGTAACCATGAGTTACTAACGTGCACTACGTCAATGAATATGAGCATTTTCTGCAAATTATGGATCTAAGATACAAGCAGTTTGGAGCTTAGGTCTGAAGTTGTCATTCACATTAGTCCTTACCCATATGCAATGATAGTGAGCCAGCGGACTGAAAGCGCATCCTTTGAATATCTCCTCGCAGCTTTCACCATGGGGAAAGTACCGGAAACCTTGCTCAGATGCCTCGTTAGATAACATGTGAAATCTGTACAAGAAATAAAGTTAAAATCTTAGCATATCATAGTTTCATATACATACATACCGTTATACAGTACACAGCGCCCTACCTCGGGCATTAACGGTACAGTGCCAGTGAAACCTAGGGACATGAGTTTTTGTGTACACAGACCGGGATGATCCCCTGCTCTTTACGAAGGAGTCTGTGACCTTCAACGTGCTCGGATTTTGCTCTTCTGATGCAAGAGACCACCATTTCTACGTGAATTCTGAACCACGAGGCAATTGAGACTAAGTACCTTGCCTAAGGATATACAAACATGTTGGCCGTAGCGGGGCTCGAACTCACAACCTTTGTATCGTGAGACCTGCGATCTATCCGCTAGACCACACACGCTCTCATAGAAAGTATCCTGGAGACTCAAATTTTACTGATATGCACCAACAAGAGTTGAGACATTTTAACTTAGTTCTCAGCTTATTAGAATAATCAATTATTACTATTTCCCCATAATAGGCCAGTGCACATAAAGGCTGGAAGAAGAAGAAAAAAAATCTGAAGGGATTCGATCTGGCAACCTTTGCATAAGATCTGAGAGATGTAGATAAAGAGGCAGACAGACCCTAATAATACACATATATTTTTTCGCATACGAAAGGTAAGTGCTCTTAGGATAAGAAAGAAGATGCAAATTAGGGTCAGTGTTCGTGGGTGGTGTACTTTGTGGAGCGGTGACTATAATACATGCAGACTATAATATACACTCACGTCACATCTAACTTGAGGTGGCACTAGAGTTCCCTCTATGGCTATACAACGCTCAATTGGCCCACCAAATTAACTTGGTGGTATACATGATGTTGATGGTCATGTGATATACATACGGTGTGAAAGTGATTCACATAATGCACACATGTGATTGCCATAATTCACCCCATATAATAAGTCCTCCTTACCTAGCATGTCTGTTGACCCCATCCTTAAACTTGAAGATCTCTGAGCATCCTTCTACTACACAATGGTAATGATCTTTATACAACATCTCACATCTAGGACTACATGGATCGTTAGCAGTGAATCTGTGGGTTTTGAAGAAAGAAGGCATGTATGGTCAGAATTTCGTAGTTCAAGACCAATCAACTTACGTTTTGCCTGGGGAATTTCTCGGCAGTCACGGACGACTCCAGTGAGTGAATACAGAAGGATGTGGGTGCTTATGAAGGCAACAAGCGCACTGTGCATCATATCTGTGAAGTGTGCATGCTGCTTAAATTGTGTGCATGTGGCCAAAATAGTTTGCGTGCACTTGGATTACATTTGGGCGCGGAGAGATGAAAACTGAACATTTCTCGCCAATTTGGAACTGATTAAACTATACAACAATATGAACATAACAACTGACCTCTTGAGGAATTTCTGCCACACTTCCTCTGGTTTCCCCTCCATTCCTCCCATCCGGCAGATGACACTGTTGGCGATGACCGATGACGTTGACATCTTGTTGATGCCACCTGAGGACAATGGGCTCTGTGTCTTCTCTCGCGGCGGTACGATGCTCGCCATCGGGCCTCGGAGGTTTATCTTGATTGGCTGAACGGGAGGCGATAGTGTATCGGCGATTGGCAGATTCAGAGAATCGTTCAGATTTTCACCATTCTCATCTGGAAAAGCGAGATAAGTAATTGAATTTGTTAGACATTTTCTGGGGCAGAGGGCGATACTAACCGTTGTGTCCTGCCTCTGTATACTCCAGGTTTATAGACAGGGCTCAAATTAACTCAAGGCATCAATGGCAATCGCCTTGATGCCCTCAAATTTATTTAATAGTACATAATTGCCTTGGGGAAGTTGGTGCCAATGATTGACAGCTCGTGTGCGAGCCGCAAGCTCATGAGACGCCTGATGTGACTTTTAGCGTAGCAACCGGACACATGAATATATATATATATATATCATATCGGAAAGTAATGTCTACCCTTAGAACAGTTTTATTTTGTTGGTCACCTCATAGATAAGGATATATAATTCATGCACAAATTATTACGTTTAATAAAAGAAAATACATGATCTCAAAATTATCAATTTTTACAAAAGAAATTTCAATCTCAAAATCATCATCAACCTTACCTTTATACGCCTTAGGAGTACTTGATGCTATCTTTGCGAATCCCTTTGGCAAATCCTCAGCAGTAGGGCTTGCCAGAGGTGAGGGCACTTCGCTGGTCTCGCTGGAAGTCATAGACTTTGACAAAGAGGGAGCTGTTGAGATCACAGGAACCATTGTCGGCGGTGGAGAATCTTCCATGGCGGATGGCATCGAAGCTATCGTCGACGGCATGAACCCGGCGGATGAAAGATTCGGGATGTTCAGCAAAGTTGGTGGAACGACCAGCGCAGAAGCGGCCATTGCGGCTGCGTGTGGTGGTACTAGTGTGCCGTCAGGTTGCATGTAGATAGGTCTGCCAGGGTGATGTAGTTGTCCAACAAAGTCCTCGGGTGATTGATCACCGCCCAATTCCATACTGCCTAGCAGATTGGGTTTAGGTTTGATGATGCGGAACCCGAAACCTTTGTGATGCTTGCGTGCTGCCTCATACTCCATGATGCGCTGTCGGCGATCATGTTTACGTCGGTGGGACTGCATCTGGTTGGCTGCCGTGAAGACAAAGTCGCACCCGCCGCGGATGCAGTGGAAGTGGTTGGTGTTCTTGGAGAACTTGCAGCCTTCAAATCTACAATGCTGTGATAGAAATGATGGAGAGAACAGAATATGTTTGTTTGTTTGTTTGTTTACACAGTCGGTCCGTACGGACACTTTATTGAAGAGTGACTACACTAACTAGGATATCCTCTACCCATAACACTTCTCTATTGCAGGCGCCTGCAGACAACATTACAACATTTTACAAAATGTTTCAAAAATGTCACAATTATTGAAATGCATCATCATATTTGGAATCATTAAAAGAAATGCATTAAAATAAGTACAAACATGCCTAGTATTGGTTCAGTAATCCTGAAAGATAGACCTTGAAAGTTGGGAAAGCTTTCTGAAAAATCTGTTTTGTATTTGGTAAAACCAATAACCATTGGAAAGTGTTAAGAGCGTTGCTAAACTAGAATGGCAAAGTATGCATGACAAAATCCTAAATCCAAATGACTTGAAAGACTGATTGTGTAAATGCCTATGATTTGTTATTAATTATGATTAATGGGACATCAGCTCTATGCACACTGACTATAAAATGCCATCTAGGTAAATTTTGAGAAATCTTTCAAATATTTTAAACAGGTTCGCCGTCGTGGATAGAAAAGAGACAATTATGGGAAAAACGATTTCGCCCGGGAATCGAAACCAGGATCTGTTGCTTGCTTGGCAACTGCCTTATCCATTGGGCCACAAGACCTCGCATGGTAAAGCATCTGAATTTCAAACCTAAGCGATTTCGTTTCCCAGTCTCCTGCCACAAGTATTACCCGGTGTAGCTCTGGCCTATACAAGTGTAAATAATCAAGTGCCGTCCTCCCTGTAGAGGAAAATACATAGAAATAATAGGCATATACAACGGGTATTAAACAAATTTGTTTAATACCCGTCGTATATGCCTATTATTTTTATGATCTTTCAAATGTGTGTTTTTACTAGAAACAAGGGCGATTACAATGACATTTCCAAAACTCGTCGGACATGTACTCTTTTCAGGGCGGTCGTTTGGAAAATCGAGCAGGCTACCCTACCTACTCTTTGTACTTTTTGGTGCGAAAAAGTGATCATCTTCACACAAAATTCACTCTAAAAGTTCCTATTTAAAAATGTAGTGGTCTTTAAAATAGGGTTTTATACCACTAATTTTGTACATATCCATATATGGGCCTCATTTAGTAGTATGCACCCTGAAATTTGCATGTTTAGTCAGTTCCATTTGTAAATGGGAGTGGCAGCCGAAGAGAAAGAACCAGCGACTGGATTGGAACATGTTATGTAATAATAATGTGTACATTTTTTGACCGTAGCTGATGTTTTTCTCTTTCCAATGATACCTCATTTGCTTCTCAATATATCTCCACTGTTCTTGCCCACCCTAACCCAAAATGATCAAAAACTGACCAGTCCCTTACCTCATGTTTCGAAAACTTCTTGAAGCCATCCTTCCGATAGATATCATCCTTTACATGGTACGCCTTATGCTTCTCTATGTCACACTTGTTCTTGAACGTAAATTCGCATCCCGGTCGTCGGCAGTGGAAGTGCGTCGTCTTCTGACCTTGAAAGGAGCAGTACGGATCCCCGCAGTCTTCGGTGGCGCGGTACCTCTGGAATCCATCGCTGAGCAGCGAGGCATTCTTCTTGTGGAAGTTTTCATGAGTAAGCACGTCAGATGTACTGGTGTACACTTTATTGCACCCGACCTGCCAGATTTAAGTACACGACCCGTTGGAGGATAATGGTATTGAGCCACAGTGTTGCCGATCATTGTATGCATGCATCATTGGATTGGATTTAGTTTAAACATTTGCAAGAATCTCGTCATCAAGAGTCAGTTTCTTTTATTACACCTCATAAATATTCATTAACTAATCATGGCATTTCATTGGCCAATTCCTATCACATGTAGTATTTGTATATGATTGATAAATTCATCAGGTTTGCAGAATTATTTATATTTCAATTTTCACTTTTCTGAGCCTTAACAAATTTCAAATGATATGGTCTTACATACTTCTCTCTTTTGATTTGATTTGAACTTTAACAGATTCAGGGTCGTCTTGGAGCTCCAAGAGTTACTATCACATCCAAGGGCCATTTTCTAAGTCATATCTATGACCAGCCCGTGACAGATTCCTTACTGGCTTCTCACAAATTGAAGGATATCCAATAAATAATTAGAAATATCATACGTCATGTTTGATCAAAATAATTTCATCCTAAAACCATTGGGAGTTGGACAATCAACTCCAGTGTAAGTGATTTTCTTCAATGTTTTATGTGATCAACTATCAATATGTTTGTTTGTTTTTTATCCAAATCTGACAAAATAGACTTGCAAAATATTGCCTGATTTGTTTTCTTTATCTGTTGCCAAACTGAAAAAACCTGGCCGCCATTGTCTTTTAAATAGCCTCCAACAACATGGTTAAAAAATGAATGAATTAATAAAAGAAAGAGAATTTAGAAAAAGAAAAAAATGGATAAGGGAGCATTCCGAGGAAGTTTGTGTAGACCATATCAAACTATGTATGTTTAAACAGTGAAGTGCCTAATTGTTTGCAACTCATTAAAAGTGCAAACTATATACCATGCATTGTCAATACGCATAGTCAATTTTGGTTTTTCGAGACAGTGACTTCACCCAATAGAGGTATCAATTACACCAAAATGTGCCATTTAGAACAGCAACTAAGGCAATGACCAAGTGACATCACTATCTCGAGTAAGTAAAATAGACTATATTGACAAATACCGTATCGCACTTGGTCTGTGGACATGACAACAAAAATTCTAACACATCTTTTATCCAAACTGAACTCTACATACAAGATTCTGCAAATGTATCCCTAAATAGTAGTTTACATCACAAAGTCACCAAATGTCACTAGACAAATATCCATGCAACGATACAAAATAATTTCATGCAATCTTTACGAGGATAACATGCACATAATATACAAAGTATAAGCTATGTTAGCCAGCTCTATATCAGCGTCATGCATATTTTTGATGAGAGATTTGGTTGGTGTATTTATTTTTGAGCTGCTATATTTGCTTTAGTTAGCAGGTTTGCGTATTATTACAGCAGTGTTTCTAGATATGTTTTGTTGGCAACACGGCAAAGCTCACTATACTCCGCTAGCTCATGACTTTTTAGCATGCAGGATGGGTGTCATGTTAGTATGAGCAGGCAAAAGGTTAATTTAACGCATTGGGTTTAGGAGTCATAAGAAAGCAGGTTTGTTAGTGCTGGTTTTCCAATTGGTTAGGTTCAATTTATCAATTGGTTTTAATAAAAGAAACTTAATAAAGCAGGCCCAAGGTTAATTACTCCTTTGGGCTTTGGTGCCAGAGCAGAGCAAAAATGTTAGTGTTTGTTTCATTATTGGTTGTTTTTTGTTTTGTGCAAAATGGTTAGTGTTGTTTTATTATTGGTTGTTTTTGTTTTGTGCAAAATTGTTAGTGTTGTTTTATTATTGGTTGTTTTTGTTTTGTTTTGTGTTTTGATTAATTCCCCTTTTCTCTCCAAATATTTATACAATGACCTCATCAAGTGACCTGTAATCAATGGTCACCAACAGAGGGCAGCACCTATCACAACATAACTGAAAATCCTGATGAAGATAAAAGTCAGCCATGGAAAATTCCCTTAAAATACTGGCGAATGTACGGAACTTCCTTAAAACAAAATCTTGAGTTAATTTGAAGTAGTGTGGTTTTTTTTAATGTATTCAGTTTTGGTGCCGGGGCAAAAATATTCTATTTTAAGTTTGAATCAAGACCGATACAACAATCGTGATCAATTCTAAGGAGACTGTAATAATTAAATGTCTGGTGTAATGTGTTGCAATAACATGGAAAGTAAACAAAAAGAACAGCAAAGATGGTGTAATAACAAAATGAAGATGAAATTTGACCGTAAAAAAAATGACGAAACATGCCGGGAATGTTAGCAAAAGCTACCAACGGATAGAGAAGAACAACAAACGGTGTCTTTTAGAATTGAAATTGAAGACTGCAAACTTTAAAGAAAGTAAAATCTACATTTTGGTGTTCAAAGTTTGAAATAGAATGTTCAGTATTGTGTATCAAAATTGGTGGAAATAAGTAAGAAATATAGAATATTCTATAGTTGAAACCATTGACAAATTAGCTGATTAATAAGGATGGTTAATTAACAACGCCTACTTTTTAATTAATCTCTCATGCACATCAACCAAACTGATTAATAAAATATTAGTGTTTTAACAATGCTGCCACGAATAACACACCACACCGGGTTATATTAGTGAAAATGGCATAATCTTCTTACTGCACTCTCATACAGGATGACACACAAGGCAGCTATTATTTATACAATATTACTCTATTGAAAAATAATTGTTGCCTTATGCTTTATTCTGTATTAGAGCCTTATTTGAGGATATTGCCATAAGGATCCCTGTTAATAATAGCTGCCAGACGTAATTCACTATGGTAGCGTATGCTGAACCATTGACCAAATCTAGCGATGTTACGAATGGCAGCTATTGATTGTAAAAATGCTCTTTTGCATTAGGACCTTATCAAACATTTAAATAGCTGCCGGATGTTATTAACTTTGCACGGTTATGGAGCACCTAGATTGGTAGTTATAGTAAAGTTAACAAATGGCTGATTATCAGTTTTGACCACCAGGGTAAAGATTAGTGATCACATGGTAAGGTCAGAGCCAGAGGTTAAGGTCAGGTCAAAGGTCAAAGGTCAGTCAGGTCAATGGAATGGTTAGCAGATTTGTGCACACCAGGCATATAAGAAAACACGCATTGCGTATTATAAAGGAGACAAAAGTGAGGTGGTTGGAAAATCCCTAAACAAGATTGTGTATTTCTCTGTATAATTGATCAAAATAGTACACATACGAATAACCAATCGAAAGTAGACAAAATATTATTACAACAACGGGTATTATCCAAACTGGTGGTAGCCAAAAGCGATAATCAAACAAGGAACAATGCAACACTAAATAGAAACAAATAAAATGTGGAAAAGTCCCAGTGCCTCAAAGACAATACGCAACATTGACGGTTGACAGGTTCGTGTCTGAAATTCCATGAAAATGTATAATTTGCCGCACAAAAATGAATACTTTGCGAGGATCACCTAGATTCTGAATCTTCCAGGGTGCAAAAATAGCGGGTTGAATTACAATCAACCAGCAAGGCAATTACAAATAAACACTTCAAATTGTTACACAAAAACGGTCCTTTTTGTTCTAAATTGTAAATTTGTAATATTAAAATGAACAAAATTACAATCATGGCTCATATCAAAACTAATTCGATTACAAAATGTGTTTCAAGATGACAAATTTAACTCAGAGAAAACTTCTGGGAAGTACCTGAACAGTCAATGTTGCATATAGTGTATTTTTACATGTATTACAAGTGAGAACGACGTGTAAGAAAAGTTTGGATACATTTGTGTTTGTGCTTTGGAGCAAAACACAATAAAACCACCTAAAAAGGTAGGATTTTTTTTCAATCACCTATATTTAGAATATTTTGTGATATGTTCATAGTGTGTTACACTTAAATGAAAAGCTGATGCGTTAATCTTTGAAATGATATCATATTTGTGTAGTGCTCAATCACTTGTTTCAATGTGCAGCCCCTTGCTTGAGAGTATGGGTAGGTCGCAACCTGAATGTGCCAAAATCATCATAATTGTATGCTCAAAAGTAAATAAATAGAGCATCACTCTACACTGTGGTTGTAAATGTAACGCTTTATCGAACAGATGACAGAGTTGTTATTTTGAGCACAAAATAGTGTTGAATTGGCACATTTTGTTGATTGATCCCTCTCCACATTCTCAAGCAAGTGACTGAGCACTGAAACAATTAAGTGATTGCTATGAATCTGGTATCATTGGAAAGATAAACACATCAGAATTTTATTGAAGTGTAACACAATAATAATATATTACAAAATATCCGAAAAATTGGTGATTAATAAAGATTTCCAAACTTTTTTGGGGGGGATTATGTCAGCTTAGGTGACGAAAACAAACAAACCCTGTTTTACGGGCGGATGGACCTGTCAAGTAGGGTCGGTCGGTCAGTCAGGTTTTTAAATTTTTTTAAAAATTAATTTGTACCTAAATGTCACCAAAATTTGCAAAGATCAGGATTTTTTGTTACGAATTTTGACAAACATTTTTTTGGCAGATTTTCGGCAAAGTAACAGCTGATTTTACATGATTTGTAAAAAAAAAATTCAAAAATTCAAACAAAATCTTGAAAAACGAAAAAAAAGGTGGGCCGACGGGCCCGTAAAACAGGGTGTGTTTTTTTCCTCGCCTTACCACAAGCATTTGATTTGCTTTGATGTGCCATCTTTACTCCGATGACTTTTGTTTGATAAAATTCACCTTTGAACCAGTACCCAAACTTTTCTTACATGACAAGATTCCAATATGAGACAATACGCCATATCACCTCAAGGGGAAGGGACATCAGTCACGACATATTCTGGTCATACACGCAGCGTTTTTGTGGCAAGACTGACACTCTTCTTTGATCGCACAGGTGCCACTATTTTGGAGTTACACACACGGCAATTTGAGATCACTTGACGCACTGATGTACCTCCCCTTCAACCTGAGGTGACACAAAGTATGGGCTCTTCATTATTATAGAGGGCGCTATATAACCTACCTGCATGCAGTGGTAATGAGTATGTTTGAGGTTTAGCGTGCACCCGGGATAATTATTGGCGCAGTCGTCAGACGGGCTGAAACGCATGAAACCATGCTGTAGTGAGTTGTCCCGACGCTTGTGCCAGTTGTAGTGACGAATCACATCTTCTTTGCGTGTGAAACGCTGCAAATTTGTGCGAAAAACACAGACAAGAGGAAAAACAAAGTGAATGAATTATTTTAAGTTACATAACATGTTTTTTACACAAATAACATAATTACACTTAGAAGACTTTTTTTCTTCAAATAATATCAGCAAATTCAGAAATATTGAAGAAAAAGTCTTGAAAAAAATGCATAAATTTAAAAACTGCATCTATTTGTTCAGAATTTATATTTGATTTGATAATCGTTTACACAAAACTTATGAACTTATATTATATTCAATCACCCTGTATCCCAAACCTTTTACACAAAACTTTATGAAACCATATCATATTCAATCACCCTGTATCTCAAGTCACTCACTTTTCACTTTCAGAAGCTTGTTTCATTTCATGATAAAAATCAACCAAAACCAAACAGGAAAAGTGCATAAATTCATGGTTGTTCAATGCAACTCCTACTGTGCAGTGTTACCGAAAAACCAATAAGTAGCCTGATTGGGCTGTTATTCAGTGGGATATTTTTATTCCATTTAAAAAAAATCAACCTCCCCCGGATTTTCTGCTCAAGAAGATAGACATGAGCATGAAAAAGTGTGTGAAATCAGTCTATAAAAGGCTGAAAATAAAAGAAAGTGCAGAAATTTGGAGAAAAAAATAGCCTGAATTCAGGCCATAGCCTGACAAATTCTCATGCCTGAGAAGAAGAGTGAAGACCTGTCCATACTCCCATGACGTTGGGCTTTGTCTGTAGTTACAGCTTTCGGCACGGAGAGTTGAAATATTGTCAACTTTTTAAGTGTCGACGTCAATGGATGCCCAACATAACAGCCTATGGATGGGCCATTAATGTTCGCTATGCACTTATTACAGAATATATGTGTGTCAATTCTATTCTATCACTGTTAACAATCTAATGACTTTGTCGTGATATTGTTGTTTTCTTTTTAATTGCAAAGTGCTTTGACAATGCTTGATGTAAGACGACGCAGTATGCATTGACATTATTATCATTACTGCGCCAGGTACATGTGAAAATAATGTTTTGTTCTTGGTCGTTTCTAGTGAGGTTATAAAAAATAGGAGGATTTTCAGTGGGAAATGAGCAAAAAATTGCTGATTTTTATAAAATTTGTCCTCAAAATGAGCAAACAGAGTCCGAAGTCGGAAATCTATTTAGATTCGTGCAATAAATTTGAAGAGAATCAACTTGAATTCACACAACTCAATCGATGAAAATCTTTGCGAGAATGGATTCATGCATCTCGTCAAATTTCTGCCCCTCGGCAAACAAATCTCAACATTTCACAAACTTTTCTTGAAAAAGGAGTATTTGGGCTCATCTATGTTGGCAACACCAGCCACAGGAAATAAGTTTGGTCAAAGTGTAGCTCGCTAGACAATGACAGGAAGTAATAATGGGGTAAAATCACCAAATTCTATTAGATTATTGGACAGAGATTATTGTCATATTGCATCAAGACATACTGACCATGTTCATGATATTCTACCCGATTGGACAAAGGTTACTGCCCTTATAACATCTAGCGTAGTTATAAAATCACCAAATTCTACCGGATTTTTGGAGAAAGATTATTTTCATATATTAAATCTAGATTAATTTCTACCCGATTGGACAAAGATCACTGTCCTATATAAACACTAGCGTAGTTTACAAACAATATTTTAACCGATCGAAGGACAATTGTTGTACATTATTTCAATACTGTTGCATACAACTGACAATACTGTAGAATAAATTGTCCCATAAATCCATATGATGTAAAGACAAGATACATGCCTGAGACTTCAAAAAGTACTAGATTTCTGACTCATTTTTGATCAATTACACATTGAGAGCGCCATTTTGAAGATGTCTAAAGTACTACCATTTTCATTCCGAAAGACCTCCCCCCTCCCCACACTTACAAAATTTGCTTTTCATTCCATGCAATCAATATATCCTGCACCCCTCTTGGTATTCAAGTGGAGAAAATGCAGGCCAGAGACACATGAAAAGGCTGAAAATTGCTAAAATAGCCCCCTCTCCCCCACACACAAACACTAGAAAAAGAACCCCAAGGATGGGCCAAACATAAAAGAAGTTTGATAACCCAAATAGTTAAGATATCCCATGTCTGAATATGTTTCAGATTCTGAAGTCTAGTATTTAACTCCTAATAAAGTCACTAAAACATACAATCTCAAAATTCTATCCGTTGCAAATCAAGCCCACAACAAGCAACTATCATATTCATAATTTGCATCATTATAAAATACAATTATGATTGACTTCTTTTGATTTTTGATACCCACCCACCCCCCCCCCCCCCCCCCCCCCCCCCGATCAGATACACATGTTTCTTCCTCCATCGTCATAGTTTTAAAGAGGATACATTTACAAAGAATTTTAAATGATTAAATATTTCTAGTCTGCACTGAAGGCAAAATTATATGGTTGTGAAGGTCATACTAAGGTCATACTAGTAATGTTATCACTAGCTGGTAGGTTGTGCATTACTTGAATTTTTAAAACAATTATAGAATACCTGCCCTTTTCAATCTTAAAGGAGCACAGAGAGATTTCTCAACAAATGAAATTCAATATTTTCGTCTTGTTTTAAATAGATGATATACATAGAAACCCTCTCATGTAAGATTTCTTCAAAAAAAATCAGTAAAACTGAAAAAATAAAGACATTTTCTCAGCATTTCTGAAGGTATATTACTGCTTTTATTTTTTTTAATATTTTGGTTAAAAGTCACCCCCAATTGTATCAGGGAGGTCATGAAGTAAGAAGCCATCTGACCTTTTAGATGAATTTGGGGAGTTTCTATATGATCACATCGAAACTCAAAACAATATCAAATCCATGAATTTCATTCACATAAAATACTGCAAATTAAGCTCTATAATTTTGGGTGGTAGTTAGTATGTATATAAGCATTACGTATATGTGACAAACCCAACTTCTGGAAAAATTGAGGGATCCCTCCATGAAGGATCTCTTAGTCTTAGCGCCCCTTTAACTAGTAGCGTGTGAGAACTAATATACTTTTTTTGCAAAGATGGTATACCATCATTGAGCCAATCAGCGATATTGTAAGATTGACCTGAACACATTTAAAAGCTCTATTCTAATTGGTCATACTCAAATGTATGTCATGTTATAAACCAATAAGAAACTGTGTGAAATATGACAAATTCTTTGAAAATTGATTTTCCAAAAAAAATCAGGCGTCAAATGTTGCACACCAGAAAGACAAACAAAATCCTTCAATAAAGATAGACTGGCATTGAGTTAATATGATCAGTTCAACACGTGTGTATTGAATCAAAACACTGCATCAGTCATAATTGGAAATTGTTGATTATTTGGTAGTGCAACAAAATTTAGTTTGGTCTATTTACTAAATTTGGCTAACAGAAAATTATCGTACGATCCACGTTCAGGATAAACTCAATATGTTTCCAATCCGCTGTAAAGTACCATTTTCATGGTAAACAATATTTCTTTATCTTGGAACTAAATTTTCAAGTTCAACATCCCGTTTTTTCAAAATAACTTCCAAATACATCCTGCCAACGGAAATGGGAAGCTAGATTGCTGGTATAAATTTGATCAACGATGTGTTTTGAATATGTTGTAAATCCCCACTTTCATTATACAACATTTTGTTAAAACATTTTTTATGTTCAACAATTTTTCGAAAGTATTCCTCTGACACAGGAAGTTGGTTGTTGGTCCCACTGCGGTGATCGAGCCAGGATGTGTTTCAATTGTGTTGTAAATTCCCAAATTTCATGGTGAATTATTTTGTTAACTACATTTTCACCATTAACATTCTTTTTTCTCTCAAACAACTTTCAAATGTATATCCTGCCAAAGGAAGTAGGTAGCCATCTTGTGGTATAAATTTGATCCATAAACCTTCTGAAGGGTATCAAAATAAGGAGACATCCTGCATCAAAATATCAACCGAAACCAACCAGATGACCTTGCCAAACCTGGGAACAATTGTTATTTACGACGAGAAGAAAAAAATGAGAATTTTTATATTTTTTATTTAACTTTTTGAAAAACTGTTCAAAAAATATTTAAATTTTGTGTGTGTAAATTTGTATTAACAACAAAATCTGATTGAACCTACCTGAGACGTCCGAAAATCAAAAGAACTTTTTGGTGGCCTTATCGCTCTGATTTCAATATCCGTGTTTGAACCCCCGCAAGTTGTTTTAAACCCAACCTAATTTCAACGACAGTACATGAACTAGATGTATCATTGGCTACATTATCAAAACAAATTCTACACCTTCTCCAAAAGGTTTCCCAATGTAGATAATTAAATATCCATATTGGTATCAAATATCTAAAATGGGAATCGAACCCAGGTCACTTGCATGGTAGTCCAGCACCTACCTGATAGCAGAGTCGGCTCAAAATCTCAAGGTTTTCTTTGCCATTTTGCGAATTTGGGGTCAAATAATGGGGAGGGGATTTGAGATTATTGACACTGCACTGCTTATACTTACAGATTTGGAATCAGTTAGTATAATATCACTTGGTCAGGAACTTTTTGTTGTGGCTTTTATTTAATTACAGTAATTAAACTTACAGCAAAGTTACACCCCTCGTCAATGCAGTGGTAGTGTTCTTTGTATTGATATACGCAGTGTAGATGACCACAGTGAGAAGCACCAGAATATCTGAGTGGGAAAAAAGGTAAATTATCAATCAATCAATCAATCAATCAATCAATCAATCAATCAATCAATCAATCAATCAATCAATCAATCAACTTAAATGTCTGTGGCGAATATTGCTAGAAAAGTCATTTAACTGAGGAATACGAAATGTTCTTGCTCTCCAAGCGCTTGTATGGCTAGTTTTCTACACTACGCAAACGAGTAGCTGAGAGCCATGGCTTGCCTCCTAGTTCAATCCCTGGTCAGGGAGCGCTGGTTTATTTGAAATTGCGATCCCGGTTAAAAACTGGTTTGGGGGGGGGGTTATGGTTTATATAAGACAAATATAAATAAATAAAATTGGGTTACCCTGAAAGTGGATATACTGGATAAATTCTACAGCTAGTAATTGGTAGCAGAGTGCAATGAAATCAAATTTCAATTTTAGTCTTCGATAACGGGGAAAAACCAGCCCCTTCTATGGCCAAACAGAATTTACGGTATGGTAGGTGGGAGAGGGAGGTGGAGGTAACTTTTGTGAATTGTTCACTTGCAAGCAGAACATTTGAAGAAAAAAGAAATGTTTGAATTTGTTAAGATAAACTATATAAAAATATTGTTAAAGGTTTCTAAAAAATTACACACACAAAAGCATTCTTTAGGGACTGTTTGTGAAAAAACAGAAAGAAAAGAAACAATTTCAGAAATTTGCAAATTATGGGTCAATAGGGCTAATTGATTATAGGGTTTGCTTTTTGTCGCTTAACACTACACTTATTGGCAAAACGTTACGTTTTTTGTTGAATTACTAACAATATAATCCTATAATATGACAAAGCAGATACAGAACAAACAAAGCATTGCATAACAATGTACTGAAGTCCAATTTTTATCTAACCAACAAACAGAAAGTATCCAAACATTGCAAATTTAATAACGAGCGAGTTGGTGGATTTTTAAATCCAAAATACAGTGACAAACTAACAGGATCTATTTCAATGAATACACAATATATTTCAATTAACGTCACAACAAAAGGGAAGTGATTAAACTGAGGTTTTGTTATTTTTACAAAGACTAAAGATGTTTTTGCGCTTTGTATCCCTAGGCAAAGGCGCAGTATAAATGCTATTTATTATTATTATTATTATTAAAACAAGCTTTTGAATGATAGCTTGCTTTGTTTGCCCTTTACCCATTTTTTTTTTTTTTAAAGTAGAGACATTTGTCTTTCTCCTTATTTTATATGCCAAGGGTATTTGAGCGGATTTTGTTTTGTTTTGGTGTTTGTTTTTCAATTGTCTTTTTAAGCATTTTGAGCAAATACTATTTGTTAGCACACAACAAACTTCAATCACTTCCACATAATCATAGAGGGGAAGGGTAGGAAATGGTATATGGTTTCACAGCAAAATTAGCTATTCCCACTTTAATGTCAGGATCATGGTTTTGGCATGGGGTAAGAGGTACATGGTCATTAGTGAAAGGGTCTTAGGCGATGAAAAAACATCCCTACGGACAAACTACATTTTGAAATATGTTCAATTTTCTTTTTAAATCAACATTTTTCAAAAAAAATGTCCCAAAATATTTTCTTAAATTTAAAAAAATAAAAATGGGTGGGCCCGTACAAAAGGGTTTTTTCATCGCCTACTACACTAAACTTTGTTCAGCTAACTCTTAGCAATGACATCAGAGCTATGTACAGATGTAAGTATCCAGTCCACACAATCAAAGACGAGTCCCAGCACAAGTTTGTAATTGCAGTGTGGATCACTAGAATACACTCTGATGACACTGCACAGAGTAAGATGAACAAAATATAAACAGGAATATACCGATGGGAATAAACCATTTTAGGTTAGACCTGTGAACCAAATTGTTGACGAAATAAACGTTAGTAACTCATGGTTACTGGTTCAAGCCTGGGACTATTATAATACATCTGTTCCAAATTATGTCATAGGCTTTGTATGATGATCAATGTGATCAGTGGTTCGGAACAAAGTAAGAGCGCCTATTCTATTGTGCACACACTGCTAGTGAATTAGAAATAACCCATACCTTGCAATGTACTTGTTACATAGACTCATGTCCGTTGGCAACCCGTTCCTATCTTTACCACCTTTCTTTCCGTCGTTGGAATCTGTGTCAGGTTCCTCCTTAACATTAGCTGGTGGGAAACCAAACGCAGACTTGATGTACTCGGCCGTGACAAGATCTTGAGCCGTGGCGCCCTCCTGTGCCTCGCTAACCATGTCATGGTCCGACGAATTCATCGCTGCACTGGCAGCGGCGTTAGCGGCCGCTGCTGCTATTTCAGGATCAACTTTTGGACCTGCCTTCTGAAGCTGTTCGATAAAGTAGTCATACTTGGAGCTATACTTAGATAGTCTTTTGAAGCCTCTGGATAGACCCGGCATATGGGATGTTTCTTCGCCTGGTAGACTGTCCTCATCACCGCTCCTGGAACCCGTAATCGTACCGACGTTGATGATGCCGCTCGGTTTCTCCGCCCCGTTGTGTTTCCGCTGGATCTGCGAGCTGATGATATCGCGGATCTTCTGCGAGGCGCTCGTTTTACGACCGATGACCTTGTCGATGGAATGGCCGGCCTTGAGTTTGCGGATGTAGCTGTCGTACTTGGAGACTCTCAAGTTTGGCATGTCTTTGGATGTGAATTCACCTGGAGAAACAAGAAGAACAATAGTATGTTATAGTTAAATCACTTCTAAATTATTCAGAAATATTTGGTTTTGATCTCTACACAAGCTTAAGTTAATCCAAGCGTATGAGCGTGATTATGGGCAGACGCACACGGTTTAGGCCACAGGCACGTGTCAAATATATGATGCACAGTGCGCTTGTGCAATTTGTTCACTTTTTTGAATTGTGAGAAAACAATAGGGGGATGGTTGAGCTGAAAAAGGTACAACTGAGTCTTGCAAACTAAGAGACAATGAATAAGAGGGTCCTTATAGGGCAGCACATCTATACCACTTTTCAAATGCAGAAATGTGTCAATTACATGGTAGATTGAAGAGGCTTATTGTTGAGGGTTGAGCGCCAGAAGGCCGTAACTCAACTTTTGAGCAAAATCAGATTTTGGTACCAAAATAATCCATATAACCTAGATTTGCAGAACCATAAAGAGATAACTCATAAACACTCTTAATTTGACTAAAACTAGAGTTATAAGTTTGGTGCTACAGTGTATTGTAATGAGTCCCAAATATTTGAAAGTTGATTATCTCAGAATAGCATTTTTTGAGTTACGGCCGTCTGGCGCTCTACCCTCGTTGTAACTATATGATGCCCTTAATTCTACCATGCCCTTGATGCTCACCTGGACCCCAAAGTCCATGACTTACCACCTTTCAATGTCAAACTAACCTGCTTCTAGTTTCTGTATAAAGTACTCATATTTGGAAAATCTCTGCTCATCGCCTCCTTTCTCCTCTGTCTCCTCTCCTCCACTATTCTGCTCCTCAATCAATTGCTTGACCGTCTTCGGACCTGCACCTCCAGCACCACTTGGCCCTGCTGCACTACTAGTACCTGCCAGACTGACCTGCTGACCTGTGGGTAGGATAGCGACGGGAGCTTGACCACCGTTATCGGCAGCCGTTCCGTGACGGAGCGCGATCATCGCGTTGCCGTCTTCCGATAGCACCATCTGGGAGTGATCGCCGTGTCTTTGTAGCGTATTCAAATCCACCAATCCAGGTTTGCCGTTGTCTCTCTGCTCGGCCAATGCTGCCGCCATGACAGCGGACCGTCTGATATTAGCTTCAGCTTGCGCTGCAGCAGCCGCTGCAACAGCTTTAGCTCTGGCGGATGAGAATGGAGGTCTACCGCGACCACCATATCTCTTGAGGGCGTCCTTGTCAAGTTTGGAGAGTTGGCTTTCTTCAAGTTTGATTATATTTCCTGCAATGATAACAATAGCAAAAGGTATACATTACTGATCGGAAAATATGTAAAAGCAAAGCGGAATCAGTCGGATGTCAGGAATATTGATTCTGAGTTAGTTATAGGGAAAAATAAGTGACAAATGTTTATGTTTTACTTTGTTTTCTCAGTTGGTACATTTGTAAATTGTTTGTAACTTAAAAACTAGAAGTTCGATTTTAGTGCGGTTTGGACAATACTGTAGCATTTTTTACCTGCTTTTATTTTAAATGATGGACAAATATTAAAATTGAAAACTGCGGACATGTGACTCATTATGAAAAGGTTTATACTGGATGCATGTTTAGTACTTGATATAATCCTCAATCTGTGTGTAATAATACATTAAATCTATTCTCCTACATTCGTTATAAAGTCCACTTAGTTAATTAAATATAAGTAAATAAATCTCTTTTCAAATTATTTTTGGACACATTTTATCTAAATTTAAATTTAAAGTCTATTTATCACAGGCCAGACGTCGCCAGATCAGTATAGATAGTAATTACTAACATTTATTCATCCTATGCAATCATTACCAAATGAGAGCTTCTTTATATCAAGACTGACGCAGGGTTGGCTTTTATAATGTTTTTACCATCAGGTTCTTTGGCCCTTTTCTTCATAATTGACAAAATGATCAAAATAAATTGGTCTGGTTAAATACTATCCTGTCCATGACCTTAGAAATCCTTCTCAGCATGAACTCTGGGTTGGCACTTATGCTTTTAACATCTTGCCAAATATGGGATTATGTGGTCCACTACTTTGGTCAGGAACAGGACAATACCACAAAGAATTATCACTGGTAGGACCCTGGTTCAATTCCTGGGTGATCAGTAATGTGTCATAGGCTACCAGGGTTTGTATGTTAAACTAACATTTTGGAAATTTTAATAATTCATATAGGTACATCAGTTAAAATATGTTTCCTTCTTTGATCTCCTTTTTTATTAAAACATGTACATAATAATAATTCTATTAATCTCATATATAAAAGACTGAAATTATTTATTCTATTAACTTGCCAAAATATGCATTACAACATTAGTATCAAATTCAGCCCATATGTAATATATTTCAACCAATTTCCACACATCTACACAAATCGTGCCAGTCTGCGCCAAAATAAAAACGCTGGCTGAAAAGGTTGTGTAAGCTCTGCACTTTATGCCCTAAAGCTCATCACCACGGTTATATGGAAAAAAATTCCATCTGATGGAATTTTGAGTAAAAACATTGGGTATGGTTGAAATAATCCATATCGCCGATTGATCCTTGGGCATTAATAATACAATTTAACCGACATATGTTAATATATACTGGCCATCCGTCCATTCAGCCGAATAGCCCATAATAATGTTAGGTATATTGCTTGTTTTTAGTGATGATTTAATATGCTTGATGGACGAGTATATGCAGCGGGCATTTTTTTGAGAGCAAATATATACAAATATATACAGACCGTGCCGTGTTGGGTTTATGGCGTAATAATTTCAAATTCAATAATAAATGAAGATTTTCTACTTGAAATGTCAAGCCTGAGACAGATTGTAGTGATATGTGCGATTAAGAAAATATTCCATACCTTCATCTTGGCCAGTGAGACGACCCAAATTGATTAAAATAGGCGGTCAAGAGGGTGGGGGGGGGGGGGGGGTGAGCGGAGGGAATCACTTATTAATTCATGTTGGGAGAATGGAGAATGGGAGGTCTTTAAATTTTAAAGAAACATACGCACAGATTTTATTTTCCACAAAATAGAGTTAGAGTAGTTATCTTATTGTGTAAAGGCACCATGCAATTTGAAATAAACAAACCAGCCAAAAAAACGTTTACTACAGAATGTTTTCTTATCCCCCTACATTTTCAAATTATCATGAACATGACAACTTTTTCAGGAAATTTCTACAAAAAAAAAGTCTATAATATTAGTGCAAAATCAGAATATAAAGGTAGTCAATCTTAAAAGGTCACTTTGTTTTCTGAAAACTGATCAATGTTTTCTGGATTCATTTTCCTCCAGTTGTGGTAGAGATAAAATTGGTTGGTTTTGGTTAATTTCTTGACCATTTCTTGGAACGTGCATTTTACCTAGAGTTCATACAAAAGACTTATGGGGGAAATCCTGAAATGAAGAAAACCTGGACAAAATTTCTTAAATCAGAAAAAGATGTCCGTAGACCATTCCTATCAAAACAGTATTTCAGTACTTCACCCCTGGACTCCTATCTCAATACAACCTTCACTCTCCCCTTGTCCCTGATCCCTCCTCCCCAGCCTGGACTCCCCAGCCCGGACTCCCCCACCCCCGCCCTCAGGTTAACAATATTCCCAAACCTTCTAGGGATGCTTCACGATTTGTGATTCTAGCATAAATTCTCTATTTTTGTATGGCCACGCAGCAGCCCTGTATAGATTTATTCGCCTGGAAAGCTTAATTTATAATTCCCAAGATTTTTAATTGGATTCCGATGGTGAATTTTTGATCATGAATAAATGGACGTATTATCCCCGTAGCACGCGGCCCCTACGGGATCCCTGTGTAGACATAGTAATTATCAAAGGTGTCCAGCCGGAAATGTATATGAAAAAATATAGAGATTCAGAAAAATAAAGTATAAAATAAGAGCAAATTTTACACATATTGTCTCCAGTTGAAATTAACGAATTCAAAACCTTACGTTTCGATAGAGACAAGTCAGAGACAGAGAGATTCCTATATGAGGCTATTTAGATGAGGTGAGGGAGTGAGGGGTGGGAAGGGGGAGAGAGGGGAGATAGGAAAGGGATGGGAAAGGGGTAGGGAGGAGAGTGAGGGAAAGGGTAAAAGAATTATCATTAGTGGTTGAAATAAGGGATTTGTGATATCATTTGGGTGTTGAATTTATTCAATGTCCCCATTCCCCCCTCCCCTGGAAAATGAAGAGGTGAGGCCCTAAGACTAAGATTTTTATGACCTCAATAATCTAACAATTTTGGAAAATTCTAAAGCATTGTATAACATTCTAATGATTCATTTGCCCATTTCAAGCAAGCTCGCCAGTTAAGAACCCAAAGAGTCAGTCAGGTCTCAGATTTTGGGGCCAGATTCCATACCCTTTTAACATTTCAGCTACCCCCTCCCCCGAACCATATACTTGATATTATATAGTGTACAGTGACACTTTGTGCAAAACCTATAATAGTTCACCTGTCATCCGATTGCAAAAACATTTCTGAAAATCGGCCATTTACAAGTTTGCTAAATAATCAAGTATATTACGGCACTATACATTAATGCCATGTATATTCTTGCATACAGGCTTATTGTAGGTTAGAAACAGCGGTCTGATGAACAGTCTTGGCGCAAACTGTCCTAAAGCATATAAATCAATGCGTGGTATTCATTCATATTCATTACATCATTCAATCACAAATGCAATAGATCAGGGTATTTAACAACCAATATGGCTTCGAGTTATTAAAATGTAATATTCTCTGCATTAATGGAAACAAGAAATAAATCAAAAAGATATAAATGGTTAATTACCGTCAATGCTTTTTCCACCTAGTTGTGATAGGATAGTTGGCGAGGGAGTGAGCGTCCTATAGACGTATCAATCGTGTTGGGACTGACTGACAATGGTTTATTTCAGGTGATTCCAGGCAGTTTTTTTCCCTTCAAAACATCTGCAGAAATTGCAATTATTATACATACTGGCAACCTGCACATGTATGTATGTATATTATGCAAATTACGCCAGGGACAGGATGCATTTTTCACCAAGAAGACTTGAGGAAAAATATGTGGACCTAGTCTTAATACTGTTCATTTTGAATTCAACCTCTATGTTAAATACCTTTGATTGAACCTTGTAAGTGGGTGTCATATTGATATTCTCTAAAAGGTGAACAGGATGGGGGAGGGGGTAGGATTAGTGAGGTGTAATTTCTGAACCGTTCACAACCAAATGATAAAAAGCTATCCCCTTTGGGCCCTTTCTACCTACTTTATGACCCCAGTACATTTGTGATCCCCTACATTCCCGAAAAAGTGAGCGCCCACAAAATCCATAATAATAGTTGTTTGTTTCGCCAAATTTCATCCACTCATATTTTTTAAACTGGTATTTTTACTGTGAAAATGCACCTGAACTTCATGAATTTTATTCTTAGTGTATTGCTTTTAATTGGAATAAAAAAGGGGAACGCAATCTTCCCCCACCACCATACCATACCCTCTTGAAATTCTTAAACAATTTTTTGAGACTGTAGAGTGTGTTTCTACTGGGCAACTTAACAGCAATTAACGGTACTAACCAACTTTTTCGCTCAGTAGAAACGGTCCAATAACGCGAATTAACACGAAAATATCTAATGGCAAAAACCAGGTTTGGTGGTAACGGTAATTACCGCAAACTTGCCATTGGAAACAACGGTAAATGTTATCGCTAAGTTATCATGACCCGGAAGTAAACACGTACTTGCAAATAAAGTGATCTGACCTCTGCATATTTCATCGCCGTCGCATTCGAACATGATGTGAGCCCTACTTCACAAACTTGAATTCAACTTAAAATATATTTAAGTTTATTTTGTTTATTTGTATGTTTACACGGTCGATCCGTGTGGCACGCTTGTTTCCAGTTACATTTGAAAATGAAATACACCTAAAAACAGGGGCTTTTCGTCATCATCAGCAGTGGTGTGGTATGCATGGCATGGACGGACAGGCGATTGAATCAAATGCCTGATAACTCTGCACGGCGAGCGAAAGTTGATACGCTTGGGTAATCTTCACATTACCAGTATTTTTATGCAAGTAGAAACGGGGGTTAAATTGAAATCTAACGGCAAATACCGATATTTCAAATATTGTTAACTTACTAATGTCTCAGTAGAAACACGCTCTTAAAAACATCACACTGTTACATTTGAAAAATGAAATACACCTAAAAACCGGGGCTTTTCGTCATCATCAGCAGCAGTGTGTATGCATGGCATGGACAGACAGGCGATTGAACCAAATGCCTGATAACTCTGCACGGCGAGCGAAAGTTGATACGCTTGGGTAATCTTCACATTACCAGTATTTTTACGCAAGTAGAAAACAGGGGTTAAATCTAACGGCAAATACTGATATTTCAAATATTGGTAACTTATCGTGTCTCAGTAGAAACACGCTCTTAAAAACATCACACTGTTTGCCATGCATGCGTGTATAATACCTGCCTTACAATACGAGGATGATTGATGATAGACCAAAGATTTTGTAATGAAAAATTCACCCATAAAACGATAAGATTAATAATACCCAGATTGGCCGCAAGTATAATATGATATTATTAGGACAAAAGTCAGTCTGGTGAACTTTTTACATTTCAGTTTTAAAGGGCAATTATTATTAATGAATTAGAATTGACACTATTTTTTATTCTTTCTTTTTTTAGATTGTGTCATACAGTATGCGCTTGGAATTTTCATTTTATTTAATATGTAAATATCACAAAAAGGATCACGAAATGAGAGGGGGAAAGGCGAGACAGCTTTGGAAAATGCAGCAAGTACGTATAAATGAATCAAACTTCACATCTTTGTCAACATATATTTTAAATATAAAACAATGTTTTCTTTTCATAATAAAAGAGAGGGAAAAAGGGAAAATCTCCATGTGTCCTGAATAGTTATGTCATAGCCTTCGTTGAACTTTCCCTATTGTAAATATTTGATATCTATTCTTAATGGAATAATTAAAATGGATTTAAAAAAAAAAATTGTGATAAATTCCCCATGGTGCCCCAGATGTCGTACAATTCACCATTCCATACTTTCATAATATTTTTTCACTAATAGTTCAAATAAAAGTGAGGAACAAATGAATAACAATACATATTTCCTCTCTAATTTGAGTGAAACAGTCATTCATAGTAGGTCCAAAATTTAACCATTTATAATTTTATGTTTTCTCTGTAATTTGAATAAAAATAGAATTCCCCAAAAATCAACAAATTGATGAATAACATCCCAAGTGGCCCAGGTATTCAAGTCTGGAAGTATTGATTATCCCCACACACTAATGTTTAACAACCCTACTCTAACCAATAAAAGTTTCCACCACTTTTTTCTACCTCCTTATTGTTCAAGTTACATTGAGGGAACAATGGCTACCTAGACAACCGGACCAATGGGAAGACTTATACCAATACACAAACAGGCCACAATTTATTTGACAAGAATATTGATATTTTTGCTAGAGTACCCTAGCAACGGATTGCAAAGTGCTTAGACTGATGCCAAGACTGTTTCTGGTTGGGTGATTTTGATGGTATCTGAAATTAAGGAGTTTTTTTAAACAAGCATTTAAAAGGCCCAGGTGGGGGAGGTGTGGGAGGACTCCCATAGTTGTGGATCATAGCGTTATGTGAGGCTGTTAAGACCCTCATTAAGACTTGCTTTCACCTACCCGAAGCACTTAATTATATTTGTAAATGTCACACTCACAAAGACAAAAATTTCTTTGAAATTCACCCAATTTGCTATAGGTGAACAACAGGAATCGGCTTTGGGAACGGACAAAATGATGAAATTTGGGGTTTTTAAGAACTGAATTCTTATGCAACATTTGTTTTGGAAACTATATTTTAGCCGAATTTGAGGCTACGGAACTGAATATCTTGACACATTTGTGATATTTTTTTTGGTTGCAAGGGGGGGGGGGCTTTGGAAGAATTAAACATGCTGCGAGGCGTGAAATGCGCCACACTTACCTATATATGGCAAATATGTGACATGTTTTACCAAAACCAGACGGAATTGGGCAGAGCTCCAAACTGAGAAATAGCCCAAAACATAATTGGGGTGATTTTTGGGGGAATTTGAGTTTCTGGTAAATAATTAATCTTCAGAGTGTTTATAACAACATTGTGAAAGATTGAGATTAAAAAATCATCCTAAATGTATGTTTCAGTGATTTAAAAAAGCCTAGTTCTAGTAAAAAGCCTAGTTCGAGTAACTTTAAAGGGCGATATCTCAGTTTGGTGTTTTCATAAAGACCATAAAAGACGAACTTGAAAATGAGGTAACTCTGCTTTGGGAAGTCCGATTAAAAAAGGAGAGGTACCACTGTAAAGCTGAAGATCTCTAGTTTAATAATCAATTACTAACTCAATTTTGATATCTTGCCCAATTGTGTCTGGTTTCGGTAGAACAAGTCACATATATGCGAGTACTGTAAAAGTGGACATTTTTCTATTTTCGCGCTCGAATGAGCTACCGCAAAAATAATAACACACAAATATATTTCTTTTACGTATAGGTCTGTCTATGTGATGAAGCTACAAATTGCGAATTTAAAAACACACAAAAAAGTTCAAAATTTGCAAAGCGCGAAAAATTAACCGCGCAAAAATTACCACTTTTACAGTACCTATGCTCCACCCACACAATGTCACTCAACCTCTATTTTGTAGTCAGGAAATGTTAGTGATGATCCCTACTTTAGGTAGATGTTGCATTATTTTTTCTCACAGATCCATTTAGATCTATCTTGTCACCTAAAACCCTTCATTTTTGGGTAATTTTGTAATTTCTTAACCCAAGACTACGGTACTAGTTTTTTACCGGATTTTTGTCACTTTTTTTAAACAAACCATCTTTCAAATTCCATATTGAGATGAAACACAACAACTCCAAGTCCAAACGCAAACAGAATCACACTTTTCCATGCCTCGCAATATTTCCCATTTTGGGCCTTTTCCACATTCATCAACCTAAAAACCAATTCCTTCGATCTGTTGGTCGGCTATTTGTCCCTATCTCGTCCTCTCTACTACGTATGATGAATTTATATTGATTCATGTTATTTATTGTCTTAATTCAATCAATCAAAATGTTGTATGTTTGTTTATGCAGCCTGCCCACAGGGAGATCAAAATGGGGGCTACCGACATTCTTTTTAAAAATAATTTGACCTAAAATGCTTTCAAAATATAAATATATGAAAAGAAGAGCACAAATATCTTAACATTCTTGTAATAACGTAGCATGTACTAGTGTGGTATATATTAAACTCATCTCCTATGGCCGACCAATTTTCCTCCCCCTTCTTCATATCACTCAATGGTGACAGCAGCTATATTTTTTTGTCTAACACTGCTTAATTTGGGGCAGAATAATGCCGTACGGACTTAACATGCTGGGTTTCGGTGCTGCGGCAGGCAGTGAGAGACAGGGTGATCTGGCCGTGTCGTTTGCTGGGGGAGAAGTTGGGTAATTCTCCGAATGTAATTTCGCTCGCAGCCAGGATTCTCTACGATGATAGGGTGAGGAATATGGGATGGGAGGGGGAGGAGAGGGGAGGAGGGGTTAGGAGCAGGAGGAGAGCGGACTGTAGGAAAGGGGAGGTAAGAGGAAGGGAAGGTGGAGGGGAGGGGTGATAATTGATTGGCAAAGTTAGCATCAAACTAAAGTTGACCCTTTTTTTGTTATAAAACTAGAATTTGTTAATTGTTTTGTTTTATTTTGTTCATTTTATTGGAATATTAACCACTTTACTTTTTCAGACTAGTAAAAATGTAAAAGTCTCTGTCCCTACTTAAAGGGGCACTAAGAGATGTGTTGGAGGATGCGCCCTCAATTATGATAAAAACTGGGATTAGTATATTTTTATAATTGTATTACATGTATGAACTCACACCTATAAGTATTAAGAAAAATCAGCCCTCTATGTACAAGAAAACGTCGATTCAAAAAATGCTCGTCCCGCGGGACGAGCATTTTACGTCCGACAGTATCCCCCTGCAGTACGCGTTATACATAACGTGAACCATATTTGCATAGAGGGCGTTTTCAATAAATAGCGATGATATTGTTTTAATCAAGTTTTGCTGTGTTTTTGCTAGTAGAAACAACAGTAATGGCCATTTTAATGTTCATCTTGAATTCTGAAGTAAATTTTTAAACATTTAAAATTTTCAACACCACTTAAAGGTAGATGACCCGATCACATTCCGATTTTTAACTTGAAGTTTTCTATTCTACATGAAAGGTCATCCTTAAAAAAGTCGTGTTCCAAAGTTTGAGTTGCATAGCTCTAATGGTTCTTATTTTAGACGCACAAGATGCTGTGAACTGTACCCATTGAGTAGTACACAAACTATATCGGTGGTTACCACCATTCGCGGTAATTCGACGTTATTTCAATGATTTCTCCGTAATTATAGCGATTTAGGCCGTCAAATTTCAGTATGATGATGAGAAAAATACGAGCTTTCATATGATATGAAAATCTCCGTATGTTTGAAATAATTCTGTGTTACGAAAATGTGATCGGGTCATCTACCTTTAATGTGCCTTTAACAGAGGAAGGTATAAATAGAATATAAATACTTTTTTGGTAATTTTGGAAGCACGGTCAGGAAATGAACCCTCCGGCTAAACAATCAAAGATAATAGGAAGTTCATTCTTATTGTATTTGAGCTGATTAACAAAGACGCGGCCAAACAAAGGCATCACATTTTATCTACCCTCCTTGTGATAATAACCCATTTCCAGCCTGAATTATTTATTTTTCCCATAACATTATCCCATGTCTATCTTGTTAATAGGTACCCGGACCAGCTGGTTTTTACCCATCAATTCCCGTACTAAAATAACCCTTGTTTTCATCTTGGGGACAAAAAGATAATGATTTCTTAAGGAGTCTTGATACAAGCCTATATATTGTGTGTAAATGTAATGTAATGTGTGTGTATTTAGTATATGGACCTTGAATTCTAGGATACAATACTGATTTGGAGACCAATAGGCAATATGTTACACTTGCCTGGTTTTACACCACTACTCAACTTTCTTGCAGAAAAAAACTAATATTGATTTGCCATTCAAGAAAACATGATTGGTTTCTACTTCTAGATTAGTGGAACAATATTTTAGAGCCCCCACAAACTCCTCAGAGTAGTTTTGAAATGGCTGTTTGTTTTTAAAAAACACAAAAAACTGAATGCCAGTATATTTCTTAAATGGTCTACCATATTGATTGGTTTTGAACAAGAAAGTTTTCTGAGCAAGAAGCTTTGGTAGTAGAAAATTCTAGAAACATATTAATAAATAAATAAATTGAAAAATAAATAAAAATATGCCCCCTTAAAAAAAGCAAAATATATCAAATTAATTATGTTACATAAGTCTTCATCATATTAGAAGTGGTGACGCTGATAGGGAGCAGTGTGAAAATAAACGTGTCACAAAAATAGTTGAGTCAATAAGACTATGCTAAAAAACTGTTATAAAAGCCAGCGTTCTCACCTGTTTAATAGTGTATCCGGATTTAATTGGCTTCAATAGACAAGTATGAATTTGGTTACTATGCCATCAATTGATTACTTTTAATTAATCAATAACTTTGGTGGCAAATGATGTCTAAACCCAATAGGCCTTAGCAGTATTAATCATGTCAAAAATCTAAATTTGGACTTATGGTACATTTCAGTCAAAAACAAATCTCAATTTATCTATGGAGATCTGGAATTTTGGACTCTTAGAAATTGTTATTTTGTCTGTCTTTTTTCAGCAATGGACTCTTGAAGTTGTATTTTTCTGTCATTTTCAGCAATATTGTACAATAAAAAAGATAACATGAGATACTATTAGCTAAAAGCAAGGACAACAATTATGTATACGTAATTGAAAAGCAGATCTGCTTTAAAATCAATTCTGAAAATAAATATTGAATATTTTGTTATTTAAAGGGGCATTGAGAGATTGCAGAGAAAAATGAAATTTGGAACTAATGAACTGTTTCAATAGATAAGGTAGGAACCCTCAAATGTAATAATTTATGGAGAAAGGGTTGAATGATAGCGCTAGATAGATATGGATCAAGCAATCTATTATGTTGCGAGTGGTGCTGAGAATTTACTGAATTACCAAATCATGAAATTTTACATGATAGGTAAACGGTTTCAGATGGTAGTTAGTATAAACGCCTAAGTATTACGTAGGTGCAAAAAAACCTGATTTCCAGGGAAATTGAGGGCGCCCTCCCATACGTATCTCTCAGTGCCCCTTTAAACAAAATTTGAAATGATTCCATCTCAGATAAATCACAAATTGTTCAGATTTTAAAAAAATTCTAAATTGGATTCTCACGTCTCAGTTAATAATATGACATAAAAGTGAACCCTTGAAACCGAACAGATAAAATGTCAGCACATTTATCAAAAATATTAAAGCACACATATTTTTATCAAATTCTCCTGACCTTTGAATTTTCCTCAACATAGAACCATAACAGTGCCGATAATAATAATAATATATGTAGCCTATAGGTCTAACTGTCCCGTAATATAAATCAAATTTGACATTTAATTTTTAATGGTTTGCGAACAGACCATATCGGTACAAAATAATAAACGTTATTAGCAAAAGCCATCATCATGGCATCCAAAAATGGCAAGCGTGTAAAACGCGAGGAGGTTGTCTGATTGTGCCGCATATTCGCTTTTTATTTTATTTTCAGATATAAATAATAATATGAGTTTACCATAAAGCAACTCATTTGACATTTCGGACCGGTGTGCGGTGAAAACAAAAATATTCATCAGTGAGATTTTTGAAATGGAGATGGTAAAATACAGGAAGAAAAGATTACATTTTGCGAGATGTTTGGTGCTAGATTCACCCGCCAAATTTATTTTTATTTGCCAATGAAATCAGAAGTTTGATTTCGGAGAAACAATGAAGATATAACCTACAATTTGCTTACAAGATGTACTAAAAGTTACCATACAGTAAAAAAAGGGAAATAAATCAGTAGCCATTTTTGCATTTACAAATTAAGGTGCTATAATGGTCTGTTCATATTGGTCAATTAGATTTGTCGCTAGATTTCCCAATCCTAACATTAGTTCATCACCACCAACTAACCCAGCATCTTGCTCTTGATGAATGTTATCAGTACAAAACATATGGCTTCGTGTATCATCATAACGCAATGAAAAGTTAAAATATCGTGTGACATAGCGGCATTGAATGTATGGTATTCGTAGATCGTACATACTTTTCAAGGCACAGACCTAAATAAGATTATAAAGACACCACCACAATGCATTGCGTTTATGCAAAATGCCCCAATTCTGGTGTCCAATTTGTCGCGGTTCCCATAGAAATATGCACACAATCATGGCTTCATATATCGCGCTCATCATTGGAGCTCTTAGATTCTAGTTTACAACAATGAATAAATTAGTCATCAGTGTTCCTTTTTCTTATTTCAAAAACTTAGAGCTCGACAAATGCATCGTGTGAAAAAAGCTTACAGTTAGCTGGCGTTCGCGCAATGCATTGTGGGAAGACCTTAATTTCTTCTTTGGCACAGACCATTGCCGGGCCAGACCGAGACATGATAATGAAATTATGCCTCAATTATGTAGCATTTTAATATTTTCCATGTGTGTGTGAGTGTTTGTGTTAATGTATTTTCATTTCAAGTAATGTATTGATGAATATATTTTTAACTTGTAAATTGGCAAAACTAAATCTGTACAGCAATGATTGATTGATAGGTAAATAAATAAATAAATTATACAGATAAATAAATAAATAATAATGAATAAAGATTATTTATAGCCTAAATAAAAAGAGTTAACAAATATATATCAAATTCTTTTTTTAAAAGATAAAATAAAAATAAATAGATACATCAACAAAAACTAAATGAATAAAAATAAAAATCGCCGATATTGTATGAGATTGATTTTTCATTGCAGAATTGTGTGTACAATATATATTTAGCAACGAGATGAGGAAGGCATGCAAAAACTAAGTTGGAGTTACTACCAAAAAGTTAAAGGAATCGGGGAATATCACACAACACCAAAAACAGCTAAAACAAACAAATTTCCCATCTTGACATTCCATATTGCCATTAATGGCATATAACAGACAGCAGTTGAAATAGTTCTAATTAAATATACCGGTTCTGTCACAAAATTGAAGCATCGCTGTCAGAATAAATATGAGGGCATCGCATCCTGGGTTCAAGTTCACCGGCACCATCAGAATGAGACGTGTACTCGAGCACGCGCGCAATACAGGGAGCCGGAGTTCCGCTGAAATTGCACAGAAATCGGCTGGAAATACAGACAGACGTTTTGGAAAATGTTGATACTTCACGACCTAGAAAGGTCTTGTACAGAAATCAATGATGCCGAAAATGATATCAGCACACTGACTGGGTTTTCAAGTCTTAAAATTTGCGCTGTGTACAGTTATAGTGATATCTGTTATATGATTTTATATTACTAACGCTATACCAGTCTGTCAAGACCATGGTCATAAAATGTCAAAGGTCGACTGACTTCAAAACAAAATGTAAAATGTTTTTAATTTGTGAACGTCAATTTCTATCTTATGAATACTAAGGGAGCGGTCACTATTTACGCCAGGGGGGGGAATGGAGGATTTCCATCTATTTTCCCCACATTTTTTCATGTTCCCCCTTTTGTCTTCCAAAAAAATTTCAGGTTCCCCCCATCCATCAGGTAAAAAAGTTGATGTTCCCCCCTCCCTATTAAAACCCCTTATTATTTTTTTCCCCACACGTGTAAAAAAAAAAATTCGCGTTCCCCCCTCAGTTGATTTTTAAATATTCGCGTTCCCCCCTGTCTGTATAGATTTTTTTTCGCGTTCCCCCCTTAACTCCTCCATTCCCCCCCCTGGCGTAAATAATGCCCGCTCCCTAATCTGTCTGCGTCAAAATAAGATCAATTTCATGTGCAGAATGGCACTATTTACTTTCACTTTCCGCGCGGCAGTCGGCAGCAGACGACAGCTCCAAAATGTCACAAAATGTTTCAAAATGTCAAAATTATTGAATTTCATCACTATATTTTGGAATCACCAAGAGAAATGCATTAAAAGAAGTACAAACATGCCTCAAATTGGTTCAGTAATCCTTTAGATAGACTTCATAAATTGAGAGAGGCTTCTGAAAAATCTGTTTGGTATATGGTAAAACTAATAGCCGCTTGGAAAGTTTTAAGAAAAAGATTTATACAAATGAGTTATAAAGAAGGAAAAAAACCCAGCGAAAACAGCTCTCCCACTCCCAGCCATCAATTGAAAACATATTTCTTGAATACTTACATTGGTATTCATAACCAACAATTATTATTACTAAGGTAAAGTTATTATTAGTTTAAAATGTCAAAGACTATAAGCTAAAACCTCTCAGATTTCCTACAGTTGACCTACAGTGTCTTGGGTCTCTTGTTCAATGTAACTTGCACTTTGTGTCAAAACAGATTGGGAATAATGTCAATTGAATGTTAACATATTATAATGATACACATCTCATAAATTTGACTTGATTTCCCTGATTTTGGCTCGGTATTTATTTCAACCAATGTTCTTGCAATCAGGTTTTTGTTACTGTGTGTGACAGTCGTGGTAGAGATAGGGATGATTATTCAATTATTTTGAATGTTGTAGTCCTGTACTTGATTCGGGGGGGGGGGGGGGGGGGGGGGGGGGCTCTGGAAAAATGTGGAATTCAGGAATTGTATTTACTGCTTGCAAGGGAAAACAGGAGACAAATAAAGCATAAGGGTAAAAAAAACCACTATCGATATATTAGAGAGAATATGACATTTCCCATAAAGATTTTAACAATTCCATTTATGGTACACCCTCCTACCAAAAACATCTATGCTGGATATTCCAACTGAGGGGGTAATGACAATGATTGCAATGGCACCCTTGGCTGATAAAACTATTAACTATGATGTGAGAGGCGCACATTACATGAAATAACAAGATCAGATCCCACGTTTTGTTTATAATAAAAACACAAGAGTAACCGAAAAACACTGCCAAAATATTATTCGACCTCTGACGATATTTCTTGTTCTTTATAGCTTTGGAGGATAAATATTGAAAGGCCACAGCCAGTATAAGTCAGACATGATGACATTTTAGATATTTTAGCACATTTATTTAATGGTATTTTTGAAAAAACAAACCCCAAATTTGTCTATGAATGACTAATTTTCATTGGGTTTCATGACAATCCTAGTGATTACCTGCCGTAGGTGCTTTAACTACTTTTAGACGGAGAGTAATTCACCAATCCTCTAGAATATTAATAACACTGGCAGAAGTACATCTCAAGCATGCGACATATGCCAACTAAAATGTTCAACGATTCCGATGATAGTGACAGTGCATGAGTGGTCAGATTTGTGCTTGTGTGCACATCGGAATCAAATGATTGATCGATCGATCAGTCAATCAATCAATCAACCAATCAATAAGTTACATAGGTTAAAAGTGTGAAAGGGTTGACATTACAAAAATGGTTGATTTTATTAGGTTAAAACTATACTTACTGAAACTAAAATCGTCTAGAGCAACATGCTTATCGATGTCTCTACCAGCGTCTTCATAGCCATACATCCCTAAGAACTCCTTCATAGTATCAGTGGCATACTCCTTCACAGCATGCTGGTCGTATCTAGGACCGTGTGACATGGTGGCAGCATCGTAACTTGGTGGGGGCGGAAGATTATGTAGATTTTGAATCGGAAACGAAGGAAGCACAGGGGCATGAGGTGGTGGTGGTGAAAATGGCTGCGTCGTACCGCCGCTGGTGGCACTTCGTGCTAGTTTCTCGTGCATGCTGGAAGTTTCTGATGTTGTTGGGTCGACCTCTCTGCTATTGCTTGTATCGTGATCTTCGACGTCGCACAGGACATCGTTCGTTGCCAGACCTTCCTCAATCTCTGGCGTTTCTTCATTGTCCCATGCACTTCGTTCTGCATACTCTCTTATTGCTTTTCTGTCGTCGCTGTCATTGTCCGAATGATCGCTGTTATCCGGATTGGACATATCCGGATCCTCGTCATCCCACGGATCCTGAGAGGTCTGTGAGTCTCCTCCCCATGGATCCGACTCATCATCCATGTCTTCATCCCCCACACCATTCCCAATGGAATTCAGGGTGGAGTCCTCAAAGTCATCATTATTGCTTTCTTCATCTTCATGATTGATATTGTCAACTGAACTACCCTCCGGTAGATTTTGCATAGATAAATTTACATTGCTTCCCTGAGATTCCAAATCGTCATCCTCTTCTCTCGTTACGTCGTCATCGTGCGTGGTGTCTGATAACGCATCTCTAGCGCCCCCATTGGTCAAACCGTTACTGTACTCTGCGTCTTCCCCTAATCTATTATTATCCATCGCCAAGCGACGGGCGGATCCCCCACCGCCCGCTCCGCCTCCTCCTCTCGACTTGCGCTTGCTTGCGCCTGATAGACTCTTTGGCGTACTTGTTCTATTCTCTGACTCTGCTGTGTAGTCCAGTACTGGGTTGTTGTCCCTACTGAGCCGATGCGGAGTGTCATCACCGGTATCAAAGGAAGAATTAAAGAAGAAGCTGCTTCTATGAGGAGATTGCACATTGTTTCCATGGTTACTATTGTCTAGGTGATTTTTAATGTCTGTAAAGCTGTCATGGTCCACGTCAGAGTGTGATACCGTCGTGGACCCATTGTTTATACTCTCCTTTAGCCCCCATCTGTCCTGGGGATGAGGAGGCAGCAGCGTCTCCCCCGTTTCCTCCGACCTGATTGCATCATTGTGATTTGCTGTCTCCTGATCTCGGAGCGAGTCTTTTAACCTGCTGATCTTCGTCGGCGGTGGCGACGTCGAATCGGCACTCTCACTGGCATCGCCCAGACCTTTCTTTAACTTTGCACAGATGGCATCGAGCTTGAGCGTGACCTTGCGCATATTGGCGGTGGATTTGGTGGTGGCGGTGACTGCGGCGTTGCGGCAGTGTGGTGGCGCTAGACTGGTGCATGTGTGGCTTGTGCTAGTGTGACTATCGTGGTGAAAGCTGAAATGACACAAATCAAGAGACAAAAATGAATATGACTTGTTTTCTGCAGTAGAAAATAAACTTCCCAGGTTTCACACAGGAAATTGGGTTTTGGTATACTAATTGAACCTTGAAAAGATCTCATCTTCAGCTACATGTGCACAGTTCAACACCATATACAAATGAACACCATACTATTAACTTTGCACACTAAATACTGAGATGGAAGTCATGAATTAATTCGAGCTAATTATTTTTGTTTGACATGGAAATTGACAAAACTTGTAATTAAAATAGATGAATAAATTAAATAGGTGATAAACAAGAAAAATCAGTTCTATTGGGCAATGAGATTGATACAAAACCTTGATCCATTCAATGTAGTTTTAATGATGACATTATTCCAAGAAAAGGTTGTTTTCAGTGTAACCAACTACTTATTTTGTTGTGTTTATGTTCCTTTAATTTCTCCATATTACTTGAAGTGGTGGAAACTGAAACGTATATTTTAAAACAGCATCCACAAAAGGGGGTGGGTTTTATGACCATTATTTTCCTTTTTCTGCGACAATTTCCATGTATTTTGGTTTCAATGAGATAATTTCTAGATCAGTTTTACTTTTCGATATTCAGGAAAGAAAACAAAATAAACACAATTCACATCCAGGGGCTGCCTATCTGGTTATCCCCCGTTTGCTAATCATGCAATAGGAGCCAAAGCCATAATTGTGTTATTGTAATGCATGAAAAGAAATAAGAGGTAAAATACTTAATTTAAAATGCTTAGTTTTAAAAAACATGGGAAAAACAAGAAAAATACCTTTCAAATTTGACATTTAACAATTATTTGAAACAGATATAAAACAACAACATGAATCATGCGCTAAAGTGCACAATAGCGGACACAGCGGCATACGCAATCTGGCGATGTGGCATTTGCGTGAAACTACTACGCACTACGCATCAAGAAAGACAATATTTCATACCATTCAGCTACTGACCGATGATGTCATTGCGCACTGAATGAACATGTTTTACTAAGCATTTTTGTTCAAAAAGATGAAGAAGAACACAATTTTATTATCACTGTTCGTTTTCTCTCCTCAGCATGGTTACATTGCAAGTGGCATATACTGACAAAGTTGGATTACAGCCTTCCCCTCCCCTTCCAATTCTCCTCCCCATCCAACCCCCTTGCCCCCTCCCTCCTTCCCCTTCTCCACTAAGACATTCTTTCTTTAGTTTCCATCCACCATTATCATATATAGCATTCCGATACAATGTCAAATTCAAAAACACAACAGCATACAAAAAACACCACACTCATTAAATTCACTTGAATCTTTAAAATATCCAATTAACTTTTACGCCGTATCTATACATTTTGAATGTTTCCTCCCGCCGTCGTCGTCGACAACGTCAATAGCGCGCCCTGATCAATAATTCAATCGGCTCGCAATTTACTCAATTTTCATATTGGACGTAAATCCTGTCAATTTTTTCTCCTCCCCATAGTTAAATGCCCAAAGCCGGGCATCCTTAACACACTCCGTCTATGGCGTCATCATGTTTTTGACCTGAGAGACACGCCGGCACACGGATTATTCATTATGAAATTTCCCTCGATGTTATTAAATGTGAACAAAATCCTGAATAAACACACTGCTGGCCCCCAAAGGTGATACACTGGGCTTATTTTATCAATTCTCGTCATCGTGCCGATACACACAACAAGAAAAATAAAGGAGAGCAAGCAAGGGGGATGATGGGCCGCCCAGTATCTTAACAATCTCTGTATAAAATGTCCATAGCTAATCCAACCTGATAAAGACACTACTTTATTTTGTCACTCTTGTTATCTTTCGCATCAAATTTATTTTTCTGTTACGAGTGAAGTATTATTATAATTACTGTTGGGCAAATCATGTTTCAGATCTATGAATACTGAACCATTTTAGTGTTCCTTGTGTATTGGAATGGATAGTGTTTATACCACTTGAGACCTGCCCATCTACAATGATCTAACACTAACAGTGTTTACGATTGGTTAATTACAAGATATACTCATTTGAGTGACCAATCAAAACGTAACTTCCGAAATATTGCACTCTAATCTTTATCAGAAATGTGGTTTTTTCAACAACGTTCGTTTGATTGGTGCAACAAATCAACAACCACCTTTCTGACCCAATTGGCTAGTACGTAGGGAGTGAAGGTACCCTAGGCCATTCATGTGCAGAGGTGGGGTATTCTCTAACGTATGGGAAGGGGACACTCTAATGTTAGGTTGATCTGCAAACCCCCCCCCCCCCTCCCTTTTTTATTTTGAACTATGGAACTGAATTTTGTTTAAAGAAGTAGCGACTTTTAAAGCAGTGTTTTCTCATCCATTATTTAACAAGAAGCAGAAGGGGTGGGGTAGAAGGGGGAGGGGTCGGATAATACAAAATAACTTAACCACTTTCAATGTGCCAGCACACCCTATAAGGGGAAGTCCTGTATAGCTGAACCCTACTTTCTGTAATTATTTCCTTGTAAATCAATGGTCTAATGATTTCACAGAATTTCATGATGTAAGACTGGGTAACATGTACAATGTAGCCTGTATACGGTGATACAGGGACTACTTGACTTTCTATTCAATACTACAGCTATCTCTGTAATAGCTTGAAACAAAATGTCTACTACCTGTGTGTTTGTAATCTAATGAACGACTGAATTACACGAGCATTTCTATGTTTCACTTAAACCCTAAAGGTCTACATACATGTATTGCATGAGACTTGGTGTTGCCAAAGGATATGAGCCCAAACCAGACGCATGATGAACAGTCACTCAACAGAATGGGGGGAAATCCTCATTTTGACTTGAGTAGATTTTAACGTTCAGATCAGGAGAAACGGGCTAATTTAGCATTATTATTATTTTTTGATCATGGTTAAAGCAAGTCGAGGGGGTTACTACCCCCATTTCACTACCTATACCTAAGTGTAACATCACAAGCCTAAAAAGCATCCAAATTCATGAGGAACGCAGCCCAATTTATAAAATTGCAACGCTTTCGACACATAAAAGTACCTGTCACTTTGATTGATCTAGATTTGGTCTGTGTAGAAATTTAAGCAGACAAAATTGGTATAAATTGACATTCCCAAGTGCATATTAAAACTAAAGCCTGAATTATTTTAAAACATTGATATGCCCAAATAAGGTCAACTCAAGTTTTAGGGAACCAATAATTAATTCCTTACGAACTAGCGACCTTCTGGCATTCATTTTCGTGGTCCAGTTTTCACAGCAATTTTATTTCTTTTCAAAAACTAGCCCAATTGGGCTCTTTAATCCATGATTTAGATCTATTGTATCCACCAAATGCATACTGTGTGTAATCTGAACATGGATAAACTGGCACAATACATGTACACAAGCTAAGCACATTACAGTACAAAGCAGTCTAGCATTGACTGGCAAGGGATTGGACAAAAGTTGGGGTTTAAAAGTCACTTTTCTACCCTGAGGGAGGTGTAAAGGATTTGTTGCGCCTCATTGCATGCAGTCAGAGTGTTAAACCATGGGTAAACAGCCCATGACAGATATCTTGACTTGGCCATGACAGATGACTTCTGCTAAATGGATGACAATAGGGAGCTTAAGGCCACCTGGGAACATTAAATGTTGTACTATTGAAGTGAAAGCAATGTAAAAATATTATTTTCACTATCACTTTGTAGAGAGAACTCTTTACAATGCAGATAAATGCACCCAAAGAGATGAAAATTGCCACGCAACAAAAGACTTCCATTGATGTCAGAGAGGTTAGAACATAAAAAATAATGGTTTAAGTGATACACCTATAATACAGTTGCACTACATGTACTAGAGTTGGCCACCCCTAAACATATCCTAGCAACCCAACTAATATTTAAGGTAAGCCTAAACCTTACCCAACCCTTACCCATACCCTAACACTGAGGTACGGAGGGAGATGCCACTTAGTGGTTTCAACATTTCCTGACAAGCCTGAAAATGAACACTTTGTAAACACACCCCTCTGTACTTTTGTACAGACAAAATCTCCTGAAACTTAGACAATCTGAACATAATTTCCTGAAATCAGGGAAATGTCCTGAAAAGTAGCTACCTCTGGGTAGACAGAAATTTCCTGACAAGCCTGAAAATTCCATTTTCCCTACACTTTGACCACACATTTCTGTACTTTTGTACAGACAAAATCTCCTGAAACTAAGACAATCTGAACATAATTTCCTGAAATCAGGGAAATGTCTTCAAAAGTAGCCATCTCTTGGTAGACAGACTACCCTGAAAACCTCTAAACCAAGGAAACGATCAATCAAGAAAGACGGATTATTTACACTGATTAGTTTCTTTGCCCTGTGATGCACTGATCCCCTCATCATCAAAGATAGCAGCCTGAATGTCAATGAATTGCCTCAAATATTATATTTCAATATCACAGAACACCATATTTTAATTAAAATACACCAAACAATGACGCTTTGTGATGACAAAAACATAAAACCAATCCATACATTAGGTATTGTACTGCTCCATCAACCAAAGCAGCCCTATCCAATCAATAATATAATATAATGATATAATACCTTATTTCAACCATATTTTTCCCGTAATAAGCAAAATTGAACAAAAGGCACATCGGTTGATCAATACCTGCAAATGTTAATATTATTATTCATTGCTTTTGCAGTGCAAATATGATAATAATATGTTTTTATACCACAAATCTATTATTATTCATGTTTCAATATACGCAAACTCCTTTTTATATTATAAGTAATATTAAGTATGGTACTTAAAAGATACCATATGGTCTATCGTTTTATCGCATTATTCCTCGTACTATTTTCATTCCTAAATGTTCCCATTTTTAGAACCATGGTTGATATGAATGGCATTTACATCCAACAGAATGCAATCCTTGGCTTTTGAAACCTCTCAATGGACAGCAAATAGTTATAGTTTGATCAGTTCCAAATTGGCAAAGCCTCCTTACAGCAGCGAATGAATTAAGAACGATGTGGACGCACATGAAGGCAGCAAGCACACTGTGAATCATATGCATGCTGCCATAACCGTGTGCGTGTGGCATAATCGCACGCGTACGATTGGATTTTTTTTTTTGAGCAGAGAGATAAAAACTGAATATATCTCGCCAATTTGGAACTGATCAAACTATAGTTCTACACCAATTATATTCAAAGTCATCCATCCAAGCAGGCCTCAAAATAAAAGGCCCAGTGTTTTAAGGGCAAGAAGTAAATTGCCTTCGATTTGGAAGGGCACCAAGGCAATTTATGCTACTGTTGATGGGCACCAAGGCAATTTGTGAACAAGGAAAGGGCATCAAGGCATATTTTTCAAACATAAATTTTAAAGTCCAATTTTATAGAAAATGAACAGAAATTCACAATTGGAAGCTTAATTTGTCAACAAAAGCTTTATCTGATGAAATATCTGTCGATAAAGGGTGTTTTAAAGGGGCAGCATGGCAATCCTATGGGACATCGAATCGACTTAATGCCATCGATTAGGCCTACATTCAATTCCATTGACACGGTCTGAAGCATATCATTTTGATTTTGTCTTGTAATGTTTTAAAAGAGACTTAGTATTTCTTCCAACTGGTTCTCAGGCACTATATGTAAGCCCCGGAGGATCCCGCGATTTTTTTAGGCAAAAACCGCGAGGCGAGATTACTAAAACCGCGATTCACGGGATTTGCAACCAAAACCAAGAAATACCGCGAAAATAAACCAAATGCGAGAAACCGCGACCAAAAATGTGACCCGAAAAATCACCCCCAAATATCACCTCTTTAAAAAGTAAATAAGCTTACTTTGTAGTCCATTTTTCTTCTCTGCAAGAAAATATATTGATTTCCAAATTAATCCCTGGCAGAGGGGTTTCATAATTTGCGTAAAATTCCAATTAATGTCCTCCGTTTTGACATTTTTGATACGGAAGAAATATTTGTTTTGAACACGCGCCGCCATCTTGAATGATTGAGTACATCCCCCAGTGGCTTCCAGTCGATCCGAAAAATTACCGTGCGTTAAATTGATAGCAAAATGTAGAGGGCGGCAGAGTCTTAGTCAATTCTTTATGAATCCACTGTGATGAAACCCGTTTCCAGCAACCTAGGCGGCATGATCCCGCATCATTAATCATTATGGGATGCATTACGTCAGAACATGTGCGATCTCAATTTGATCACATTTTGATGATACAAATTTTACGGCGCGGCGTAACATGGGGAAAGTAACATACGGGAACCAGACATTGTTTACATATAAAAGGTATTTTCCGGGGGGATTTTCTCATCCAAGCTTGCATTGGTATGATTGGTACGATAGATCGAAATTTAACATGACATTTCAAGATTTTCTTGGACTAATTACGGTCGATTTTGTGTAGAAATTTGAAATTTTGTTTTGTTGAGAAAAAAACCAACAATTCCACGAAATCTCGGCATACTTTTAGAAAACCGAGGCAAATGGTAAAACCCGAGATTCACGCCGAGAAAACCGTGATCGCGGGAACCTCCGGGGCTTAACTATATGTCACTCAATGTTTTTGATTCTATTTCCGGAGATTGAGGGAGAAAAAATACATTATCAACTCTCCACTATTTTAACCCAAAATGTGCCATTCCATTTCTTTATGGCATCACTGAATAATTAATAGGGCACATTTTGAATAGTATTGCCATCATGAATTACATTGATATAACTACAGTTTGACTTCAATTGAATCAATTTATCCATGATTGGTGCCCTTGAGAAGACTGGTTCAGTCTGGAACCAGATTGCTTGCCCGAGGGGGGGGGGGGGGGGGGAGGGGGGATATATTTAGTGGATATGAGCCTATGAGGTCACAGGTTGTGTCGCCAAAAAGGGTCCCATTTTTCACCCATCTGGTAAATGAATGACCCCTTTTCATAGCCATTTTGGGTAAATTGATGGGTCTAAAATCTTAGCAAAATCTGTCAAATATGTAGGAAAATTTGGGTCTCTAGTAAATGTTTGGGTCAATTTTCATGTTGCTGGCAGCGCATCCCTCCCAAAAATGTATCTGAGTACCCCCCCCCCCCCCCCGGAATTTTGCACCTTATTCTCATTTCTATATGCTAATAATTTGTGCCGTTGATTTAATTTACAGTTATCTGCGCTGCAATCTCATCCCCAAAGCTACAAATACACATTTTGCATGCTTTGAAATTAGATTACAAATTAGATTACAAATACAACTGCAAAAATGGTAAGAATATCTCCTATTTTTGGAATCTATTATTATGAATAACTAACTATTAATAGATATGTATTGATTGTATCAAATCATTTCAATGGCAATATAAATAATAATACCATCATTGCAACAATGCCCAGAATGTGTGTATTTTTTTATGATTTCATATCCCTCACCACTTACCAAAGATATTTTACCCCATGAATCATAATTGACTGGGCCCTATAATTCATACTCTGACTTTATCTTTAGGTTATGGTCAGGGGTTCGATTCTGTGCATGTTACGCCATTTAGGAGTATCAACATTTATGTTGTGCTTTACTCCATTTATTAAGTGTCCATTTCAGAGGTAACTTGGACAAGTGTGGATTGCCTTTGATGGGAGATGACACCCAGTCCCCCCTTCAAACCTTCACATTTAGCCACTAGCATTGCACATTATCATTTATGAATGTCCACCATGTTTACGAACATTTAGGCAAAAAAAAAGAAGGTTTGTCTCAAATGACATGAGAGACTGAAAATCTAATGCGGTCTGCGGATTTGATTTGATTTTTTGATTTTTCAATTAATTCCTGATCGTCATTTGTTTGGCCAAAAAGTTGGATTTTGCAAGATTTTTTTGAGAAAATTATAGGAAAAAAAAAAAAAAACACACACTAAAAAAAAAGCTAGCGGGGGCGGTTTCAGGAATGCGCGCGGGTCATTTGAGACAAACTTGTTTTTTTTGGCCGTAGCGTTCATGAATAACAAGCCAATCTTTTGACCTAATTTTATAATAAATTGTGTCCCTCCATCTGCAAAATTGTACAAATAGAATGACTTATAATACCTGCCCATATCTAATAACTGATATTAGGGGACAAGTGGCTTTGGCCTCTTTATCCGTTTTTCTCACTTTCATCATTTCTTCGCTGCCACCGTTACACACAAAAAACCACTATACCCAACGAGCATCAATTGACTTCATTTCTACGATGACGCGCGAGGGGCTAAATTGTTTATTACATCAAAACACGCCACCGACATACTACCAAGAAATACAAAATAATATCATAAAGAGGAAAAGACGGCTCCGTATTGCCTGATTTATTCATGAAATACATGATGCTGTGTGGGCACAAAAAATAATATCGAGCGGTCGTAGCTGTTTAGAATTCAAAATGAAATGGTCTTCCGCGTATGAATTCTTATCTTATCTTGTTTATTGTCAAAAACATTCTTCCAATATCAAGTCCACATATTAACTACCTTTAGAAAAATCAGCTTCTTACTAAGCATACTAGCAATGACTAAGAATACCAACCAATATCAAGTACGCATATTAATTATAACATTCAGCTCGGTGCTAAGCATACTATATAAGCAAGGACTACGCATATTGATAACAGATCTACTTTACACAATATAGCATTGCTAATTTTAAACCCAAATTGATCAAAATGCAATTGATTTTATTCAAAAATAGGATCATCATATTTATAAACGAACAAAAATAAAACGGAGATTAAATCAGATTAAAAGTCAAGTATCTTCTAGTGTTTACCATGTCATGCCTTTATGCCCAAAGGTTGTACAAGGCAGAAATAAAAGAGTTGGTGCTAGCTTTTCATGTGTATGACATTTTAAATTACATATTTCCAATATTTTGTTCATGTTAATAGCTTTTCTTTTAAAACATTTGTCCAAAGTGACAGAAAAAATTCCAATATTGTGTAATCTGCAGACAGATCTTTTAGGAGGAAAATCTTGACAATTGTGTTAAATGTTCATAATTTCCTAAAAGAAAATTTTCAAAAAAAGATATAAAAAAATATTGTAACTTCGTAGGGCAAATTTTCTCCTTGGATTAATATTTAATTTTGTTTTAAAAATATAAAATGGAAAAATAAATGTAACAAATCCACCAATTTGTAACAAATCCACACATTTGGCATAATGACCATAATGCACAAAAATCATTTTTCTGCAAAAATATATAATTTTCCTAAAATGTTACTTCTACAGATTACCAACAATTTTCTGCGAGACGCTTCCAAAATAGACCTTGATAAGGAAGTCAAGACTTAACTTTTTCTCTTCCTCCCCATCTATCACAATGTTTAATTGATGCTTTCTGAAATGATCACAAACCCCACACACCCGTGCCAGTATTAGTTCACCTGATTTTGTTTGAAATTCCTTGTTTTCATAGCGAAAGTAGATTGCCCCGCGAGTCCTCAGCGGCATTGATCAATTTGAGCAAGTATTCCCTCCCAGTCTGTTGACCTTTTGCTCATTAGGGATGAGACATAAGAAAAATATAATTACGCCAAAGATGTATTTAGACCGAGGAGACCCGTCTTGAGTACACAAAATAATTGATCAAAAACAGGGAGAAAGAGAAAGAGGACTTATCTAACGCCGAGGGACTCGCTCTGTCTTCTTAGGGATGACTTGGAATATAGTGGGAAACTTGTATTAGTGTAGCTAAAGATGATGGACCAATCTATAGTACTTCCCAAAACAAAGTTGTCCATTTCTTAAATTTACATGGCTCCCAGTGATTTGGGATATTTGGAATTGGTAAATCAGCCAAATGGTTATGCACTTATCAATTGCATCCTGGCCCCGGGTGACCCGGGATAACGGGGATTAGGGCTGGGACGTACAAATTGCCGATGTGACGTCCCGGGTACAGTCGTGTACGTATGGTCCCCGCTACAGTCCCGGCCCCCGTGGCCCGGACAAAGTGTACGTCGCTGTATGGTCCCGGCTCCCCTTAGCCGGGGCATAGTGTACGGCGGCGTACAGTCCTGGCCCCCCACTGTCCCTGTGTATACATTTTGTGTACATTAGCGTACATCCCGCTATGTATGTGTACATCCCGGCTACGCCCGGGGTGTACATTGTGTACCCTAGTGTACGCCCCTGCTACACTGCCCGGCCATTCCCCGGCTTATTTTTCCAGTGATGTTAGTCCCCGCTACACGCCCCGGCTAGCGGGGGCACCTTTTGTACGTCCCCGGTACACACTTCCGCATAGCAGGGCAACATTTTGTGTACGTTTGCGTATGGTCCCCGCCATGTCGTGGGTCCCCTGGGGCCGGGGATGCAATTGATAAGTGCATTATCACTGAAGTCGGGTGATGGGTCTTAGAAGATTGATTTGCCACAAATTGCAAGTCTACTAAAACACAGATTTAATTAGAACCCATTCTTGTTTATAAACAGAACCTATTAATTAGTACATGGGTTTGGGCAGAGGATAGTCACAAACAGTGGGTAAGCACAGCTCTGTGTGATTCAGTGCAGAGGTGTGGGAAAGAGCTACTCATCTAGTGAATGATGGTTTAGGTTTGCACGATCTCACCCTTTTAAGTGACATAGTAATTTTCTACTACAAAATGCCAGGGAATGACTCTTACCATGTTTTCCAACCAAAATCTCATTTCAAAACAAATTTGTTTTTATTACTCCCCCATCTGCCCTGCATTGTCAGATTTCAGGCCGACACTCCAACCCTCTGGTGCAAGTGCCAGTGGAGCTGTGTGAGCTGGCTATGTCTGCTATCTTATGAAGATATGATATTTAAGTTCAAATTGCTTACGTTGGGGAAAAACAAAAAAACATCGGGGGGGGGGGGGGGGGGGGGGGGGGGGGGGCACTCACATACATTGGCATGCATCAATCCTGTCAATGACCCCTATTATTATATGATGAGATATAACTATCGTTCACATGGCTTCAACCAGGAGCCCTTGACTTAGGAATCAACTTGATTAAAGTTTGAAAATAAACATCCATATATTATCAGCAATAATACCCATCATCCCTCTACACCCCCACCCCCCACCCTAACCCTCCCCTACTCCACTGATACCCTAATCTAAACCCTACTTCCCCTACTACTAACGCCCCCTGCCTAAGACCATATTCGGTCAATTTGAGCACCAATCCAACCCAATGAATCCCATATATACATGATACCAGTCTTGCAGAAATTCTTCAAATCACAAAATTCCACGCAGAGTCTGTCACATTCCCAACACCACAACAAACAAGAGAAAATGTCAAAGCCTGACAGTCGACCGGTTGGTCTGCCACCGACGTCACTTCACACACACACACACCAAAACATTCAACTCCACACAGTTATTAAACTCATCCTTTCTTAATATAACATCCAATACATGCCCTCTGCACTCTAACCAAAAAATATACACACGCAGCTAACGACCCGATAAAAATAAAAATGTATAAATAACAAGCAATATTCCCCTCTTAACCATGTGAATTCCCAATCATCAATCATGCATCACAATGTACTGACCTCCCCATCTTTCCTCATTACTAGTATAAACGATAATTCTTACCAGATAAGTAATAAAAACACTCCTGGCTAGTTCCCCGACCGACCGCTGCTTGGTTATACCACCACGTTTTTTAACACCAAACACCACACACTATCACCAACCAGCGCATCTTTCCGTTTAATATTTTTTTCCACAAATCCATGCGCCACAACTGCATTACAAACTCCCCTAAACTATGCCCCACTGTGTAATTTAGACATACACAGAGCTTATTTGATATTTATATCATTATGATGTCACAGCCAAGCTAATGTACCACTACTAAAAAGAAAATTAGACATGTCTCTGAATCTGGACTTTGAATGGTATTAAATTGGTACTCTACACCAACCAGGCTTAGTCCTATCACTTAGTTCTGTACCTTGACCTTAATATTACCCCTACTGCTAAAAACAAGGCAATGCTTTAGAAACACTCAAATAAAGACAAGCCTGGAAAAAAAGCTCCGATTACCGCAAATCTCACATTCCAAAATGAGAGGCCCTCCTCTCGCTTTACCGATGAACTGACTGACGGACCCGACCGGCAAGGAATTGTTTCTGTAAATTTCTCTTGTATCAGTGTACGATTTCACTCGCACTACCAAAACATATGACATAAATTTGGCCTGGGGCGTACTAAATCTTACCACGTGAAAGACATACATAAAGGGCAAAAGACGGTTGGTATATAAGATGAAGTAGATGTAAAATTAGTACTTGACTCTCTGCTCCGGGGATACAGTAAAAGGGACATTAACAAATAAACATAATCATTACATTACTATTAAAAATATGAGTGCAAAGGAATGATGATGATGAACTTGGAATCGAGAAACAAATCAAAAATCATGCGTGAACCTATATCGCCGTGGAAACAGTGAATTGGATAATTAATCTATCTGACACCAATACAAAGTACATAAACTGTGCACCATCATATTATTATACGCTTTATATGAAATATAAGGTGAAGTACTAAGAGGAGGAGGTATTTATAAATATGCGCGATGGAGATAGAGAGAAATGACAAATAACGGACACAATGAGGACACGAAATGGCACTTGCGGCGGCGACTCGGTCCTTGTGTGCGACTGTGGGGAGATAAACCGAGACGATTCTGACCTAAACCGAACCCCTGTTTTTGCGGCGAATCGATCCCACCGTGTATTCATTATGGAATATGCTAAATGTCATCCAGGCTGAGCAGTGCTTCAGTACTTGCTTGGTCATCTTTCTAATATTACTTACAATTTTTGCCCTTTTTTATTTCAGTCTAGTGGAATTAGGTATGTCCTTCATGCGACTAATTCGATTACATTTATCAAATTCAGGCTTCTAATATAATCTAACCCAATTTAGCAACTCATCTAGCACAAATCTAGAGCTGAATCTTAAGACATTTGTTTTTTCTCGTCTTGCATGTAAATGACGAAATATGATTAGAAGAAGAAAATGATCCACTTAATAATATATAGGTGAAATATTCATCTTTCTATAAAAGGTTACACAGATAAGATAGAATACGACTCAATGTGTTACAAATGGCCAACATGGTTCTATGTATCAATATAAAATACAAATCCATAGCCAATTTAGGTTAAATGATTCGACAATATGGGAAACGAGAAAAATAATAGATAAATTAAAAAACAACCATAGAGGGGAAAAAATATTCATTTCAAATTTTCTTTAATGGCCCCTCATTTTGTGAAGGGGAAAAATAGATCATTTCTGAAGCTAGTACTAGAGTATCGTGTATCATCAGTCCATACATATAACATTGATGCGCAATATGTGCGTCTTACTTTTCATCAGGGCCGGCGGATTGCAAAAACAGGCCGTTTTTAACACTACGGTTGTTTTGGCGTTTTGCAATGGATGCGGTTTTGTAAAGTAATTATTAATACTGAACATATTGAAAAATGAACGCCGACTCGCGAGGCACACGGATGAAACATGGTTTAAATTAAAAGCTGGGCATAAATAGCATACCGGTGATATTTGTAAACTAGCGGTATTATTAGATATTAAATTACAGTACAAAATGGAAAGAATTATTAAAATATTAAATTAGAAAATTAAAAATTAAAAGGAAATCGATTGAAAATTTCTCTGTGTCAAGGGGAAATAAAAAAGCTGCTCGAGACCACAGATCATCATGAATTGGGGAAACATATAAAGGGTGGGGAAAAACTTAATAAAGACGACACTGGCCTTAAATCACTACGTGAGCGGGATGAGAACTGTAGGAGACAAAAGCACCTGGACCCCGGGGGTGGGGGAAGGTACTTAGTGGATGAGGTCAAATAGGGTCCCATTTTCACCTGTTTTGTAAATGAATGACCCCCTTTTCATCTCTATTTTTGGTAAATAAACGGTCACATTTCTTGAGATTTGCCTTTTTGTTGTAGAAAATCGGGGCAAAAAATGAGGGAACATTACGGATCTGGTGTAAACATTAGGTCAATTTTTCTTTGAAAACTGGTAAATTCTAGGGTCAATTTTCATTTTGCTGGTGCCACATTTCTACCAATAAAAATGACCATTTGGTGCCATTCAGCCTAAAACCAAGTTTCTGACCGTCATTTAAAGTGCCCGGGTGCCCAAATTAGACTATACACTCTACCAGTATCAAGAATGGAAACTGGCCATTCAACTAAGTATTGTCATTCATATCCACTCCCCCTCCAACCCAAGAGATCCACCTAACTTCATGTATATCCATAGCATGTTTTCAAAAGGTGTCCTATTTTATATACAGGAGAATTAATTCTTTACACCCCCATGTGTAATTACCATAGAGCCAGTCGTATGATTCCTACACTATACATTTGCATCACATCAACCAACCCCCCAAGCACAGTCAAGACAAAATGTCACATTTATCCCGGTTTATTTTAAGACTCGAGACTCTTTCCTCCTCGCGCAGAGGGCACTGGGTAGGGGAAGACGTGCACACGGACGACCGTATATAATCCGCAGAGTACGTCCTCATCATTTCACGGCACGTTGACATCCTCGACATAGGGGAAGAAATTCTGCACGGTCGCCCGGCACTAGTAGTAGCTTGGGCCTCTTTCTGTATCATCATCTCCCCCAGCACTAATGAGTCCAGCCCAGATCAAGTGTGATTTGACTACTTCAAGACATTATACAACATTCAGTAGAATCTTGACCCAAAATAATCAATGTGCCAGATGCATGAGACATATAGGATAGGGTGCGATCACATTTTTTATGATATTATGTGAATGGCAAGGTAACGGTTTTGATAAGTGTACTTACATTTTTCCACGGTGTGCCCATGCGCACGTAATTGGAAAAGTGCTGGCACATAACCCAAAATGGCCTAATTCTTTGATCAAACAAAAACTATCACAAAAATCCAAATTGGCAAAAAGCTGCACTTGTGTAACAAGGAAGCCTAATGTTATGTGGGTCACAGTTTGATACAAATTGTGACATAATCTATTTCAGATTTTAAAGTGTTATACAATATATAGATGAATTCTGCCAATCTAATCAATTTAATTAATGATAAATTATTGATACTGACAATTATATGAATCAAACAATCGAGGTGCATTACAGGCTAAAAATAATAGGTCGTGTTATTCTCATGCTGTGTTTAGAAGCCATGTGCCTACTTTGTGATCAATAAATTAAGAACAACTTCATGGGGAAAATCTATACAAATTACAAAATACTCCATTCGATCTGAAATATGAATGTGACATGCATTGAAAATCCTTACACCCCCAATGGTAGACAGGACCATAGTCTTCTACACAGAGAGTGTAGATTTCGAATGGAGTCACCCATACAGGTAACCCCATTAGAAATTCACACTCCCTGTGGGGAAGATTAAGGTCATGTCTTCCATAGGGGGTGTATGGATTTCAACTGGAATAGCCCATTTACCCACAAACGACAAGTACATGTGGTAGCACCGTAGAGTCAAGGGATAGCCAAGTTCACTGAAATATTTAAGCACTATTTCAAATTCACATTCTGTATTGACCCAAGGAGTCAAAATACTATTTTGGCTACATGAGCTATTTTGAGCAAATTCTCCCAAAAGTAGCCCTTTTAGTATATTTCACCATAGGCCAACATTTTCTCAAATGGCTATTTTGTGAAAACTTGGGGCTAATCGCCCTTTACCCCCGTGTATTTTGAGCTCCGGGTACCACCATGTGAACGGAGTATAATACATTACATATCTTGGGGTGTAATAATCATTGCATGCACGCATCAAATGTTGATTCAATAAAAACATGTTTTTTAAGTTGTTCAGATTGTAAACAACAATTTTCTAGTCACGTTTATTGTGTCTGAAAATGATACCAAAATATATTGATTGGGTCTCCCAACTGCATGGGCCTACTACATATTTAACAAATCTGTGTTAAAGGTTAAATTAAAAGAAAATGTTGTACTATTTTTTCGATTTTTTTTCTTCTTTTCAATTTCAAATTAGATAAGGCCTTTGTAATTAGGCCTAATTCTGTGTTAAGATACAGGTCAGATTGAAAGAAAATGTTGATCTTTTGTTTTTCTGTAAATTAGATATTGAGTGTTATATCAAAAGAATATCCTTTTTGTACTTTGATACTTGCACCATCCATTCAGCACACAAATCCACTTAAATAGATGAAAGCAAATACAAATTGGAAACAGTTTGGAAAATTGGTGTCATCAATCTGGTGCCCGCCCGTCCAATGGTATTTTGGTTCCTTCTGTATTACCATGAATGTATCCGCATTGGGAACCAACAAGATATACAGATATGTGCTGCTCTAATGGGGCGTTTTTGTGTGCAAAATATCCCTAAACATGGGGTATGATTTGTGATGGTAAACCCTAAACATAGTCATTAGTCCGCCATTTTCTTCTTTTTTTTTTTGGGGGGGGGGGGGGGGGGGGGGGGAGTAAAATACCCCCTTAAAGTGGGTCAGGCTTTCAAATCCCCTGTCAAAACAAAATTTGAGTATGCCCCCCCCCCCCCCCCCCCCCAACCGGGGTTACTCTGTTCTTCCCCTCCTTGAACCCCTTCCCCTCGAGTTACCGATGTCTACCAGTTAACAAAAAGACTCGATTTTGAAAATACTAGACAGATCGTCATTAACATATTGATCAGTATTAATTGACATTGACATGGTATTGATTTGTAATCAAAATATTAACAATATGTCATTGACAAGTATTGATTGATATAGATTATAAAGCACTGCAGACCTCCGTACTGAAGAACACACAGAGCGCCACACGTTTAATAACACCTTCTTTTTTTTTCATGAATTTTTCTGCTCATATTATTAATTATTAGCTCGTTATAAAGAACATTTTGGAAATTGGAGTTCATAAAAAACACTTAATTTCATGAGTGATCTTCGCAACTTGTAATGCTAAATGATATGATCATTAGAATTTGACATGTCTCAAGTTGAGTCAACTTTAGACATACAGCGACCCTGTTAAAACATAAATGAGGCCGAGTCCAAACGTCAGATAGGCCCTCTGGGGTAAGCTTTAGAATACCCTACCGTATAACAGGGCCTTTCTTTCTGCCTTAATGCTGTATAGGTCACAATACATTACTGTTCTGTAAAAACCTTGTTTCTACATCTGGTCCTTCAGCATGTATAAAAGTAATACACCTTATGTATAACCTTCAGACTGTCTGCTCTAAACATGTTCAAGGGCCAAAAACACATTTGTCCAAACTTTATAAATACCCTTGTCCCCTGAACATGTATAAAGCACAACTTACGATGTATAACCATTGGGCAGTTTTACTTTATACATGCTGAAGGGCCTGAAAAACATACAAGGTTTTGACAGAAAATGTACAAGGTTTTGACAGAACAGTTTTGACGATAACCTCACGATATCAACTACAGTATGACAATACCTTAAAGCCATCATGGCTGTATGCAACCAAAAGTAGTTATGAAACTGACAGTTTTGTTAAAAAATAGTATCCTCCGCAACTGGCAGACTACAAACACATATCCCAACCAAGCTCTTTCCTCTCCTGTTTCCAAACCCGATGTTAGTTTACACACCAGTTCAATGTAACACATCATAACATATTATTGAAGTTGGCCATGTCACATCACTTATATACGGGAGAGGAGGAGGAGGAGTACATTGTACCTGTCCTATGCACACATACCGCCACAGTCCGTCCCGTTACGATGATACAATATCCTAATATTGTGTTGTGGATGTATTACCAACTGCTGCCTACACAGCATCGCCTTCACTTTTGTTAAACTTGATTCATATAATCATCACATCACCTAGTACCACATGTCCAATAATACCAAAATGCACACAGTGTAGTGTATTGTATGAAGCCTATGCACAAACTGAGGATAACTTCACCAAAAGTCATCAACAGCATCACTTTCCGAGGCAAAGTTCACTTCAAGTGATACTATGTATACGGGGCACGGAAGCAGCGGTGCAATCCTGTGCAGGAGAGCAGAATTTGTATTACAAATTTTAGACTAAGAGCACAATCATTGTTAGCTTAGGCTATATTAAAAAAATCTTTTGTCTCAAAGCTCTTCAGCTTTTTCAAAACCTAATACGGAATGCAATTTTTTATTTATTTTTTTTATTTTTTTATTTTTAATATAAAATATTGAAATCCTTGTAAAAGTGAACTTTTGTATTTAAAATGATGTGATCAATGAAAATCTGAAAAATCGGTGAAACTTCCGGATTTTTTTGACCCTTCACTTGGATTTTTTTTTTTCATATTTTTTTCTTCTAACGCGCATCAATTAACTAACGTACGTGCGCAGGAGCTTTGAGACAAATGATTTTTTTAATATAGCTTTGCTTGCTGTAATTTAAGCTAGCCAGGCCATAGATTAAAATTAACATGTTTCATGTCTTTTGTTTATCATGTTAGGCAAATTGTTAAGCAATTGTTAATGAACATTCGAGAATATTGGTTTCGTGCATAACAATTTCTTTATTGTGTAAAATGATCAACACTGACATTTCTAACAAAATGTGTATTGCATACACAAACATGACAAAGGATAGGCCCAGGTCTCAAAATAAATGGGGGAAGGGTGAAGGGTCATTAGCCCCCAGTTTTTACAAAATAGCCCCCTGAGAAACTGTTGGCCTATTGTAAAATGTACTAAAAGGGCTACTTTTGGTAGAATTTGCTCAAAATATCCCTCGTAGCCAAAAAAAGTACTTTGACCCCTGGATAGGCCTATAAGTATAACCCTGTCGCGAAAATAATATATATTTTACCCCACCCAACCGCTACAACTCATCTGCACAATATATATCTTGGCATAATTGCTGAAAACAACATACACTCTAGACTAGATACCAATCTTGCTTTAGTGTTGTTACACTATAATATTCTGTTGTGGACTTGGTTTTCAGTCTAGCATCGTTTCCATGAACGTTTATGTTGGATTCAGCAGTCATATCTTTGGATTATGGTGGGGAAGGTCTCATTAACGGATTAAGTCCACTAAACCAGGGGTGTGATAAACACCCCTTGACAAAAATTCTGAACTCAGCAAAAATCCTGAAAATCAGTCTTTTCCCTAAACTTTTGTACAGTAGAGATGAGCAAAAAAAACCATCCTGAAAAATCCTGACAAATCACACTCCTGCTAAACTGCTGAAAACATTGGAGTGAACATTTTATACCACAAAGAAATCTTGAGGACATTTAATGCTAAACATGTTTATTTTTTCAACTGGCCTAATCACAGATTGGTTATAGAATGTATATGCAAAGTTCCAATAATGTCTCACAATGCGCCAGCATTTCCTCCACACTGTTTATTTTCTAATTTGTATAAATATACTTTTAGTGGGTGTCCGAAAGACTAATTTACAGTGAAACCTAAGTGTACCAATATTAGCTAAAACCACAGTGAATCATTTATAACATACAGAAAAACTGGACAAAACCACAGTTTCATTAAAAATGGTTATAACACATGGTAAACATTGCTTTGATTGCAAAGCATTTATAATTTGAAACCATTTTTCCTAGTCAATGTTATGTTGATGTCATACAAATCACTGAAAATTCAATTCACAAACAATAATTTAGGTCCCAAAATGACACCCCAATTTGGGGTGCGCATTTTTAATAGCCATTTCCTGCTTTCAAAAGCAAAACTTTATTCAACACAGGCTAGAATTATTTAATTAAATTGTCCTCCAAACACAATCACTTTCACACTTTCACGCTAGTCCACATATTGGTCATAAGAACAAAGCGTAGAAAAGAAGACATATTTGAAACATTCAGTTTTGGGCCATAGATCGGTGACTTCCTTCCTTGCCATGCCCATATATGGTGGCAATTACATGGCCATATAAATGCCTGTAAGCAAAGTTTCCTTCCTGCTTTAGTATGCTTATCTTTACTGTGGGTTTCTTGGCTTTTTGTGCCAATTGGCCAACTTTGCCCCAAATCTTTAATGGGGATCAGTAAACAATTTGTTTAGGTTTTTGTGAAGGACTTAAACAGGATTTTTGCAAATCTTCACTGTTTTAGGCTGTTTGTGCAACGACAGGGTGCCTGCCAATTAACTTAGCTTTTTATCAAATTTGGAAAATGGGGATGAGTACAAAATTGGATGGTTTTCTTGAAAGACCATGAAAATGTATAGGTTTTCGTGAGGACTAAACAGGGTTTTGCAAATCTTCACTGTTTGTACAACAACAGGGTGCTTGCCAATTGACTTAGCTTTTTATCAAATTTGGAAAATGGGGATGAGTAAAAAAAAATGGATGGTTTTCTTGAAAGACCATGAAAATGTAATTCAAATATTCAATATTACCATCCATTGGTGAGCCTTACTTTGGAAAGCAAACCAGTGGTGGGGAGGAGAAGTGGGAGGAGTGGTGGGGAGGAGGGTGGGGAGGAGGGGAGAGGAAGAGGAGGAAGGTGAAGTTTCAGGTCCCACTAAGGGGAAGAGAGTAAGGACTAAAGGAGTAGCATAATAACATTTTTTTAATTATCATTTGGGATTTCCAAAATTGTTATTCAAGTTATAAGAGTGGGAAGATTCTAAAAATGTCACATAAGTTAAATTTGAATCAAAAAGTCATACTTTTTTTGAATGGTAACTTATTTGTTATACATGTAGTTCTCCAAGTAAATACTGCAAATCAGCTCTTTGGGCTATTCCAATTGAAATCCATACATCCTCATGGAATACAAATGTGACGTGTTCTACCGAAACCAGACGGAATTGGGCAGAGGTCCAAAATGAGAAATAGGCCAAAACATAATTGTGGTCAATTTTTGGGGAATTTGAGTTTCTGGTAAATAATTAATCTTCAGAGTATTATAACATTATTGTGAAAGATTTAGATCAAAAAATCATCCTAAATGTATGTTTCAGTGATTTAAAGGGCGATATAAACATGTAAAACCATGGTACAAAGTAACTTTAAAGGGCGATATCTCAGTTTGGTGTTTTCATAAAGACCGTAAAAGACAAACTTGAAAATGATGTAACTCCGCTTTGGAAAGTCCGATTAATAAAAGAGAGGTACCATTGTAAAGCTGAAGATCTCTACTTTAATAATCAATTACTAACTCAATTTTGATATCTTGCCCAATTGTGACTGGTTTCGGTAGGACACGTCACAAATTACCTAATAATCTTCCTCACAGGGAGTGTGAATTTTAAATGGGATTACCTGCATGGGTGATCCCATTTGTAATCTACACTCCCGGTGGGGAATATTAAGGTCATGTCTTCCACAGGGGGGTGTATGGATTTCAAAGGGAATAGCCCATTGCAAGATTTCTCCACAAAGTTTCATCGTCCTCGTTAGGTTGGATTCGTGGTCCCATACAAACGCCTAATGTCCAAATGTCCAGACACTGTACAGTACTGCCACCCTATCAAACATAATACCTCATCTTACCAAATGACCAATAAAAGATGGCCAGTGTCATTTTCCGATCAAAAAATGAAGCCAGAATCTCTATCCGCTCTCCAAATGACCAATAAACGACGGTCAGTGCCATTTTACGATCAAAACACAACGCGAGAAAAGCTATAATGATTCTTTGCCCAAATCTTGTAATATAAAGTCAATGACTATATCACCCAGAGGATCAGGCATAAAAACGTTCAGACACTACAGCAAATGGGATTACTTTGAAAAAGATACATTACAATTTATAATAAAATATCAGATTTTCTTCATTTAAGCTATTACCCAGTTCAGTACTTGTGATACAATAAATCATATAAAGATATGTGTGATTAGCTTTGATGCTTCACATAAAATTTCAAATAGCTGACAACTTAAGACCATATATTTGGATTCAGCAAATGACCATATTTGGATTTAAAAATGAAATTTGTATTCAATTCAAATAAGTACTAACATGACTATTATTTCACTTCTTTAACATGTACCATCCAAAATCTTAATAGGCATCTCATACCCTATCCACCCATGTTTCGTTTGTCAAAACATCTAAAAAAATGCTGAATCTTGTATTCAAACAATGCAGTTTGCAAACAATTACAAACATGCCTAGCCCTGGCTAAGAATTTTTCGAAATCAGCCTCCGCTGCATCCGGTCTGGACACAAACAAAACGTCACCATCAACTTGTGATGGCCGAATTTGGCCGAATCTTATATGTAGTCCAAATGCGTGCCATGCCAGCCCAGTATTAAGTGCATTGGAAACATGAGTAAGCCAGGACAATTTTGCACAAATTGATTTGTTATGGCTTAAATTTTGACAAGAGGCCAGCAGAGTAAGATAGTGGTGAGCAAGCGGGGCGGGGACGATGATATCGGTGAGATAATTTGCCGAGGTTTTGTTGTTGAGGATCCACAACAACATGATGTGGGCAGAGGATTACTGTGTTTTATATGAAGTAATTGATCTTGGAGAGTGAATTCTGATTATCTGGTTTTAAATGTTAAACCTAACTAAAACTCCTTGGATAATGGTGGGGAAGGTTCTCAATTTTCTTATCACATGAACTGAAATTGAAGAAGAATTCAAGACATTCCTTGGCTTTATGTCGCCTTCTTTAGAAATCAAAACATTAAATCAATATGGAAATAGAATCATCTCCATGGTGTTTCTGACCCAAAGATTAAAGGCATATTATGTGATCTTTTCCAGAGAGCGCCCTCTATTCATGATTTTTTTTAGAAAGTAGATTTTCTTGCAGATTTACATTTCCGATCATAAATCATACATACATTCCAAGTTACAGAGCGATACGATTCCTAATTACCTCAAAATCATGGTTTTAGAGTGAATTTAGAGTGAAAAATATAAACTGTCGGAATCCCGACAGTTAATTTTCACTCTAAAACCATGATTTTGAAGTAATTAAGAATCGTATCGCCCTGTAACTTGGAATGTATGCATGATTTATGATCGGAAATGTAAATCTGCAAGAAAATCTGCTTTCAATTTTTTTTTTTCGATGTTGAGGGCGTTCCCTGGAAAGATCACATAATATACCTTTAAGTACTAATCAAAACAAAAAGCACAGCCTATTGGTAGTCTATATAGCACCTTCAATTCTTCTCAACTAATTCCTGTAATGCAACATCAAAATAACCCAAAGTCAACTTTCTCAAAAATAAACATATAACCCTTTATGACTACTTTAATCCTACAGGGTGAGTAAAAATACGTGTACTCAAAGTAAAATATTTATTAAACATATTTATTATCAGAATATAAAGGCAACCAATGCATTAATTCTCTGTCATCAGCAAAAAGAATCATGACATTTCACGGTATCGTTTACCAGATATGACTATTATGGTAAAGTTACTGCATTTTGAAACCGAATATGATATTGAATATTTTACTCAATAATGCTTGATGTTAATGAACAAATGAGCACACATATGTTTACCTCAACCTATTTCAACCAACTAAAATTCTATAGAAAGCTAATTAGATGTCCGTCTGCCTCATTAAAAGATTTGTAAAATTTTTGCACAGATTTTAAGATATCAAATCCCAAAGTTGAGTACATTTATTTTAACACACCCTGTATTTCTTAACTCCATCCTAATCTGGCACAAAAGCACTATTGAAAATTGAAATATTTAAGCGGCAAAAAGTACCAAATATAATGACCTTGTGGCATCTCCATAGTTCTAATTTACCAAGTAAATAGGCCCCTAATAGAAAAATAGAAAACATTTTCAACTTCAGATATTTGGAAATAGGAAATATCCCCCTTTCGCAGAGGGATGTAAAAAAGTATAGATTAAAAACGTATGAATTGCAGCTTTGTCTCCAGTAACAACATCAACAGAAAATGGTATCTAAGTTGGCCGTAGATGGAATCCTATATTTGGTACGCTTTTTATTTTATCCCAATTTGCAGTAATAGATAATAGTATATATAATAGTCTATGATCAAAAGTGAAAGCACCTTAATAGATACTGCGCAAGTGGATCGGGTTTGAAATATCAGACAAATACATAAAACAGATGCTGTGGTTATTAAAACTGAAATAAACAGTTTATGTATCTCATAGTGAAAGCTATAATATGTTTGCAACAAAACTAATAATAAAGTAAGAGCATTATTTGTGAAACAGACATGGGAGAAAAAAACAGACATTTAAACGTGTATAGTAGGTAGGTAATGAAATCAATATACAGAGACTCTAGGATAGAGAATTGTACTGGGAATAAATTGAGAGTTGACAACCAGAAGGACTGAACTCACTTTTTGATAATTTTGAGATATTGGTACCAAAACAAACCGTGTCACCCAAAGACAATTAAGGACCAAAAAGATTTAAATAAAAAAACAGCCCAATTGGAGTTAAATCCCACAGCCCAATAAAGTGATCGGAACATCCACCTTTAAAAGAAATCTAACACAATGGCTAACACAAAGTCAGGGCCAAATTTAACATTTAATCAGGATTGCATTATATAAGATTAAATAAATAATCCAAAGCATTGGTTTAATATTGGATTTGTTCAATTTTAGAAACAATTTCCTTGCTTGCTTTAATTTACTGTAAACATTGGGTTACCAGGCACAATTTCTGTGAATTTATTTTAGGATGAATTGCAAATTGAGCATAGTATCAACATTGTGCATGTGTCACAAATGACCTAGAACGTAATTATATGGACAAAATATATTAGGAAAAAATAATGGTTATTAGTTGAATTAAGAGGCTTGAATTTCCTGTTTACAAAATGTAGCCCTATAATTGTGTTTGTTTTTAATTAAAGGTAGATGACCCGATCACATTTTCGTAACACAGAATTATTTCAAACATACGGAGATTTTCATATCATATGAAAGCTCGTATTTTTCTCATCATCATACTGAAATTTGACAGCCTAAATCAGTATAATTACGGAGAAATCGATGAAATACCGTCGAATTACCGCGAATGGTGGTAACCACCGATATAGTTTGTGTACTACTCAATGGGTACAGTTCATAGCATCTTGTGCGTCTAAAATAAGAACCATTAGAGCTATAATGCAATTCAAACTTTGGAACACGACTTTTTTAAGGATGACCTTTCATGTAGAATAGAAAAATTCAAGTTTAAAATCGGAATGTGATCGGGTCATCTACCTTTAAAACATGATGTGAAAGTTTTATAATGTATTATTTAGGCCGAAAAAACAATGAGTTTGTCTTAGATCAGGCATAGCTTTTAAAATTCCAATTTTTGTCTTGAACTTTTGAAAATGATGGTGTGAACCAAGTTGTGACTGTATGGAATGTTTTTTCACTATCAAAACAGTATTTAAAAAACTCAAGAAAAACAACCGAATCCAGTGATTTATTGGACTATACTTCTTTCAATTTGAATTTCATATTGTGAAGTACCATATCGGCTTCATTTTCTTGCTTTACAGAGCCCGTCTATGTTTAATAAAAGGGGGAAAAAGATACTGCATTTCGCATAGCATTTGTTACTAAGGCCAAATTAAATTAATTGTTTGTCTCAAAGCTCCTCTCCTGTTGTAAAACTAACGCGGAATGCGGGGTTTTTTCACGTTTTTTTTTTGTTTTTTTAAATATAAAATATTGAAATCCTTGTAAAAGTGAACTTTTGTATTTAAGATGATGTGATCAATGAAAATCTGAAAAATCAGTGAAATGTTGGCATTTTTTTTTTTTTTGAAAAAAAAGAAGAAAAAAAAGAAGTTTTTTTCAGATTTTTGTTTTCTAATGCGCATCAATAAACTAACGCGCGCGGGAGATTTGAGACAAACAATTAATTTAATTTGGCCTAAACAAAAACAAAAACACAAAAACTAAATCGCATAGCCTTTTTTCAGGTTTCTTCTAAGACAAACCCCCTCTCCCTTAACATTCTGACAGTATTGCCACTCACTCTATACAAAGGTGTGAAATATCCTTCACTTTTGATTTTCACACTTATAGAATGTAACCGGAGAGTGAAAATTGGCTCAATGGAGGAATTATTTAGTGGCGTGTCCACTGTCCCATTGCCTTGGTGGTACAGGCAAATCGGCTATGCGAAGGCTCTATCTATTGAATAAATACAATTAAATTAAAATTTAATCAAATTAGGCCTAAATGAAGAAATTAAACACATAAAATAATAGCAAACTTACCCATTTTTATACTCAATGTCTCCAGCCCAACCCACAAATTTAGGTGTTGTATCTACTAAGCTTGCCATTATATTTGGATACAGATATTAGATCCTCATATCATAGAAACAACCAAACATGTCCGTCCTTACATAAGAAAAAGCAATGGTATACACCACATACACTAAACCTTCCCCAGGCTAAACTTTGTTTGGAAAGTTTATCATCTTTACAGAAAACAGTTTTTTAGTGTAACACAGTATTGCCATTGGCCCGTTAGTAGCCCAATTAAGGGTGAAAATGGCATTCCACTTGGCCAATTAAAAATAATGACTTGTTTCTTGTCCCCTTCAGCTTCCCATTTTGGATATTGCTGATTTTATTATTGATTTTACCCTCACTGTTTTTGGATCTTATTTGGTAGGTGCAATTATTCATTTAGATACCATCCCTTGTGTTGGCTCTATTTTATTTTTCCCATTGAAAAATAAATCTGACAATAGAAAATAAAAAATGAGAAACATTTGGCGTGATCTACTTGGCCTTAGTTATAACACATGATATCACTCCATTGTTGGTGTTCATTCGTGGGCCCTTTTTGAAAACATTGTATAGTTTAAAAAGTATCAAATATCTCAAAGATAGCAGATATCCAAAGGACACATTTAAGCACATGTTGATGTACAAAACCAGTCCTATTGGGCTTTTTATGGAAACCCCTGGCAACAGCATCAGAGCAACAGGAAACACAGTGTTTTCTGAAAGACAAAGGAAGTGTAACACAAGAATTTACGAGTTCCTTCAAGATTTAGGAAACTACTAATTGCCCCGTGTAACGGCCGCCGATTGGACAAGAAAATGCGTGTTTTGTACTCAAATTGTCTGTTTCCTATTTTACCTAACTGTTGTCTTCCTTTAAACATTAATTGGGTTAATTTTGTATGGGTGTGCACAAAGCGAGTGTGTTCTTGTGTTTTTATATAGTCCCATCATTTTGTTTTTCATCCTAAAAAACTTGATTTTCATGATTTGCATCATAAAGATACAGCATTTCCCAGTTGCATCAACAACAACATTTTGAACAATTCGTTTTTTACCATTTCAAAACAAGATTTTTTTTCCTAACTTTCAAAGCCTATCTAAAGAATTACTGAACCAACTACAACTAGGAATGTTTGTGTGATTCCAAATATGGCAATGAAATTGAATTATTTTGACATTTTTGAAACATTTTGTGAAATTTTGGAATGTCGTCTGCAGACGCCTGCCGCGTGGAAAGCATATTACCCTCAATAAAGAAAGCACAAATAGAAAAATAAAAAACAATATACAAACATAACATTGCCAAAAGTCAATGACACGATCAAAATAGTCTGACATAACTTGAATGTGAAAGAGGATTGTGCAAGTACGAATCCTGTTTATATAAACAGAATTGCAAAAAAACACTGGAATACCGGATGTTTTCAATCAGTCTCTGTCACAAAATACAAAATAGATACCCGGATAAATTACTGGGATATCTCTGCTACAACACGCACTGCTCTAGTTGGTCTTTGGCACTTGCCTCAATCAGTGACATTTGCTGTCTCAATAGGATCACACTATTACTAAACAATACTTGCTAATATACCTTTGTCACTCAGTATCAATATATCACACTCAGAAATCTATACAAATGATTCAAAACCTCCTTGTTCCCCCAGCCCTCAAGCAATTAACACTCACTCACTCACTGCTTATCTATACACATCTATTAGGCCAATTAGTGAGCTGTGAATCCCTCCAATAGCCCACCAACTGGGCTATCTCTACTTATCAATTAATCAATCAAAGTGATTGACAATTTCTAAACAGTGAAGGGTTTGTCTTTGTACACAATACAACATGGGCCTGTTACACAATACATGTATGCTGCTACCTCCATGAACATTTTCTCTGGTGTACATGTATGTGCAATTACAGACTGTACACGTTTAGTTCATGGTGCCTATGTCTTTGGTGTGTGTGAGGGGGGTGGGTAGAAAGACAGGCTATTGACATTGAGTTATAGAACCCATTTCATTCATAAAATCTAGGCCAGTAACCAGGGGGGGGGGCCTGAAAAAATTCCTTTTTATTTTGTACCAATGTACCTTTTTTTTGTGTACGAATGTACCATTTTTTTATACCAATGTACCTTGTTTTGGGGCAACCTTTTACAATTTTTTTGGTACTAATGTACCTTTTCCAAAAAATACGCCCCCCTAAACAAATCCTACTTACGGGCCTGATAAAACAATACTCACTTTGACCATAAAACTTGTAAGGAAAGAAGGCAAAAGTGGCTTTCCATACTTCACATTCAATAAAAACAAAAGATTTAAGCAGATACCATAGACACTACACAAGGGACCCCTCCCCCTCTCTGTCCTAGAACTGACTGGATAATAAGTAAAATGTAACCATGAGTGAGGTACCTAATAAAAACAAAAGATTTAAGCAGATACCATAGACACTACACAAGGGACCCCTCCCCCTCTCTGTCCTAGAACTGACTGGATAATAAGTAAAATGTAACCATGAGTGAGGTACCTAATAAAAACAAAAGATTTAAGCAGATACCATAGACACTACACAAGGGACCCCTCCCCCTCTCTGTCCTAGAACTGACTGGATAATAAGTAAAATGTAACCATGAGTGAGGTACCTAATAAAAACAAAAGATTTAAGCAGATACCATAGACACTACACAAGGGACCCCTCCCCCTCTCTGTCCTAGAACTGACTGGATAATAAGTAAAATGTAACCATGAGTGAGGTACCTAATAAAAACAATAGATTTAAGCAGATACCATAGACACTACACAAGGGACCCCTCCCCCTCTCTGTCCTAGAACTGACTGGATAATAAGTAAAATGTAACCATGAGTGAGGTACCATACATCATCTATAGCCAGGTAGAGTACTAATACCTGCCTTTACTATAAAGGTGCATACGTAAACCAATGGATCAGGTAGTAGTTCAGTTGACAGAGTAGCTGGTAAAGATGAAGGAGTAAAGTCACCTAGCTCTGGTACCGAGCCGCGAGTGTAGCGAGATGGTTGGGCTATTGAGGAGGCACGAGTCTAGTGCTAAAAACACCCAAGTAGACCAATATCTGTAGAGCTTTGTAGATGTGGTAAACAGTACCATCTTCGAGTATATCCACAAAGAGTCAACTTCGTTCATCTAACTCTGTGCAGTGACATCACTGTGTAATCTAGTGAATATAGTGATCGTATGGCTACTAACACCAGTGCATCACAATCACACATGCAATAATTGGGTGCAATCATTGGTATATGATCTGATGTCACTGCACCGATATAGATCAATGCAGCATGGTATAGTACAGTAATTAGACATAGACCAGTATCGGTATCGGTTAGTACTCATGGATTTCATTTAGTATACCCTACCACTTTATGTCTTAAACGGGGAATTTGAACGACCCATACAGTTAGACAATGAGGAATAAAAACGGTAGGGTATTCTAAAGCTTACCCGTACTCACCTTTCAGTATAGTCCAATCCAAGTAAGTAGTCAAAGCGGTCAGTATATAATTAGTTGAGGAATCCTAGAACACACGCCCTGTGCGCAAATCCATTATTTTCACATTGAACGAGGTATAGTATACAAAAACAGCCAGATGTGATTTCCAAGAAAAACAAATAGATACATCCCTGATATTTGGCATAGATCTAGTAATAAGCAAACATCCGCACCACCCACCATAACATTCATACACACCTTGCAAATGAAGGGTCTATGATTAGGACCCTTATTGAGAAAAATTATGAAAAAACAAAATTAATTGACGCAATGACGCATCATCAAATTCACATGACAACGTAGGATATGATGTAACATTACCATGTACACTGTAAAAAAATCACTCTCTCTCAATTAAAAATACAAAAAACGCCGCCCATTAACGGACAACGGATATCACTTTAAAGCCATTAATATAAATACGACCACTGTGCTTAATTAAAAAAAAGTCCAAACCTTCTGGATTTAGCCAGCCATGCCATTCTAAATGAGTCCAAATGTGTCTCGTTGCATCATAAAATCAGTACCAGAAGAGGAAATCAATAATTTTTAATAAGACCTGGTTATATAACCCCAAAGTGATTCTGGCTTTATTTTAAAATCAGTCATACGGTCAACGTTTAGTGCTTTTCAGGGGATCAAGTTGGTGCTAAATTCACACCTAGGGAATGACAAATCGTATCGTAAAAATGCTTCCTTCCTTCCGATTGCAGAAGGCGGCTTTGTTGGACTTTATGAACACAAATTCTGGTGAAAGAAAAGTGAATATTATACCATAAAACACTTTTGTTTGCAGTAAGCTGTTTGAGGGCTTTAATTGAGCCCCAGTCCACACCAAACCCCCACCCCCAAACAAACAAAAAACCCACACACAAAAACAACAACAACAAAATATTGATGTAAAAAAGTAACAATTGTGACCATTTTACAATTTCAACATAAGGCCAAGTAAAATAAATTATATGTTTATTGTCCGAATTTTAAAAAAGTGCAGAAATTGATCCGAAAACATCCCTTTGTTTACTACATGGTGTGGAGCAGTCAACAATTAAACTAAATCAAACTGTATGCTTTTCAAACTTGATGGCTGAAATGCAAAAATAAAAATACCACAAGGCCCTGATTTTCTGCAAATTGTTACAAAAACTAAGAAAATCAACAAATATCCTAAAAACACCTCCAACTAAGGTGTTAAATCCCCTTATTTACAGACTAATGACTAATTAGGGCGTGCAATAAGTTGTTAAAAATGCAAGGCGTGGGGGAAACATTACATACATACTACACCTGCCAAGGTAGTTATTTTAATGATTTTCTCAGGTAATTTGCCAATTCCTGCTCAGTAAATCCAGGCCTGTAAAATTTACCCGAGGGGAGGGGGTGGGATAATTACACTCATGTAGAAAAGTTGTAATAAGTATCCTATGATTAATGCACTCTCAGAAACCATCTTTACTGAGAGAAGAAAAAATTAGCCTTAGCAGTGTCTTCAATTTTTTTTGTGGGTGGGCGTGGGGGACAGGACTATGCTGTAATCAGGGGGCATAACCAACTATTTTTTGTGTTACTATATAGCTTGTCATTGTCATTTAAATTGGGCATCAAGGGGGGGTGCAGGGTGAGCCTTCTGGCATTAGACCTAGAGGCTTAACTAGAGGGGGCAGAATACCAGAAGGCACACCCTACCCCTCTAGTTACGCCCTTGAGGCGGCGAAAAAACCAAAAACACACCACCCAAACCCTATTCTACGGGCCAGACTGAGAATTTTTTCAAACATGTGGGGAGGGGGGGGGGGGGGAGGGCGGGGGTATTTTCCTACACAAATGAATGCCAACCCAAATGTTTGACATTTTAGGTGGAAACAAATTTTAAAGATAAAAAATAGTGTCATTTTGAGAAAAAAATAAGAATGGGGCCCATCGTGGCCTACTTTGCGGACACAAAAAGAGCACTCTTAATCCACATTTTTTTCATATGGATGCTTAGATACATGTGAGACCCTCACCCCAATTTGGAAAATTTAACTGATATCACCGGCTATGAATTACAACCAAAATAGCATTTTTAGCTGCCTGGCTGCTTGGTTTATAGTTTAGCCAGTGATGGGAGGCCCTGATTAGTGGCAGTATGCTGATATATTAGAGAGCTGGAGGTCATTAAGTAAATAAAGCTGGAATTCCGAAACACACCAAATTTGGCATTGTTGGAACGTAGTAGAAAGCTCATGACTGTATAAAATACTATGCCATACAAAATATTTAAAATGGCTAAAATGTTTCTTAGTGGAAATGCTATCAAAATTCTGACAGAATACAATTTTATGCAACTATATCACTCCATATGAATAAATAATATGTTTAAATAAAAAAATATAAATAAATAAATAAATAAATAAATAGATAAATAAATAACTAAATAATAAAAAATAAAAAACAACTAACTAACTAACTAACTAACTAACTAACTAACTAACTAACTAACTAACTAAATTTTAAAAATTAAAAATATTAAAAAATTAAAAAGAAAATAATATTAAAAAATTTTAAAAAAAATTAAAAAATAAATAAATAAATAAAAAATAAAAAATAAATAGATAAATATAATTATATCAGGAAAAATAATAATATTTATATCATTTTAGAAAGGACACTCACCACTAAAATTCTTTTTCACATCTAGATTAAATAGAAATCTTTCCAATTTCAAACATTGATTACAAAATGGGGGAAAAGTCCAATATACAAGCAATCATTACAACATATTCAGAAGCACGGGCCGCAATCTAAATCAGGAATAGATAAAAATGCTAATTGAAATACATCAAATAACTTTTCAATCGTTTCCAATAATGAGCTCATCTACAACTCCACATTGATTCCCAATCCATCAAGGTCACCAGTGCTGCACTACAACATGCCAATACAGAACAAGAAAATCGGAAACAGAATACAGTCAAAACCAACAAACCTGACTACAAATTGTATACGGATGGCCGGTATTACTCCCAGTCAGTCAGCCACGCATACCGCCAGTAGTCCATTTCTCAGACAAACGTCCAATTTTGGCATGAATACGGAGCTCTAATTACTTACGCCTTGCATCCTACACCATTGTAAGCTGGCCCAGTTAAAGCTCCCCCCTGTCTGGCGTAAAGTGCCTCTGTCAGTTGTAAAGTAAAGGTATTTGGACCAGTTTCAATAAAACCACCACCATCATGGTATCCATGGATTATTGTATCAATTAAAACACGCAAATGCACCGATATACACCAGGCGGACAAAATAACGAACGGCCTTGGTTGGTGGAAACACGACACTTAATAAAAAAGGGGGAAAATAAATATTAAAAAAATCTCTCTCTCTATGCAATAATCTACATGCATCTTTAATAACATTGTCCACGGTTATTATCATTTTGCCCGTTACGCCGCTGCGCCGCTGCGCCGCTTCAGCACGGCTAGGGCTGGTAAACGACCGCCGCCATGCCCATAAAAGGCACAGGGACCGCGGCTTGATAGGTATTACGTAAGCAAATTTGCATAAACTATCAAAGACAGCGTTCATATCGGTGCAGCAGTTTAAATACCAAGAGGTCTGAATTGTATGGCAATTATGAGTCAATTTTGACGATCGTGATACCGGCTATAGCAGCTATTATAATATTGATAAAAACAGCTACATTCCGATAATGCCTGTACACTCGCTAGTGGAATTTGTTTCGCCTTAGGTCGACTTTGTTGTTTAAAATTGTGGTCAAATTACCATAATTGTCCACGTTTGATTCCTTGCTTTTTTTACTTCTTTCTTCTTCTTACGAAAATACTAGATATAAATACTAAATTATGATTTGAAGAAAAAAAAGTTTCACTTTTAATATTAATGCAAGGCCATTTTAGTTCAGTTATTCATCCACAACTTCTGCCTACATTTTGTTATAGTTCAATCATGAGGGAAAATGTACATAAATTGAACCCAAACCAAAACAATAGGCTAAAAATAAATATAAATGTAAACATTTTGGGTGGCAAAAAGAAGGAATCTGGGGTTTTTTACCAGTAATATTCCCATGTCTGGCTGTTGTTATTGCTGTTAAATCATGTGTTAAATTGGTTACTATTTTCGTGTCTGGTTGATATTTATATCATTTATAAACTACAATATACTTTTATTCCTTAAATGACACAAACATCTACATTCCAGTGTGTACTACCAGTGAAATGGTAATGGCAGATGTAAAATGGATTGTCTTTCAATTTTCAAAAAGGCAGCAATATAAAGAAGAACATTTTAATCAAAATCAAACACTTTTGGCTATATTAAAAAAATATTTTGTCTCAAAGCTCTTCAGTTTTTCAAAACCTAATGTGGAATGCGGTTTTTTTAACGTTTTTTTAAAATTTTAAATATAGAATATTGAAATCCTTGTAATTTAAAAATCAGAATTCTTTCCTGGAAATTTCAAAAAAACATCAAATTTGACAAATGTTGGTTAGTGGTATCTGTAGACCTTTTCTTTCTTAAAGTAATATAAATGATCCAGGTGAGAAAAAAAATGAATGATACTTCTCTATATTTAGTATCTGAACAGGCAGGGGGCCTTTGAAAAAATGGTAAGGCGATTATGGTACTTGAAATAAGTCAAGACGTGTGGGATCATTTCCGTGTGCACGAAAATTCTCATTTGTGTTTACACATGCATTTCTAATAATAAACAGCAGACTCGGCGTTACGTTTTTTACCATGATAATATGGTGAGGATAAACACTGCTTAGAGATACAGAATTATCGGAATATCAGCAACTTTAGAGCCCTTTCCTAATTAACTCGACTCCCCAGTGATTTCGATAGGCTTGCTTATGTATAATAGCTTTATAATTGAGCATAGATTCACTGTATAATTTGATTGATAAATGGCGGAACAAAATGTGGATCTTCATTGCCAAGGGAAGTGAAGGGATTGGAAAGAAAGAGTTGGGAAGGTGGGTGCGGAATGGGGTGGGGAAGGGGAAGGGGGTGGGGAAGAGGGTAGGGAAGGGGTGGGGAAGGACGGAAGGTTAATGAAGTGGAGAAGGAGGTAAGGGACGGGAACGGATGGGGAAGGGTAAAAGCAGATATTTAACCAAACATTTACTATGCTATCTTCTGAAGATGACTGCAAATAAAACGGTCCATATTCCCTACTTCAAATTATCCATACTGATACAAATTGTATCAGTACAGTCAGACACCTTCCCCAGATGGTCCTACATCTCAGTCAAACCAACAACCATGATTACTCTGGGCTTGGGTTGGGTCTAACTTGATAGAAACTCTATTTCATGACATGGTTTTCAAAGTTACAGAGTTAACAGACTTAATAACCATAACATCATTCATAGCACGCAAATGTGGTTCAAAATAGAACTGGGGCAACCAAAGTATGAGATGATCCCACTTTTTGCCCCCTTTAGTTTAACCTCCTCTCTGTTGCCACCCAGTTTTATACATCCACCTTACTAGTGGCACTCCCTGGATTGCCTCCTCGTTATGACACCACCCTTACCATGTCCAAAATGAGTTTACCTACTTAAAACAACAAATCAAGCCAGTCTTTTCTTTAAGTATAAAAGTATTAAGTGAAAAAACACTGGCAATATCTCAGCACCCATCCACACGAGTAGTGCTTCATCCAAGATCCTCGATACCTTTTCTAACCCCAGTGTGAAGTGTACAGAACTACCTAAACTATCGTTGCAAATGTAGGGCTATCCAGACACTCGGCAGCATCTTCCAAACCAATTTTCAATCGTCTTAAGCTCTATTGGATTTCCATGCACATTAATGTCGAGTTTCTGTATTTTCAATTTATGACACTTGGCTTTATGTAGGTGAGGGCAAACTGTATTAGCCAGGGCAGGGTCAATTCCGGGCACTACTTTTATGTTTTCACTTATGTTTTTGAAAATACAAACAATTGGGGAACAGTTACATTTATAGGACTGGAAAATGAAAAATGTTCCGGGAACAACATGAAATTTCCCTGTGAGATTTTAAAACTTCTGTGCAGCATTATAAATTTCCTTTCAGGACTAGACATTTCCTACTATTTTTTTGTATGTATTTATTTATTTATTTAAAAGACAAATACTTTCTAAAAAGTAACACAATTTTTCTACTTACACAAGATATTAAAGATACTTTATTCAGATAGGCCTATAACAATTGTAAGATCACTGAAATAGTCCCAAAATACAACAAAATAATGAATTACTTCTGCACGATTCTTTTCTAACGCCTCCGAACAAAAGGTAGTGTTGACTATCACATTCAAGGGGAAATTCTTAATCAACTTTCATTGGCATTGGCAATTAAATCAAGGTTTTTATGGTATTTGTGTCTATTTATGATCCACAATTTATCACCATACTTTGTTCAAGTTCCTATTCATGTTTTGTCATTGTAAATGTTTGACACTTAACACTTTCCATGTGGCTATTTAGTTGTACCATATACAAAACAGATTTTTTTTCACAAACATTTCCCAATTCAAATTCTATCTCAAGGATTACTGAACCAATACTAGGCATGTTTGTACTTATTTCAATGCATTTCTCATGGCGATTCCAAATATGGTAATGAAATTTAATAACTTTGACATTTTTCTAAACATTTGTGTAATGTTGGCATGTCGTCTGCAGACGCCCTCCGCATGGAAAGTGATAAAAGAGTCATTTGAACACTTTTCTTCTACCACCAGCGTTCGAAATAGGGGGTCGTCCGGGACAACCAAAATGAGCCACGGACAACCAAAATTGACTTTGAAGTTGTCCGGTGGACAACCAAAAAATTGAACAAGAAGTAGACACATAATATAAATATATTACAGAACTGTGAATTGTTTTATTTGTTCACTTACATTTTTGAAAATCAGTGCAAAGAAATGAATAAATCAAGTGCTGGAATGTTAAAGGTAGATGACCCGATCACATTTTCGTAACACAGAATTATTTCAAACATACGGAGATTTTCATATCATATGAAAGCTTGTATTTTTCTCATCATCATACTGAAATTTGACGGCCTAAATCGGTATAATTACGGAGAAATCGATGAAATAACGTCGAATTACCGCGAATGGTGGTAACCACCGATATAGTTTGTGTACTACTCAATGGGTACAGTTCACAGCATCTTATGCATCTAAAATAAGAACCATAGAGCTATGCAACTCAAACTTTGGAACACGACTTTTTTAAGGATGACCTTTCATGTAGAATAGAAAACTTCAAGTTGAAAATCGGAACATCTACCTTTAAGTTATCCATATCTGAGCGTGCTTGTTGGATGCTGGATAGTGTTTTCACATGCCTAAAATGCTAAGTATAAGAAAGTGTTATCAACTTTGAAGCTCTACTTTTAAATAGGAAATATGTGACCAGTCGCGTCAAAAAGGACATGTTGTCGGCAAACACAGTTTTGAGATAGAGGGCAATATATTTGGTGAAACATAAAGAAAATAATAGACAAAAAAATGCTTCTTCAATTCATATCTTGTGATTACAAAGTCCGATTACATTCAACAAGGCATCATTTCAAAGCTTGAAATGTTCTCTTTCAAATCATACCAATAACTCAGAATTTACTCGGGCCTCCAACATGTCCATTTTGACGTGACGGGTCACATATACAAAATCATTTTTTGAAGAATCATGATTTTTTGAAGCGTGGAGCAAAACCCAGACACAGCTGGGAAGACGAGAACCAATGAACCATAATTATTTCAGTAGCCTAGAATGGCAGACAACCAACATATTCTGCTAGGTACAACCATGTTTTTTTCTTAATTCAAACACTTTCTTACACCATTCCAAATTAGATAGAACTACTCACTTTGATATAATTTGTTATCCTACTGCATGAACACATCGCCATGTATCAAAACCATTTCAAGGCATTTTAAACCTTAAATTTCTAATTTTTTAATACTTTCTTTCATGGCTGTTGAATACCTCCGTCATGCTATGGCTAGGCCTATTGTCTTGAAAACTACTGAAGCATTGGATGTTCTTAATTCGCCCCTCCCATACACCCACGAACCTTGCAAATTGTATTATATACTAATAAATGTTGTATATAATACAAGAACGAGACCAAATGCTTATTTTAAGTACTAAATGTATCAAAGTCAACTTAGCAATTGACAAAAATCAGGGACCGCAAAATTGAACATCAAAGTTAATGTATGACAGAGTATGACAGAGTGTGACGATGTATGACAATGTATTGTGTACAACCCCTTTTAATACAGAGACTTGCACGGAATAATGCCACATCATTAGCATTCATTCATTTAACAACGGTTTGAGCCATTCAAGATATGGCCATGAAGTTAAATCAGAAGTCCGTCAAAGGTTGCAAGAACCCATTTAGATTCTTGCAAAGGATTTGGCGTGAATCTATGGATTCACCTCCATTCAAATAGTGTGATAAACAGACTATCTACAAAAATCAACTTGGATTCTCACAACTTTACCAGCGGGAATCTTTTTTAGAATGGATTCTCAGATTCTCCTCAAAAAATGTGCAGTTTTTATCTCTTCGCGCGCAAAAGTAATCCAAGCATACACACAGTAATTTGGCATACATACGCACGCGTCACGCTTACGATTCATAGTTCGCCATGTCGTGTCATGCAAGCTTTTTGCGTGCCCACGCTCTTCTGTATTAATTCGCTACTGTAAGCATGTTTGCCAATTTGGAACTGACTGAACTATTTATATAGTGGCATAGGGAATTCAGTTTTCTTTATAACATTTTGTCTTCATTTTTAGGGGAAGGGCTACCTGAGATCGTAAGGGAACCGTAACTGACTAATTCTGTCCAACATCAACATTTTCGACAATATAAACATTTTGAATTTCATAAAAGCTTACAGATAGATGGAGGACTGAAAATAGGGGGGGGGGGGGGGGGGGAATGCAATCTCCGTGTTTTTTTTCCTCCCTAAAGGGGTCTCATTTCCCCCAACCCCTATATAAGATTATACGGACCCAATCCTATTCGTTTCCTGTATTACATAAAGGGGAAAAAACACCAATTGCATTTTTTTCCTACCCTAACCGAAAAGTTGTATATCAGCAAGACTTCTTTAAAACTCTTATTGTCGCCCTATAAATATACAATCAATGCATAGCCACACCGTATGAAATAGCTTTCAAAAGGTTTGTCCCTACTACCTATTTGACCCCCTTTTAAAGCACGCTTTCTACATTGTATTCCCCCATGTCCCTTGATATATTCACATTATACAGGCCTCTTGAATCAAAATGCATATTTTCTCCTCTCAAGATGAAGGCCCATCAAACAAATCATAGTTTTCAAGTGGCCACCTATCCATACCACATCCTGAGGTTGACCATGTCCCGTACATTGGGCTATTCCATTCATATCACCCCACCCCCCATAGAATACATGACCTAAATCTCCCACACAGGGAGTGTAGGTTTCAAATGGAGTCACCCATGCAGGTAACCCCATTTGAAATTCACACTCCCTATGGGGAAGATTAAGGTAATGTTTTCCATAGGGGGTGTATAGATATCAGATGGAACAGCCCCTTTAACTGCAATGCTCACCTGCCCGTCCCGGTTTCTAATATATCCCTCTGTAATGATGGGCTAGTAAGCTAATGTTAACATCTCCGTTACACCGGGGTCTTGTCAAATTTGTACCAACACTTAGGCAATTTGTAATGACACGCTGTCCATTTACGCAGACTTTTGGGTGGAAAAGTACCTCCAGAAATAAAACTCGAGTGCTTTTTGGAGAGTTAAGACGTGTGGGAGAAACGCTAGCTGGATAAATTGAGTGGATAGTGTTGAACAACACAACTATAAAAGCAGTGTGCATAAGAGTGGAGATCTCAGGAATGCTAGCGATATTGATCATCAGGGCACCAATTTATACATTTGAAAAAATAAAAGGTCTTGATTCTGAGCATCGGTCGATTTGTACCATTTTGTTGGGGTTAAACTGATTGCTAAGACTGTGGGTGTATGAAGGATGAGGGAGGAAAGCATAAGAAGAGAACGGAATAAGATAGCCCTTCTCGTAGAGCTGTGATTTAATAAAACAAAAACAGATTGGCATATCCATGGAAAGCAGGGTGATTCTCGGATTGATAGCGGTTCTCGGATTGGGAGCAAGTTGATGGGCTCAGATTATAGCTTTAACCCTAACCCCACTGAATCTCACTAAATCTCACTGCCAGAAACTATCTCCACGCGTGTGCTGCTGCATTGCCTCGATGACGTCACCTACCGCAGGCATATGTGGGCACAGATATGCGCTAGGGAGTTAGCTCAGTTGGTAGAGGGACAGACTTGGGTGCGGATGGTCCTGCGATCGAATCCCGGGGGTGCTGGGTGATTTTTCGGGTCAAAAAATTGTACTTTCCCCCCCCCTCCCCCGATACGCGCAAAAAACTAGCTTTACTGGTTAGGGTTTGATATATAATTCATGCTGTTTATTTTTGTGGTCAGGTTACTTCTAAAATAAGGCCTCCTGAGACTGATTTTTCCTCTACTAAATAGAGAAGACCTACATGTATTATAGTACATGTAGGATTAGGAATAAAACAGAACATTTACCTCGATCCAAAAAAAACCCGAGAAAAGAACCCAACGATTTAAAGCAGAGAACTCACTCGAATAGTCCAATTTCAATTTCAATTTGATCTTTATAATGACAATATATTTCAGATGCGCTCTCGGACTATTTGTCCACCTTTCAAACATTCCAAAACATTAAAACAACACTCGAATATGAACATACAGGCATGAAACAACATCCCTCTAACGGTTTAATCTCGGGCAAAATTGCTAAAACAACAAGAAAACCATCCCTTTTTTAAATTTTTACATTCACCCTTTCATCAATACTGTCCTGGGGTCATCACAAATGCTAAGTGACATTATTAAAACAGCACTTAAACATTCATGCCTCACACAAAAGTCCCTCTAACCATTTTATCCGACATTATGCTAAAACACAAGAAAACCATCTTATCGCCTTTTTAAAAATATTCGCCTTTTTTACCAATACGGACTCTAGGTCATCACAAAATGCAAATTGGCACAGCTTTGTTATTTGCGCATTATTAAAACATCACTTGCACATTCATGGCTAATACAAATGTCCCTCCAACCGTTTAATCATGGGCAAAATGTTAAAACGGCAAGAAATTGAATGACTTAGCCAATCCAGAAACAACAGGAAACATGTCCCGATCCTTCTGAATTATACACGAGAATTTCTTATGGGTAAACAAGCATTACTGCTCGAGGCCAAAGCGTTGTTGGTTGGTTCAATGAGGAGGACCTCTCATTCAACCAAAAGTGGCGTTAGATTATGGAGAGAAAAGGGTGAAAGAATGTGAAGAGCCAACACATGACTTGACAATGGTCTTCACATTAAGTACTGTGAACTACTACATGTATAATTGGCCTCAACACTCACTCACTCCATTCTGGGGTGGAGGTGGGCACTCAGTACATAATAAGTGAATATGGGGATATGACGTAAACATGCCTATCAAAATCAGCCAGTTGTTTTCAGTTTAAAATTTGGTAATTATAGAGGGGGGGGGGGGGGGTTCATCCATTTATAAAATAATTCTAACGTGCAAGCTCAAATGTTTAAAAATCCAGTTTCGGAACATTGCATCGTTCACAATATACAAATAGGATGACATTGACAAAGACGTTATGTATTTTCAACAGATTTCAGTTCAAAATTGAGTTATTAGCTATTTGTTGGATGGGAGCATCTGTCTGTATTCATGGGTTCCCATCCCATTCATTTTTTGTCCCCCCGACACTCCCCTATCGCCCCCAACCCCCCTTCCCCCCAACCGCAACTCCATTTCCTTGTACACACTGTATGTTTTATAAGCCAATTTATACTCACAGTTGCCTCCCCATTTTCCCATAAGGATAATTCTCTTTTGGTGATTTTACCTTTCTGCTTTGGTGCCGTTTACAAAAAAAGATGTAATTTGTGCCATTTAGAAGCCAGAGTGAATTAAGTGAAATGGACTCACAGTGCTGCTACAGATTTTGACAAATTTGATACAACACAGGCAGCCCAATCATATTCTAGTTTACAGCACTGGTACCATAATTGACCAAATTTGCCTAATTGGGCTACTTAACAAAGGATCTGGAAATGCTTTGGACAAACTCGAACTACACAAATGGACGTTTTGGGCATAGAGTGACGGTATTGATTATATTATGACCAATTGGGCACACTTAATACCATACCATGATGCAAACAAATACATATATTATTTATATAATTACATGACGGTATTAACATGGGGTAACTTAATAATTGACGGGCAATAAATACAATATACAATGAATTCACAAAGCTGTTAAAGGAACATGAAGTTGGTGTAAGAATTCATAACGTATGTGTTGGTAGCCTTTTCTGGGCAGACGATGTGGTTCTTCTTGCAAATGATGAGAATGAATTAAAAAGGATGCTCGAATTAGCTGCTAAATTTGCTATTGATTGGAAATTGAATTTTAACAATGATAAATCTAATGTTCTGATTATCGGGCAACGCATAAATAAGAATAAGTTATGGAGCTTGGGTGATAAATATATATCTGAGGTTGATTCATATAAGTATTTAGGTGTTCACATATCACGCAACCTCTCTGCTCATTGTCATATTCAGGAAGTAGTTAAAAAGGGTAACAGACTCATTGCATATATTAAGTCTATTATTAATAATTTTGATAACTTTAATCGTGTACATTATGGTGATGTCCTATGGAAAACAATAGCTCTTCCATCGATAAATTATGCAAGTTCGGTGTGGTTTCCTGGTAGTCAAGCAGATGTAAAGAAAATTGAAAATCTTCAGCTTGAAATGGCACGTTACATTTTGAAAGCCCCTCGTAACACACCTTGCGCTGTACTTTATGGTGAACTCGGATGGGCACCAATTTCCACAATTCAAGATGGCTTTAGAGCAAAATATTTCGCACGTATCATTGACATGGAGCAACATCGCTGGCCAAAATTACTTATTAACACAATGCTAAGTTTGGATATTGAGCCAATTAAACTTCGATACAAATTCTTATATTGTATTCATAATATTTTGCACAAGTGTGACCTAATTGACATCATTGATTCAGCGAAGTCTGGTAGAGCTCCATTGAATCCTCATTGGGCCAATTCAGTTAAACGCGCGATCAATAATATATCTAACATTGAATGGGAAGAAGATGTCAAATCCAAATCCTCTCTTACAGATTATTTGAGTATTAAGTACACTCCAGGCATGGAGACATACTTGTTAGATAACATTGATTTTTATGGGGCTTGTCTTAAATTCAAGATTCGTTCAAATACACTACCATTAGAGTCCAAAGTGAGTAAATGGACCCCTGATAATAATGGCACCTGTCAATTATGTAATAATGGTGTTGAGGATACAAAACACTTTCTTTTCACTTGCATGTCACTTAATGCTATAAGAACTAATGAATATAATAATCTAGAAAAGGCTCTCATTGACTTAAATGGTATTGATGTATGGGTGCTATTTATCTCTAGCGATCTTGATGTAAAATATAAATTAATGCTAGGTAGTACATACACCACATTTTGTAATATAAGCAATGTTAACGACTTTTATCATGTATTTGACAAATTTTGTAAGTCCTTCTCCAAGCGTGCATGGAAGGCACGATTAGAGACGAAATGCGCAAACAATGACGATTGAATTTAAATATATTTGTTCATGTATATACATGTATAGTGCCATTTTCCACGTGTGCCTGACATAATTTCAGATCAATTTTGTATGATTGACTTTGTGTCTGTATATAATATGTATCTATCTCATGGTAAAACTTTGTAATTTGTGTATATAATTGTGTATTAATCTTGTAATTTTCTGTATATGAACGCACCGTCGGATAGACGGGTGCCGCTGTTTTAAAAGCGTATGTTCAAATAAATAAATTTAAAAAAATAAATAAAAAATAAAATATTGCGAGTATATCATGTGCAAAACAACCCTCGGCTTGATCTAATGTTTAATCATCATCATAGACAACCAGCACTGAATGCTATAAAGTAAAAGGGAATTTTTGTTGTTGATATACTGTCTCTGTTTCCCCTTAAAAAGCTCAAACTGGACCCATATGTTCACCAGAGACCCATAATTTTCCTATATATTTGACAGATTTGGCTCAAATTTCTGTGAAAAACAGCAAAATTAAGGCCTTTTAGACCCATAAATTTACAAAAAATAGCTATGAAAAGGGGTCATTCATTTACCAGACGGGTAAAAAATGGGACCCTATTTGGCAGCACATCCCGTAACCTCATATCCACTAATTAACCCCCCCCCCCCCTCGGTATTACTTCCCTGTGCAATGATGCATCCTGGGCCTGAGGCATTATTTAGCAGTAACATTTGTTAACAATTTTGTTCAAATAATGAAAAAAATCAACAACAAAAATCAGGTAAAGCACCCTTTCATAAATAAGTCGATACATTTCAAGCTAAGCACGTCATTAGACGCAAAAGAAAGATACATTTTCATTTTTGTCCAGAGCTCACGGAACGTTATTTATCAATTCTATCTTGGTCCCATCTGTCTACTAATGAATTGATGTAATTATGTAAGCTTGGCCATTTGCGCTTAAAATGTAAATATTTTAATGGTTTTCAATTAATCCATCACTAGGGTCTGCAGTCAGTCTATTAATAAATTGCAAGCATTTGGCAGGATAATAAATTCCAAGCATTTAGCATGGTACCATTGAATATCATGATATCATGATGAATATCTGTGTGAAACACAGGATGAGTCTTGAGTGATGAGAATCCCCCCCCCCCCCCCCCCTCCCTCCCTCCACCCTGCCAAAAATAATCCTGATAAAAAACCCTACATTTCTCAAAAAAGGCAGAAAATTGACCAAAAGCGAGTTTAATGCTGAAATCACCCTTAAATCAGAGGTTCACACCCTGGCAAAAGGTACACATTTTTATTAATTTCCCCCGATTCTGATTTATTGTTCAGTTTTACAATTCATGAAATATTTGGCATTTCAGTCGCGTATCAGTTACTATATTTGGAAACGACACAGCAATTAAATGTCAACCAACATGTAAGCTGTCAGAGGAAGAGCACCGGGTAAAATCCGAGGTATTTATTTCAATAAATATAAGGCATGTTGATTTTAAATTTTACCTTAAAAATACTGCAACCCGTTCCTAATATGTGACCCGTCGTCGCATCAAAATGGACATGTTGGATGAAAAACTCCAATTTGAGTTACACATATCAGCTGAAAGAGCACATTCTAAGCTTTAATATGATGCCTTATTGAAGGAAATCAGACTTTAGAATCACAAGATATAATTAAAAAAACAAAATTTCTTACTATTATTTTCTGTATATTGCACCAAATTTATTGGATTTCTATTTCAAAACTGGGTTTGCCGACAACATGTCCTTTTTGATGTGACTGGTCACATATTACCCCCGCCCCCAACACATATATATATTGACCAAATGAGTGAAGGGGGAGGAGGGTCAGTCTCCAGAACAGCCAGACACATATATTGACCAAATGAGTGAAGGGGGAGGAGGGTCAGTCTCCAGAACAGCCAGACTGACCAATCAGATCAGGAAAGGTAAACAAAATGTGTAAAATCCCCGGGGTGCTCAGTGGTCATTACAAGGGGGTATCATGCGCGTCCAAGGACTTTCAAAAAGTACCCTAAATACGTAATCATGTTAATGTGAAAAAGCACCCCTAAACAAGTATGCACAGTAGTTTACATACCTTAAGCAAGTAATATCAGTATTTCCAATACCCTAAACAAGTACTCAAAATATTTTGATACCCTAAGCAAGTAATTTGTATAATTTAAACCTCTTACCACGTATGACGCATTTCTAACCCTTTTTTCCTTCCCTAGTAAGCTAAAAGTATTATAAAACAAATGCCGAGCTATTTATCATATCACTTACGAAGGATACAATTTGAGAAATATATCTCGCCCATGTATCATGGCTATTTATAATCCTCATAGAGCAAATAAGGACCCTAAATACGAAAGACAATGATTTAAAAAGTATACCCTTTTTCTTAATTTGGCTTGTTTTGATACCCTATTCACGTTACGTACGTAACGTGCCCCAGCTCGAAAAACTACCCTAATTACGTGATTTCTTGGACACGCATGATACCCCTCTTGTAGTGACCACTGAGCACCCCGGGGTAAAATCATGCCAAACAACGCTAACCAAAAATCAAATTTAAGGCGACATCCTTATAATGGTCCCGATACACCACCATGCTCCCCCTCCTTCATCCCACCTCATAAAGTACAAGGACCCCAATCATTGAACTCGCTCCTCCACATTTTTTTCGCATCAATTTAGTGCTCAAGATCCTCGGCACGTTTACTTTGCGCTATAAGAAGGAGGTCAGAGCGCAGATTGAGCTAATTTCCCGTTACTGAATACAATTTACATCTTTTGCCTCATTTCACAGTTGGCGTTGACACTCGCCGCTCAACCACCGCAAAAAAATCCCGAAGAGGGTAAAAAAATTGGGTTGAAAATATTTGTAATCCAATTACCATGCCACTTGCTGACACAAGAGTGGGTTCAGTGATAAGGGTTCTAGCCCTGTTCTCAAATTCTTTTTCCAAATTTCCATGTCAATCTTGCTCCTGATGTTGAACTGTATGACGTGAAATGGTCAATCTTCAATATGGCTGCCTGGTGTTAAAATTGAGTAAGATCTCAATATAGGTTACTAAAATATAACCCGCTGGCAGCTATTGCGGACTGTACCATCAATAAAGGTAGAGTTTACAAAAAACAAACAAGATGTTGCTACAAAATGGCCCTATCTGAAATGGCTGCCTTTTAAGGCATGTGAGTTTTCCTATGGTTAAACACACATAGGCTTCCTAAACTATACAACCTGGCAAGTGGCAACAATTACATACTATCTTCTTACGGCTAACCCCCAATCTATCGATATTCCGGCTATAAGGGTCATAACACTTACATTGTTGGTTTTAGAGCCTGCCCTCTCATATTATTGCACTATGCCGCAGGCTCAATGGCTAACTGGCTGGCTAGCGGGGTTGAACATCACAACACGGACGGACGGACGGTCGGACGACGCGACAGGCGTATAAACGGGTCATCCCCTCGTCCTATTGTCTGTGATTGTATCTAATAGCGGGTGTAAACCCGCTGAACTTTTAACACTGGATAGTGCGAGATACGATCATTGTTTCATCTTGACATCAAAATGCAAAATGATGAACTGCTTTTGGAATGTGGCCATAAAAATTTGTGTAAAGGTTCACCCGTTTCAAGCAGTGAAAGGGTAACACATAGCTAGCGAGAGAGAGAGAAAACCTAATTGATAAAAAGATAGACATACATACAATATGTGTACTACATGATAGGGGTAAAGAGGCCCATCTCAACTGAAAATGTTTAGTGACACATTGTGGACAGGTTTAACCCTTGGCCTGCTGAAAACAAAAGCATCAGTGAAGCATCAATAAAGGAACAATTGGAAATGATTTGAAAAGCTTTCCTTCGGGTTTGTTTTTGTTTTACAGGGGTGTTTAGATTTCAGTTCAATACAGATTATTCTCCTCCATAAAAACGATTACATTTGGGAAATACATTCCAATACTACTAATACTAATTCCAATATACTGGAAAAGAAATTGAAGGTTCAAAATTAACACTTTCCACTCGGCAGGCATCTGCAGACGACATTCCAAAATGTAACAAAATATCTAAAAAATGTCAGAATTGTTGAATTTCATTACTATATTTGGAATCACCATGAGAAATGCATTGAAATAAGTACAAACATGCCTAGTATTGATTCAGTAATCCCTTGGATAGACCTTGAAAGTTTGGAAAGGTTTCTGAAAAATCTGTTTTGTATATAAAATTATGCTAAAACTAATAGCCATGTGGAAAGTGTTAGGTTTCACTTTCAGGATCTGTGTCGTAAACGCTGATAAGACTTAACCACTCCTCTAGAAACAAGGGTAATTTGGGGAAATACTAAGAAATTAAATTGTAATTTTAGTCCCAGTTGCGTTTCATGGGAAAACATATCTCAAATCTAAGGCTCAAACTTAACTTCCGGGATTTGTATTATAGCAACTTGAACTTCAACACAATGTATGCATATCTTTCTCCTGGAAAACTGAATAATTTTTCAAGCAATTCAGCTTGTATTATATAAAGTAAACCTGCCCAATGATTAGGTATAGGAAATGTTGCTTTATACATGTTCAGGGGCAAGAGCACTTACAAGGTTTTGACAAAATTTGGCCCTTGAACATGTGTAAAGCAGACTGCCCAAAGCTTATACACCTGAAGTATCACTTTATACATGCTGAAGGGCCAGATGGTGATACAAGGGTTTGACAGAACAGCAACGATATGTGTATAAATCTCAGGATCAAAATGTAAGTACCGGGATCTGTGTTAGCCTGGGTGATGAGATGCCTAATTTTGGGCGTTGAAAACTAACTGGGCCAATAATTCCAATTTCAGTTGAAAAGACAATAAATTTAGATTTGTAAATTTGTAGTAAGTTCAAGAATCTATGTTGCTAGTGATAAGGTGAGCCTAGTACCTTACCGCACATATTCTGCATCCATATTTCAGTAAAAGGTCAACATATAATTTCAAGTATTGAAATCTAATTTTAGTCACAACAAACACGGACCCCGTCATTGGTCACACGCCCAGTTCATATGACAACAAATTTGGGTTTAAATTAAAAACCACACAATTTTAAAAGTTTGTCAAATGTTAATTGTATAATTAGTAAGGGCCTGACAGTTCGATCCTAGCAGAGTCTTTATCGAAGGCAAAATGTGTATAATTATTCTTTACTTGAAATCTGATGGCCAAAAAGATGTTTTTCTTCACACCAATATACTCTTCAATACTGTTGTAGGTCATTCATATGGGATTGAATTGATTCTTTTTTCACATTTTCATCAAAACCCCTATTAGTACATATTCAATGTATTGCTTCATTTGCTTAGGGTATATTAAAAAATCTTTTGTCTCAAAGCTCTTTAGTTTTTCAAAACCTAATGCGGAATGCGATTTAAAAAAAAAAAAATTTTTTTTTATTATAAATATAAAATATTGAAATCTTTGTAAAAGTGAACTTTTGTATTTAAATTGATGTGATCAATGAAAATCTGACAAATCTGTGAGATTTTGGGATTTTTTTGAAAAATCTGTGAAATTTTGGGATTTTTTTTGTTGACCCCCCCCCCCCCCCCCCCCCCAAAAAAATCATAATTTGTTTTCTAACGCCCCCCAAAAAAATCATAATTTGTTTTCTAACGCGCATCAATTACTAACGCGCGCGGGAGCTTTGAGACAAATGATTTTTTAATATAGCCTTACCAACTAAACCAAACTTCTCAACCCTTCTTCATCTTTTCTCCCGCTTACCAACCAAACAAACCCTAAGTCCAATACAATTACCAGCCTGCCGCAATTTAAGAAACATAAACACTCTAGCTAACTAGCTCTCTCGTCTCTACATTGAGAGGTACATGGAAGCATACCATCCAAATAAGAAATAAAGAGATGGAAACAAAATGCCATCATCATCATCATCAACCAAGCCACACAACAATATTTGTTTTCACATATAATTAAGAAAACACAAGCACCACGGAAAGCAGAAAACAGAGCTGATATTTACCCGATATAAACCAAGTACCCGGCCGGGCGGCTACACATCCGCTCTCAACACACACACACACATACTCACGACGCACATTTTTTTCTTTCTTTCATGCATCGTTATTTGGACAGAGAGGGCCCCATGTGTATCGGATTCGTGCCGTAATCGGTAGGATTGGTCAAATAGCGTCTTCTCGTTGGGCTGATGTCATCTGAAATTCCATGCATCTTTCAGAGGTCTTGCGAAACGAACGACTCAACGCAAGATTTTATGAAAAGAGGTCATAAAATTCCTGAGGCCAACCAAACGATCACACTGAATAAAAAATATGCTGAGGAATATAAATGCTTAACGCCTGGCAGGCCATCGCTTGGCTAGCTCGTGTTTCCCCCTGTTTTTTTATTTCATTTTTAAAAATAAATTCCTGCGTACTGGCATCACCATTTTTATTATAATTTAATATCGAAGGGCGAATGTTATAAATGGTTTGCGTTATTAATCGTCGTATTTTTAATAACTATACACTGGCGAATGAATACTTACATCTTTTTGTCTACCTGAATTGGAGTTGTAGCTCATGAATGATGGAAATAGATGATTATTATCATTAATGAACACTTGCCCTGTAGACATTTTTTCAAATAAAGATATTAATAGTTAAAATGTATTAAGGTTGAGAAGTCGCAGTTTGCCCAAGTTACTGAATGAATAGTATATTTGTTAAAGTTATGAAATATTTTCCTTGAGGGATTTGACACGGTTGAAAAAGTTGGACAATTCGGATCTTGAGAAATATTGATATTTAATATTTAGAGGGGAAATGTTGGTATATTTCAAAACGTTGGTATTCAAATAATGAAATCTATGCGAATAGAATAAAATATTGAAATCTTTGTAAAAGTGAACTTTTGTATTTAAATTGATGTGATCAATGAAAATCTGACAAATCTGTGAGATTTTGGGATTTTTTTGAAAAATCTGTGAAATTTTGGGATTTTTTTTGTTGACCCCCCCCCCCCCCCCAAAAATCATAATTTGTTTTCTAACGCGCATCAATTACTAACGCGCGCGGGAGCTTTGAGACAAATGATTTTTTAATATAGCCTTACCAACTAAACCAAACTTCTCAACCCTTCTTCATCTTTTCTCCCGCTTACCAACCAAACAAACCCTAAGTCCAATACAATTACCAGCCTGCCGCAATTTAAGAAACATAAACACTCTAGCTAACTAGCTCTCTCGTCTCTACATTGAGAGGTACATGGAAGCATACCATCCAAATAAGAAATAAAGAGATGGAAACAAAATGCCATCATCATCATCATCAACCAAGCCACACAACAATATTTGTTTTCACATATAATTAAGAAAACACAAGCACCACGGAAAGCAGAAAACAGAGCTGATATTTACCCGATATAAACCAAGTACCCGGCCGGGCGGCTACACATCCGCTCTCAACACACACACACACATACTCACGACGCACATTTTTTTCTTTCTTTCATGCATCGTTATTTGGACAGAGAGGGCCCCATGTGTATCGGATTCGTGCCGTAATCGGTAGGATTGGTCAAATAGCGTCTTCTCGTTGGGCTGATGTCATCTGAAATTCCATGCATCTTTCAGAGGTCTTGCGAAACGAACGACTCAACGCAAGATTTTATGAAAAGAGGTCATAAAATTCCTGAGGCCAACCAAACGATCACACTGAATAAAAAATATGCTGAGGAATATAAATGCTTAACGCCTGGCAGGCCATCGCTTGGCTAGCTCGTGTTTCCCCCTGTTTTTTTATTTCATTTTTAAAAATAAATTCCTGCGTACTGGCATCACCATTTTTATTATAATTTAATATCGAAGGGCGAATGTTATAAATGGTTTGCGTTATTAATCGTCGTATTTTTAATAACTATACACTGGCGAATGAATACTTACATCTTTTTGTCTACCTGAATTGGAGTTGTAGCTCATGAATGATGGAAATAGATGATTATTATCATTAATGAACACTTGCCCTGTAGACATTTTTTCAAATAAAGATATTAATAGTTAAAATGTATTAAGGTTGAGAAGTCGCAGTTTGCCCAAGTTACTGAATGAATAGTATATTTGTTAAAGTTATGAAATATTTTCCTTGAGGGATTTGACACGGTTGAAAAAGTTGGACATTCGGATCTTGAGAAATATTGATATTTAATATTTAGAGGGGAAATGTTGGTATATTTCAAAACGTTGGTATTCAAATAATGAAATCTATGCGAATTTGATAGTTGTGTTTGCGCAATGTTGCTGGGGGAAAATATGACCAAAACATTTAATATTTTTAAGAAAAATGATAATATAATTTTGAATGGCCAAAACTTCATCTCTAATATTGATAATTTGGGGAAAATTCCGCAACACAGATAGTTAGTCATGTATTGCACAGTTTGGGAATGTACCTGTAACTAATTTCAACCTTTTGTTAATAAGTTTAACCCTAACCCTACCATATCATGGTTAAAGGAGGTGTCCCGCAAGCGTAAAAGTGTGCATTATATGTCAGAAAAATAACTATCGAGTCCAACTTTTGTAATAATATAGAACAAAACACCACACTTATGACAAAAACAAATAAAAACCGCAATCTCTCAACATGCACTTTTTAAAATTCGCGGCGATCGAAAGTCCCAGTGTCGATGATGTCATAGTTATACAATGCACATGCGCAAATTTGAGCACCGATACCCATGACGTCATCGACACCGGGACTTTCGATCGCCGCGAATTTTAAAAATTGCATGTTGAGTGATGGCAGTTTTTATTCATTTTTGTGACTAGTATGGTGTTTTGTTCTATATAATAACGTAATTTCGGCTCGATAATTATTTTTCTAACAAATAATGCTCAATGTTGTGCTTGCGGGACCCTTCCTTTAAGGTAGGATTTTTTTTTTGGGGGGGGGGGGGTAGGTATGGGGCTGTTTCTTGTATTTAAAAGGACCAAGTGGACCCCTTTCCCTGTGAACAAACATATGAGGCCTACTCAACTAACCTAATATGTTCTTGTCCAGAGAAATATCTTGCTCAGGTTGCTTTGATGGGGAATGTTTTTCAATCTTGCGAAAATCAACCTTTCTCAAAACAAAAAATGGTTATAATCTGTGAACAGATCATCATCTGCACATCGCTGGCCCCATGTGACCAATCCTAGCCACTGCTTTTGCCAGATGCATCATTTAGAGGCCCAATTGAGCAAAAGTAGCCCAATTGAGCAAAAGTAGCCTATTTGGGACTGATCATTTGACCTTTGTACATTGAAAATGCACTCTGATGAGGATGTTTCCAGAGGAAGTACACATGTGACGTTACTAGCAATTTTTGGTCGATGCATCCTCTTCATTATTTTCTAATAAAAGCGAACCAGTGATGTCAAATGTCACTAAGAGGATGGACTTAGGATTGCATCACACTGCATATGTGCTCAAAAAAACGTTCAAATTTAAATAGCCAATCAGAAGCTTGAGGTTAAGTCAAGGTCAAACGCATTAGCTAGAAATGGGTCAAATCAAGTTCTAGGTAATTTCTACCTATAAGTGAATGGCATGCATTATATTGGTTGTTAACATTCAATTATTAAAATAGTTTTGGGCTAATTAATGCAAGAATGAATAGGAACTATTTGGCCCAATATAATACTGGCAACACCAAGTGCCCAACAGCAAAGTAAGCACTCCATAATATCACCCAGTCTTGAATTTAAGGCCACAGGGCTGAAAAACAAGCACCATTAAGATCGTTGGAGTAGCAGACTTTAGGAATCTTTACAAAGAAAACAGCAGTCCAAAATGGCATATTTGTTCAAGATCCTCCCAACTTTAGAGCGATTTCCTAGTTGGCTATATTGCCCGGCATTTCATTTCCCCTGTATAAATATTCGTTTCCAACTTGGTTTGTCTAAAGGCTGAAAAAGAAGGTTTGGTTTTAGCTTCTATACCCAAAAAATATTGTACTCTAATAGCAAGAGGGGGAGGGGGGATGTTTGATACACATTTTTGGACAATGTTGGATTTTGTTTACAATTTAAGAGTTCTTTAATTCAAATTGAATATTAAAAAAAAAAAGTTGTATTGAAAAGTAATTATTTTGAAATCTAAGCATGCCGAGAACCTGAGAAAACCTTTGTTTTGGCCTTAAAGATAGATCATTTCCAAGTGGTTATTGAGGCATGTGTCTTGTTTATTGGCAGGCCTTATTACAATGTCGCATTCCACTTTTTTGGCACATTTTTGACCAGACCCACCTATTTTTGAGCAATGGTTACACACGGACACGCTTTGGTAAATATGCCTAGCAACCCACACTTTCTTGTGTCTTTTTTGTTATTTTTACCGTATTAGGTTGTTATTGCTGCAATTGCTACCTTGGATACCATGGCAACCGCAGCACCAGAATCATTGACCCAAGTGGTTCTAGATTGCAACATTACCATGACTTGACTAGGCCCTACATTGTAATAATTTACTGGCATAATGTTCAACCACTCAAAAAACAAGCAAATTACAATAACCAACCAACCATTTGTAAATGGCAAGAGTGACACTAATATAATCTTTTTATTACAAATATGGGTCATTTTTTTCAATTATATTTATAATGTTTGTCTCAAATTAAATTTGATGATGGGTTCTGTGATACCAGCATCACATATTTGGAGTCAGAATGAGGGAAATTATACAACACTGTGTGTAGTCTCGGATACAATGTATTGTGCTATTCCATTTAGGTTCACTACGGCCAAAAACAATGTCCACACGTATGCTACAGCATTGATTCGATGACGTCATCATCCGAGCTGATATGCGGGTACCAGGGCTAGAGTTGGCAGGTTAGCTCAGTGGTTAGGGGCGCGGCGCGGTGGTGATGATCGGGGGTCGAAACCCGGGGCGATTTGTTGGGTAAAAAAATCATACTTTACCCCCCCCCCCCCCTCCCCGGTCTCTACACAAAAACATAGCCTGGCTGGTTAGGGTTAAAGGGTAAAATCACAATTAACCCCCTGGGGTCTACCTGTCTATCTTACAGTGGTTCTGATTGGTTTATTACAAGATGTACTCATATGAATAACCAATTAAAATGCAGCTTGTAAAATGTTTCACTCCCATCTTTATCAGGGATACAATTTTTCTAACAATGTATCTCATTGGTTCAATAAATGATGTATCCATCTTTTTAACCAATCGGCCGGTAGTTCTCAGGGGGTTTAAATAGGTCATCCTGAAGAAGTGTGCAAAGGCATAACCAGGGGAAATTGTCAATGTATAGATGAGGTGACCTATGATGTCATGTATTTACAAATGGGACACCCTCTGTTGTTTCCCTCCAGGCAGAATATACAGTAAAGTTAATGAAGACAACATGAAATTTCTTTCTAATGAATTGTAAAACTTATTTAGTTTTAGTTTTTTTTGTGAAATGCGATAGCTTATAGCATTCCTAAGCAAGTTTAAAGACAGTTTTGATAACAATTTGCTGTGACACCAGTTAGAAAACCTGATCTGGCCTATATAAACACTATAGGAACTCTTGCCCGGTGTGTTTTGTCTCAAACCAACAGAGGGAGTCCTAAATGTCAACAAATGTCACCTCATCTATACAAGTTGCTCTTGGTGACACAATTTACATAAAGAACCATGGGCATTTTGAGGTTTAGCAGGGGGGAGGTAAATTTGCTCCCTGCTCCTGCATATTTCAAGCCCTGGATTATTGGCTATGACATCTTCCCGGAGTCAATCATCTCAAAAGAAAACAATCTGCCTCCTAAGTCAACAAAATCCAATAAAATTTACCGAAAATTGAAAAGGATAACAAACCGCCAATTTTATCATCATATTTGTACAGATATTTAAAGGTATTTCTGCCGGAGTGACAAATGCAATTCAGAAGCAATGGCGGAAACTTAAGGGAAACAAGCAATAGCCAGCCTTAATGTTGTTGAGCCATTAGTAATATGAGTCCCGGGGGACAATTCAAGTCAATTTGAAAATGTCTTCTCAACTCCTCCCAGGGGTGTTCAGCAGTATATGTGTAGGTTTTGGTGTTTTTACCTTATTTAGGCAGGGGCTTTTTTACCTACCTTATTTAGGACTGCATTTGCTGTCTTCAGTAGTGGACAGTAAACCTGTTGTTAAATGAGAGAAAGAGAAGAAGAACAAAATGATAATTTGACAGAATTACAACGCTTTCTATCATTTCTGTATATTTCCAAACACTGCGTCTGCATTTTGATGGTGTGATTCAAAATAAATGCAAATAGTAGTCAGGAATGTACATGGAATATTAGGGCTAGGGTCCATTTCCTGTTGTTGCAAAGGCTATTTATAGTTTAATCAGTTCCAAATTGGGGAGAAATATTCGGTTTTTATCTCTCCGCATGCAAAAGTAATCCAGGCGTACACACACAATTATGGCCACACATGGTTTTGGCCGCATGCAAGCATCACGCATATGAGGCACAGTGCGCTTGTTGCCTTCAGCGCACCTGCGTCCCTTCTGTATTCATTCGCTGCTGTAAGAAAGCTTCCCCAATTTGGAACTGATCAAACTATAGTACATTTTCAATAGAAAGAGGAGCCCTCATTATGATTTCTGTCACAGGGGTGTGAGAGGCCTCAAATTAAAAAAAATGGGGGAAAATGCCAAATATGAGCTGAAAAGAAAAGAAAAGGCTGAAATTTTGGCATAAGAAAATTTAAAAAAGAGGAAATAAGCTAAATAGAGGAACTCTCACACCCCTGCTGTCACTGAACAGAAAATGGCAGCCCTACCTGTCACTTTCATACACGAGTGCCTCCCCCCCCCCCCCCCCAACACTTGAGTGCTCCCTCTACCCTCACCCTGCATATACTATGCCATTGGCATAGTCACATGAGTACAAAATCTGTTTTGATATAGATTTCTTCCTTTTTTGTTAGGGGGAAGGGCTGGGTGATATCCTCATAGCCCCTGTACCCTCCCCCCTCCTCAGCTTCCATACAATAATCCTACACCCCACCCCACACATTTTTCACATGAATTGCCAGAAACATCACCCTTCTTCTTCTGGTGATTTTCGAGCCCAATTTTTGTCACCTTTTCATATCCCTATCATTACCATCTATTGCTACTTGGTTGAGCTGAGTCACGACATAAGGAAGTTGTTCATTAGCAGGTAATTCCTTACATGAAAAGTTTAACCAAATAGTTGTGTTAAAGACACTGGCACGGTGTAGACATCAGGGGGATTTGATACAGGTGCTTCTGTCACCAATCAGCTGATAGATATTATTGCTATATAAGGGTGTGGGAGAGGGTGGAGGGGGGAAGGTGATAATGTCCTTATGTCACACACACACAAATTAACCGAAATAACATCCAAATGCCAGTGCCCAGGTGACAAATCCATCTGAAAAGTATTTTTAAAACACTGTTAAAATGTCAATATAATCCCTAACCCTACCAAATACCACGACCCAGCTTGTTTATAACCCGGCATGGAAGGTTTTCAATGAAACAGGGGATTAGAACAGGGGGTTAGCAGTCCATCCACCCATAGAACAGGGGGTTAGCAGTCCATCCACCCATAGAACAGGGGGTTAGCAGTCCATTCACCCATAGAACAGGGGGTTAGCAGTCCATTCACCCATATAACAGGGGGTTAGCAGTCCATCCACCCATAGAACAGGGGGTTAGCAGTCCATCCACCCATAGAACAGGGGGTTAGCAGTCCATTCACCCATAGAACAGGGGGTTAGCAGTCCATTCACCCATATAACAGGGGGTTAGCAGTCAATTCACCCATAGAACAGGGGGTTAGCAGTCAATTCACCCATAGAACAGGGGGTTAGCAGTCAATTCACCCATAGAACAGGGGGTTAGCAGTCCATTCACCATAGAACAGGGGGTTAGCAGTCCATTCACCCATAGAACAGGGGGTTAGCAGCACATGCCCATAGAACAGGGGGTTAGCAGTCCATTCACCCATAGAACAGGGGGTTAGCAGTCAATTCACCCATAGAACAGGGGTTAGCAGTCCATTCACCCATAGAACAGGGGGTTAGCAGTCAATTCACCCATAGAACAGGGGGTTAGCAGTCAATTCACCCATAGAACAGGGGGTTAGCAGTCCATTCACCCATAGAACAGGGGGTTAGCAGTCCATTCACCCATAGAACAGGGGGTTAGCAGTCAATTCACCCATAGAACAGGGGGTTAGCAGTCAATTCACCCATAGAACAGGGGGTTAGCAGTCAATTCACCCATAGAACAGGGGGTTAGCAGTCAATTCACCCATAGAACAGGGGGTTAGCAGTCAATTCACCCATAGAACAGGGGGTTAGCAGTCAATTCACCCATAGAACAGGGAGTTAGCAGTCCATTCACCATAGAACAGGGGGTTAGCAGCACATGCCCATAGAACAGGGGGTTAGCAGTCCATTCACCCATAGAACAGGGGGTTAGCAGTCCATGCCCATAGAACAGGGGGTTATCAGTCCATTCACCCATAGAACAGGGGGTTAGCAGTCCATTCACCCATAGAACAGGGGGTTAGCAGTCCATTCACCCATAGAACAGGGCAGGGGCGGACTGGGACCTGAAAGCGGCCGTGGCAAAATAATTAAAGCGGCCCAGGCGCGTACCGCGGCATGTGAGCCAGGGGGCAGAAGTATGTCGTCCCGGTAGTAAATTTTCGTAAAAGGTTGCCCCAAATTTTTTCCCAGTCAGTCACCTCGTGAATTTCACGTAAGTGGGGGGGGGGGGGGGGGGGGGGGTAGGGACAAAAAAAATTGCACGGTCAAAAAATGTCGCACGGTCAAAAAATTTCGCAGTCAAAAATTTCCCACGGTCACAAAATTTCGCACGGTCACAAAATTTCGCACGGTCACAAAATATCGCACAGTCAAAAAATTTCGCACAGTCACAAAATTTCGCGTAACCGGCCCTGAGAGGCCCAACCGGCCCTGAGAGGCCCAACCGGCCCTGAAAGGCCCAGAAACAAGCGGCCCATGTGGCGATCGCCAAAACACCACAGTGGCCAGTCCGCCCCTGGAACAGGGGGTTAGCAGTCCATGCCCATAGAACAGGGGTTAGCAGTCCATTCACCCATAGAACAGGGGGTTAGCAGTCCATTCACCCATAGAACAGGGGGTTAGCAGTCCATTCACCCATAGAACAGGGGGTTAGCAGTAAGGCTGTGAATGCACGGGTAGTTTCGTACCCGGGTACCCGACTCGTTTTTCGGGCGGGTACCCGGGTACCCGAAAATAGAAACTAAAAACCCTTTTTTTTTTTTTTACAATTTTTTTTTTTTTAAGTTTTAATTTGTCCCCAAAAATGACACATGATATAGAGGTCATTTGGGGACACATTTGTACTAAAAAAAGAAAAATGTTAAAAAAAAACAACAACTTTTTTTTAAATTTTACATTTCGGGTATTCGGGTACCCAATTTGGTACCCGGGTACCCGGAATAGCGGGCGGGTACCCGGGTTCCCGGGTATAAGTCACAGCCTTAGTTAGCAGTCAATTCACCCATAGAACAGGGGGTTAGCAGTCCATTCACCCATAGAACAGGGGGTTAGCAGTCCATGCCCATAAAACAGGAGGTTTCTTTTCGTTGCCATACAGGAGATTTTATTTTCATGAATTTGGATCAACTTATTCTTCAAACATACACAATGTTTTCTGAGTATAATAGAGCCTAATCTGTCACATCTTTTGACTCTACCAAGCATCTTTGGTAGAATTTCAGTCAGAGCGAATGATGGGAAATTCTCTGAATGATAAAGAAGTATGTTGCCATGACAACATGAGACTATTGTCGGGTTGGCATTTACATTATCTGTTCTTTATTAATTATTCATTTGAATTTCATTTTAAAAATCAGCATCAGGCAAATAAAAAAATAAATTATGTTATGGTATGCTTGCTCAAAGATTTACAGTGAGGTGGGCATGGGGGAAAATCCTTATGGTGGGGGGAGGGACATACTCCAACCCCAGATTAAAGCTGATTCAAACCTAGACTGTCTCTGTAACAGCCCCATCAACGTTGGCCTCATTATATTTTGTGCGCATGCGTGGGCACAGCATCACGTCTGTGCGATATTGTTAGACGATTGAAGGATTTAGTCTTAGGATTCAAACCCTTTTTGTTCATGAAAAGCAATTTTCGTGTCTGTAACCCCCGCCCCCCCCCCCCCCCCCCACCCCTCTTCTGAATTTGTTAAAGAATTTGCACTACAGGATAACAGGAACAGGGAAGGGTTGGTTTTGCAACCCATGTCACCTGCAATTGAAAAATCCGCTGCATATATTTCAACCCTTGGGAATAATAATGCTATAACATATTATTCAGGTACATAAAAAGGGACAATATTTGCGACTAATGATGGTATGCACCACTTAGTAAAACTCTTTTTATATTGCAAACATTGATATATATCCATGGCAACCGAATGTGGAGATTGGAGAGCGACAATCAGACGCTTGGTCTGCCGGTCGGCCAGTCAGTCTTTTGGCTATTTATTAGTCAATTTATTTATCACACACATAATACACACATACTCAGGACAAAAAAAGCAAAAAAATTGCCTACATATACATTTCATTTTATATTTCCTTAATGTTATTGACATTTACCATTATGAAGATAGCTATAAATATACCGCGTTATAAAGGACCTGTAATTAGATTTTGATTTTTTTTCTCCCAAACTTGAAATAGTATCACTTAGCAGTCTGGCTTCGTCTGATAGCCAGGGAGGAAAATCTCAAAAACACAGAGTTTAAAGGAAATTTAAGGAATCATGCTTCACGGACAAGAAATAGTAAGCTTCCTTCATAACACTCCTGACTTTGTTTTGGATATCACAAACAAGTACCCCAATTTCCGCGACACAATTACATACAGTTGAGAAAAATAGTCCTAATATGGTCACCCACGATCCAAATATGGTCATGCATAGTCCATATATGGTCATATATTTAGGATAAGGTTGTATTTGACTACTAGTGTCAGGATGTCCCATTTTTGCTGCTTTCCCTACATTCAATCATCGAAAAAAATTATAACGTCCAAAATTAGCAGCGATGCAATTCTATTTGGTTAACAATCAATGGCATGGCCAGGCCATAGAGATAAAAAGTTATGTTTATCAATATAGATCTAAAATAACAGTCACCACTCCATTTATATGGTTTTTGTTGCTCATCTTCTTTTCCTGTGATTTGTCCCCCTTGGGCGACTCCTATTTACTATAGTTTGATCAGTTCCAAAATTGGCGAGTAATATTCATTTTTAATCTTCTGCGAGCAAAAGTAATCAAAGTGTATGCACACGATTTTGGCATGCGGTTTGATCGCACACAAGCGTTACACACACGATATGCATTCGTGCACGCACACGCCCTTCTGTATTCATTCGCTGCTGTAAGGAGGCTTCGCCAATTTGGAACTGATCAAACTATACCCTAAACAGGACAACTAGCATGTGGGCTGATTGTGTTGAGGTTTTTTGTAATGAATTTATGAACTTTCCCACAACATATCACCTACGACACTGCCACTTTAATTTAGGTTTCAAAATAAATTGGGATAGAGAAGCGACAAAAATAATTTTCTCTTCGGCATCCTTAAGATGCAAATAGCCTCTGAAACTACAAGCAACACCATACACAGCATTGCATCGATGGCAGGCCATTTGTTGATGTTATGTTGCCATGTCAACTGGTTATTTTTTCCTCACAAGGCAGTGTTTTAAGAAATGAAGCTTGCTTGGTTATAAATTATTGTTTGTGTGTGTTGCCATGGTTTCTGTACAGTACCGCACAAATCACTTAATGGAGCCCTGGCAGGGAGGGTGTGCCAATGTGAACTATGATCGTTATATTACATGTATAGATATTATAGATGTATTGATCATAAGTGTCTGGGAGACGTTACTTTAGCATAATCTTTGAAGAAGGGGTGTGATAGGAGTTAAAAAAGATGGGACCCTCTCCTTCTATACAGAGTTTTGAGGTGTTGCATGGATAAACTGATGCAAGTGATTCAAATGTTGGGGACATATAATGGGGAAGGTGGGTGGGAATGCAGATTAGAAAAGGTAAATGGGTGGAAGATAGGGGTGAGATGGCGTTTGAGAGATAATGGTGAATCTTCTGAATGTTCTGGAACTTAAAAAACTAAGCATAGGGGATGTTTGGTTCAAGTGGGGTGGTTGTAGATGTTGGGTGGATAGAGTGCAAGATATGATACTGTCACTGCAAAGAAGATTTGAAAGACGCCACCACAATGCATTGCGTTTTTGCCAAATGCCCCAATTCTGGTCTCCAATTTGTCTCTGTTTCCATAGACATATATGCACACAATTATGGCTTCATAGCGTGTTCATAGTTGGAGCTCTTAGGTTCTATTTGACATCAATGAATAAATTAATTACCAGTGTTCCTTTTTATTATTTCTAAAACTTAAGAGCTCGACAAATATGCATTGTGTGAAAAAAGCTTTAGTTGGCTGGTGTTCGCGCAATGCATTGTGGGAAGACCTTAAAACCTTCTTTGCTGTCACTGTAAAGCTTTCCTTGCAATATTCTCAGAACAGCTAGTGACTAGCTTTTCGGGTGACTAGCAACAAAGGGTTTAAAAGTAGACAGTTTTGATCATTTATTCCTAAATGTTGATCCTTTATCAATGTTTATCAGTCAATGTTGACCTTTTAAATGAAGGTTAACTATCCAACAACTGCAATGGGGTCAATTTTGACTGCATATTTTTAAGTGTGTAAACATCAAATGGAAGGAAGGAAGATATTTATCAAGACTACATGTACACAACCCTGTGACCATTTAAAAATGCTCTGTGACATCATAACCTGATACTTGTGCCCCGACTTGTGCTTTATCTTTACAAGTCAAATGCTCACATTACAACCTTGCCTATACAGTTCAGTCAGTTCCAAATTGGCGAATCTGCATACAGCAGGGCATAAATTCAGAAGAGCATGGGTGCGCAAAATGCTCGCACAGTGCAAAACGGCGCATTGTGAATCGTATGCGTGACCTTTGCGCATGCCAAACTAGTACAAATAACGCTTTGAGTACTTCTGCGCTGGGAGAGATCAAAACGGCATATTTCTCGCCAATTTGGATCTGATCAAACTATAGGATAGTTTAGTCTACATTGATGCAATATTTAAAATCTATCGTGTGCTTAAAATAAATGCTGTATAAGAGTGATTTATCAATATTTTCCATAACCAGTGTAATATGGCCTATTCATTAAAGGCCTCATATTATAATTTCCATTATTCCAAATGAGTTCAAACAGAAGTAAATTTGTTCAAAACATTACAATATTTTGCTACAGCACTTATTACATTGCACTAGTTTCGTGCCGATCAGCGAACCAGAAACTTTTGCCAGAAAGCCTAGAGTGCCTGGTTGCTTCGACTTAACACTTTCCACGCGGCAGACGTCTGCAGACGACATTCCAAAATTCCACAAAATGTTTCAAAAATGTCAACATTATTGAATTTCATTACCATATTTAGAATCATCATGTGAAATGCATTGAAATAGGTACAGATATGCCTATTATTGGTTCAGTAAATCTTGAGATAAGACTTTGAAAATTGGCAAAGGTTTCTGAAAAATCTGTTTTGTATGATACCGGCAGAGCACAATACTAGTGCTACCTTAACAGTGTGTTCTATTATAGTTTGATCAGTTCCAAATTGGCGAGAAAAGTGCGGTTTTTAGCTATCCGCGCGCAAAAGTTATCCAGTTGAACACGCGCAACTTTGGCACTCAAGCGTCACGCATATGATAGTACTGCACGCATGCTCAAGTTCTGCTGTAAACAGGTTCTGAATGAACTATAGCGTTCTATTACTTTGCCATAGTGAGTACCAAAAATGTACTACTAGTAATGTGATTAAATAAGAAATACATTGTTCTGTTTAAAAATATCCATCAGGCAACACATAATACAGGTCTGTTCTTCAGGCCTGGTTAACCCAGATTGTTTTAAATTGAGGACGAAGAAATTCCTGTACAAATAAATAATGACACATATCAACCGATTTGAGCTATATTTAGGGTCAGAGGGGGTGGGGGAGAGACAACAACATAACAGACCGACCCTATTTGAAGGGGCCACCGCCGGTACGATATGGTTTTTGATGTTGCTGTTTAAAGCTTTTGATTCCACTCAGTGGCGTACAAGGCTCGTCCCCCTCTGTGATACACCCCCCCCCCCAACTAAAATGACATACTCTATTATGTATAGTAACAAAACATAGCCGGTTATGCCCCCTTGACAACAGGCCTGTCCCCCTGCATGCCCCCACCCCAAATTGAAGACCCTACTTACGCCACTGATTTCACTTTAGTCCCTGAAAACCTTTTTCAAAATTCGAGACGATGGGTCTTAACCCCTGGGGTCTACCTGTCTATCTTACAGAGGTTCTGATTGGTTTATTACAAGATGTACTCATATGAATAGCCAATTCAAATACAGCTTGTAAAATGTTTCACTCCCATCTTTATCAGGGATACAATTATTCTAACAATGTCTCTCATTGGTGCAATAAATGATGTATCCATCTTTTTAACCAATCGGCCGGTAGTTCTCAGGGGGTTATTAAATTATAATGCAGAATGAAACTAAAACCAACATAACTGCAGCCAAACTTACCTAATAGCAGTACAAACTAGGAGAGGACAATCTCCTGCCATCTATAACAGTTATGGTAACATTACACTGACTTCATCAATAAACACGATTTAATCCTGATATGAGCCTATGTTACATATTAACAAATACTAACAGAGAGAGATAAAATACACCACACCATCGTGGATACTCGATCCAAATTTTCAGCCAATAAAAACCAATAATGCAATGCCAGTTAGTATTAAAATGTCCCAAAGTCCAGTCTGGTCTATATATATTTATTATTAAAGTGGCTGGCCACTGTTGGTATGTATTGGCATCTTATCTTTCTTACTATCTATCATTAGAGCCATCTCTTTAGGAGCAAGGCCCCTATTATAAGAAATGCTGAATAATTCACTATGGAGGGTAGTCGGGAGGCAGGGAGAAGGGGGAAACAAATCTATATCATCATCGCATAACATATCCAATACAAAACGACACACTGCTGGAAATATAATCTGCTTTTTGGGCTAGCCGGGCATATTACACAAGTCATTTGTTGCCATGGCTACGGCGGGAATAAATGCAATGACGGAAATCAATCAAATATTGCTCTAGTCCAGGCCGGGCGGCTTGATGAAAATATGTAAATTTTGTGTGTGCGCTATGATGCCATCATGTGTTATCTCTAAGCAACTAGAATTGTACCAAGACTTTTTTTGAGGTAAATAGTGGCAATATATTGATTGCCTTGGATACTCGTAACTACAGTGTAGGCTTTGCTATAGATAAAATTATACAAGAAAAGTACATGGTAAATGAAAATAGAGACATTTCCTTGTGAAATATCCTTTGATTTCTAACTAACATTCTAAGCATTATTATTTATTTTGTTTATTTATTAAATGTATTCATTTATTTATGTGTTTATTAATTAATTTTTGTTTATTTATTTATTTGTTTATTCTCTATTCATAAATTTTGTTTATTTATTAATTTTGAGTATCTATTAATTTTGTTTATTTATATATTTGCATTATTTATTTATTTTGTTTATTTATTTTTGTTTATTTATCTATTTTGTTTATTTATTAATGTGTTTATTAATTCATTTTTGTTTATTTATTTATTTGTTTATTTTCTATTTATTAATTTTGTTTATTTATTAATTTTGATTATTCATTAATTTCGATTATTTATTTATTTTGTTATTTATTTTGTTTATTTATTTTTGTTTATTTATTTTTGTTTATTTATCTATTTTGTTTATTTATTCGTTTTGATTATTTATTTTATTTATTGTATTTATCTATTTTAATTATTCATCTATTTTGTTTATTTATTTATTTATTTATTTATTTATTTATTTATTTATTTATTTATTTATTTATTTATTTATTTATTTATTTATTTATTTATTTATTTATTTATTTATTTATTTATTTATTTATTTATTTATTTATTTATTTATTTATTTATTTATTTATTTATTTATTTATTTATTTATTTATTTATTTATTTATTTATTTATTTATTTATTTATTTATTTATTTATTTATTTATTTATTATTTATTATTTATGATTTATTATTTATTATTTATTATTTATTATTTATTGTTTATTGTTTATTGTTTATTGTTTATTGTTTATTATTTATTATTTATTATTTATTATTTAATATTTAATTATTTATTAGGATTATAGGACAGGAATTTCTGTCACCCATAAAAATGTAGTCACATAACCAGACAAGAAATTGAGTGCTCCAGTGAAGTATAACAATTTAAATAGACCTCTATCTTCACGACATTTGACATTCCGCAATTCAAAAGCCCAAAGTGAGGCCAAGTGCACTTTTTTCAATACCACTTCTACCATCGAAAACAGAGACTTGGTCGTTTCTATCAGCAACGGATTTCCAGGAGACATTATTAAAAATGCCCCAACTGTGGAAATTTGTTTGGACGACCAGTTTTAATTAGTTTTGAGTCCCACATGAATAAAAATCTGCCTGTGAATGGGTTAATTCCCATTCTTTCATCCTTGGTCGTGATATTTAAATGCTAATCATATTTAAACTCTTGCATGCGTTATAAATACCAGGCGATATTGGTGATGATAGCGCAATCTAAAGGCAATCTCGATACAATCTAGACAATTATAGACAATTTAGCATTTTATTCACCGTATTTCGGTGCAGTTAAAAGCCAGATTTTTCAACTACCAGCATGGAATCAACTATGTGGTGTGGCAAAAAACCTCAATTTTTAACAAATTGACTCAACGACACTATGTAGGATTCTAGGTAGGATTTAAAATAGGCTTATACCGTAAATGTTGAGGGGGTATTTTAGAATACCCTTTCATATTGATTTGTATGCTGTGTTTCGGAGGGAGGCAGGGGGAAATCGGTCCCGGGGGAGGGGTTACTTAGTGAATATGAAGTTACGGGGATGTGCCGCCAAATAGGGTCCCTTTTTCACCCATCTGGTAAACGAATGACCCCTTTTCATAGCCATGGTAAATGTATGGGTCTAAAATCCTTTATTTTGCTGTTTTTCACAGAAATGTTAGCAAAATTGGTCAATTATATAGGAAAATGATGGGTCTCCAGTAAACATATGGGTCCATTTCCCCCGAAAATTGGTAAATATTTGGGTCAATTTTCATTTTGCTGGCGGCACACCCTTACCAAAAAAGATCCAAGGTACACCCCCTTCCCCCCCCCCCCCCCCCCCCCCCCCCCCCACCACCGTGAATTGGTCAAGTGTGGATTATTCTTTGAATGTTTCTATCAGGAAAAAAACACATGATAACCTCCTGTACTTTTAGTATGAATGTTTGTTTCCGTTTTTTCTCGTGTGTAGGTCAGAAAGACCAAGTAGATTAGTACACACAAATCCCAGTAGAGTAGTAGATCACAGTAGAATAGATAGAGATGGCCGTAGTAGCGACTGTAAGGACATTATCTACATCGTTATGGTCTTTCTAAACATTGAGATGTTTATGAGCTTTTTTAACTATGAGAAGTGTATGATAACCCTTTGAACTCTAATGAAAGTCATACATGATGAGTTCTTATTGTAAAAAAAGACTATATGTTGAAGAAGCCCTTTTAAAGAAATAAATGGTGGAGAGCAATTAATCTTGAGTTCATGTTTTCCTATGTTAGTGCAAGTTGTCGGTAGAGACAATCTGTGACATGTAGTTAGTAACTAAATGGGTTTTTCAAAGTTGACATTCTCACATATTTCCTACTTGAACGGTTTGAACCCCATCCATCCCATCCCGAAATAGTGAGAAATACACGAGAGCTTCAGGATTCTTAGCCCTACTTATCCTAAAGAAGACGCCCTGAGAAAAAATACATAGAATGTAGAATGTACAGATGCTTCTTTGGGCAATATCCTCATATAGGTCTTACATACGAATAAAGCATGAGGCAGCAATTGTTGCAGTTGTTTTACATTGTAAAAATGATAGCTGCCTTGTGCTTTATTCAGTATGTAAGACCTATTTGAGGATATTGCCGAAGCTTTAATTTGCAACTTTAAAAAATTGACATTTATCCTGCCCTGAATGATAATAAATTTCTGGGATCAAAAATTAAATTGAAAAAAAAAAAATGAATTTCTATAAATAGTTGTGAATAAAGAAACAGAAATTGAGCTCTGACCTACAACGTAGAAACAATGCATGTCATATAATAATTCTGGTTGCCATGGCTCTTTAATATTAATTGACTGCATCAATACAGTATTATTGAACTGATCAAATATTAAACTCAAAATTCATAATCACACAGGTCAGTAACATTTTACATAACAAAAGCAATAATAAACATAATTTTATAATTGAAGACAAAATTATGAAATTTAAATTTAAAAAAAAGGTATCAGTGTATGTATTCCAATTTATTACAATAATAAAAATGATATTTTTAGAATTTAACAAATTATTTCTTTAAATTAATTTAAATAATAATCTTTAAATGGACATAAATGGCCGTCCTGTACACAATCTGTATCTGTGTCAATCATGAATGATCTTTCATTGTTCAATGCATGCGTATTTATAACAAATCTTGAAGGGGAAAAAAATCAATCAATTTTGTCCAGTGTCCAACCATTCTGAGAAAATCCTGTGTATTTTTTTTAGAGGGAGGTCATTTTCTTTGGTGGGGGTCCCAAATATGTCATTTATCATCATTTTTATGACCCCCTAAACAAAAGCGATTATTGTTATGACCCTACTCAGATGTTGATTAATTTGAATTACAATTATTTTTAATGGAAAAAAATTTAAACAGACAAACAGACAAACAAATAATTATATAAATTGATTAATAGGTTATTTTTTTCGTGAATTTGTCAGTCTAGATTCTCAATGTCAAAGAAATCTTAACATTTGATGCGAAAAATATCATTATCAAGACAGTCATCCCGGAGACATGACTTGACTGACCGAGACTCTATCTGCACTAAAATGAATTATTAATGAAATATTCTATGCTCCAATAAAAGTTTGCCAGCGAGGCACTATATTTCATGATTAATTTATAAAATGAAATCTTCATTTAATGAAATTGTCAAATAACTCCAAAATCCAGTTCATTCACCCGGATTTGTTATACCCATGACAATTTAAAAATAAAAAAATCTGAATACATCTTTGGTACGTGGTACACAACAGCAATGACCAGAAAACATTAGCACCCTCAGGCCATCCCAGCAGTACATTTGACCACATTAGAACTATTTCTCTATAAAAAAAACCCTCAAAGATTGAAAGTATCCAAGAAAGGGAAAAATGCCATTGCCAAATTAGGCAAATAGATAGCCGTGCACTAATGGAATGCTCAAAATGCCGGAGCTAAATTGTAACCACTCGGACGGCCGGCCGGCACTGATCATGATGAAAATAGTGATGGGCTGCAGTTATTTTTTTGCACATTAAATATTTACAGAGAAGACTCACACCAGCTGGGACGACCGGTGCGGCTAACAGGATAAGAGGAAGAAGCCCAAAATGTTATCAAAGTAGCCCAAAATCCCCCTTGACCATTAGTTTCGATGGGATGTTTAGTCACCAAAAGGTGCAGCTAACAGTATATAAGAGAAGAAGCCCAAAATGTTATTAAAGTAGCCCAATATCCCCATTGACCATTAGTTTCAATGGGATGTTTAGTCACCAAAAGTAACCCAATTTGCCACAAATTACATTTTATATCTCTCAAACATGCTGCATTGGGCTACTAATTTGCTAAGTAGGCAACATGGTATTGTATAACACTAACTAAACTGCCATCTAATACTTCTTTGTTTTATCAAAAATAAACTATAAAGGCTGAAAAGACTAGCCAGCTATTTTGCATATTGCCAGCTCATTTAGAGTATTACTAGAAACAGGGTTCTTTATAGCAGAAACGGATCAATAACTAGGAAGGGCATGAATAGAGACATCATTTTGATCCATGAAAATTTGTCTTTTGAAATGAAATTGATGACATAAATAAATGGAAACACAATGGATCGAGCAGATGTTAGAAATTTAAGGGATTACAAATAGTATAGGCAACACTGGCATACCAGCTTTTGCCAATGGTAAATAATTGGATTTCAGAAATTAAATATTCTACTACTAAAATGAAAAGAAGAAACAAATTATTGGTACAAAAATCAATTTATTGACAACTATTGTGCAGGTATTAGTAGTTCTATAATTTATTTTTATTTAGTTCATTTTTATTTCTAAATAATGTACATGGCCCGAAAAAATGTTTTTTTCCCAGCAAGCGATTCCAAATTTCCCTCCGAAATGGAATGCATTTCTTTAATGAAAGAGTAACATTTCCCTCCAAATGCCAAAATTTCCCTCCAAATGCTCACAACAAAAAGTAATACCTGTATTTTCCAGACAAGAGTAATCAAATCACAATATTGTTGTTGCCGTATTCAGAAAATCATATCAAAAGTCTCTTGATTATTTAATTTTACGAATCAAAATTAATATTAATCTCCCCAAGAACAGGTTCCTGAGTTTATTTTTAAAAACTGCAACACGATCTAATAATATAAAGATGTGTGCAGTACAGAGTGACACAAAAAATAAGCACGCCAAAGAGGAAAGGGAAAAAATATGCATCGTAATCTTGTTCTGATATTATACAGACTGTAACCAAAAAAAGTATACAATTTTATAAAGCTTAAAATAGAAACCTTTTTTTATTAATGTTTCATGTTTTCTTACCAGTAAACACTTTGCCTTACACTACTAAATAATCTCTGTTTCATTCAAATCGGTGGTATAATGGCGGAGAAAGGGCTCAAAATACACGGGGCGAAGGGCGATTAGCCCCCAGTTTTCACAAAATAGCCCCCTGAGAAAATTTTGGCCTATGGTCAAATGCAGCCCTCAAATTAAGAAATGAAAAGGGCAATGCAATTTCAGGCAATTTTAAAGGGGCACAAGGCAATTATGTACTTTTCAATGGAGTAAAAACAGCCAGAAGTTGAGGGCATTGAGGCAACTAGGTGGGGCACCGACGGCAATTGCCTTCGGGGCCTTCGGTTAATTTGAGGGCTGGTCAAATGTAAGAAGGAAAAAAAAGGTGAAAATCAACAACATATTTGTGTCTCGTCTGGTTTCAAAGCCCTATGATGATACAAAGCCAATCATTTCAATTACTACAAACTTTTTAAAGGTAAAAAATGGTGAAACTGGCCCAACTCATTTGATGACCTCTTCATTTAAATGTGCATAACTTAAAAATAAAAGCAATTATAAACCAAAACTAAATTACTTTTGATAACCAATTATAATATTTATTTCGCACTGAAAAACATTATGTCATTACAGCGTGCATTTTTTTCTTGGAGACATTTGTTATTTATTGTAATATTGTATACATTTTTTTTGTTACAGACTGTAGTTTGTGCAGAACGCACAACCTGCTACAGGGCCTGGCTATTAGAAACGGAGGAAATCGCACCAAATAGTGTTTTTGTTTAAAACGATTTGCGCAGCGCTATATAGTGACTGGTGGGGCCCATTTGAGAGGTTCTTGACTTTGAAAAAGCTGTGAATATGACAGTATTAATCTATAGAAACATGTGAATGAAGATCGTGTGGTGACGTCTTTGTGTTCTTGTGCTTTGGAAATTAGAGTTTTATTTGTTGAGGTGTTCCTTGTGAAATAGTATAATAAGATTGAAGTACGGTTTTATTTTCATACTTTTTCCAAAAAAAGATTATGTACCAGTAAGGCAATGAAAAAAACACCCTGTTGTACGGGCCGGGCCCGACCGACACAACACCTTTTGTTTAGAAACTGGTGGAAAATGTTTTCCCGGAAAACCTGGTTATACGGGCCCAGCCGACACATTTTTTTAGAAATTGATGACAACATTTTATTTTGAAGTGTTTGAAACAAATATTCATTTCTTTTTTTGATTGACAATTTTGGATATATTTGGAACTTTTTGAAAACTTCAACAACAACAAATCAAAATTCAAAGAAAACAAAAAACATCCGACTAACCGACCCTACCTGAGAGGTCTGTTTGGCTGTAGATCAGGTCTTTATAGCATAAAGTAAAAAAACAGGTCTTAAAGCATAAATTGAAAAAAGAAACCCACAAAAAAAACCGCCGATCTAATAGTTGAATTTGACCAGGAATCTGATGACCTACCCTCCATCCGTGGTAGCTGGCATCATCATCGGTTTGTAAATTTAGATTTTAGCCTAGAGATTACAAGTCTAGCATCACGCTTGAAATCGATATGGCCCAATGGCAGAGAAAAAATAGTCATTGTTGCTAAAATCTCTATTTCAAAGCCCAATTTGATACAATGAGTGCAAATAGCTACAAATCTACTATTTTACATGTAACAACCTTCGACTCATTCCACAGGAATTGATATTAGAACAGCATAGCCTAACTATGATTTTCAAAATGAGGGAGCGACTAGACAGGGGGAAGAATAAGCTCCCATCGGATTAGAGAGGGCCATCTTGTTTAAAGATTTGGAGGGATTTTGAGAGGGGAAGGGGAGTAATTCCCTTAGTTACACCCCTGGAGAGGTGTAGTACTGTACTGGTCACCCCCACCCCCCCCCCCCCCCCCCCCCCCCCCCCAACACAGCCACATACCCGCTACCACTAGTTACACCACTAAAAAGTACTTTCAAATTGGGTGATTTTTACTTGTACCACTTGTGCTTATCTTCAGGCAACACTTGATATAGTATCTGCAAGTTTATATCGCGCTCTGTGTCCGCATATGGAATACTCATTTAATATGCAAAAAATGTTGACGAAAAGAGGAATTTAACAATTGATCAATTTATGAATACCTGACATACAGGATAAATAACCTGCATATTTATGTGCCTGTGAAGTTACAAATGCCCCACTATGATATATTTATCTTCCTCTGGACAGTGACTTAACTTTACAGACGCAGCAATTACGCTTGCGGCCCTACGTATGTATCTTCTGTCTTCATATGCTCGTGTGTATACGCCAGTGCCTCGAGTAGGCGCGCGCGTTTATGTGCTGCAATTAGTCGAATACGCAGTTAAGTCACTGTCTCGAGATGGATAAATATACTATAGTCTCTTTATCTTCCACTGGACAGTGACGTAACTTTACAAATGCAGCAATTCCACACACGTATGGATCTTTTATCTTTCTATGCGCATATACTTACGTCAGCGTCTCGGGGAGGGGGGAGGGCATGTGCGTATATTTACTGTGATCAGTGGATCACACAGTGACATCACGGTCTCATGGAAGTGAAATACTGTAAAACCAGAAATCTTCCGTGTGCATTTAAATTTCGCGAGGAGCACTTCCACGCGAAAATGTAATGCCGTAAATATTTCAAATGTACCTTGTAGCAGTGCATTGCAACGTTACACAATGTAACTCCAAAATTTCTCGAAATTGTCTTGCCGTGAATTAGGCAAGTATTGCTGATTCGTGAAATTTTAAACTCGCAAACATTTCTGGTTTTAAAGTAGACTATAATAGTACCAACATACTTGATTGATTATCATTCTGCAATGTCATAGCCAATGAAAACAAAAGAAACCATGTAATGTAGCAACATTTACCAACGGTATCAAAATCTTAACTTGAATCTTATCTTACTAAAAAAAGTATTCAAAACACAAACACCATACCAATTTTCGAGTTCAATTAACAAAAATCTCAAACTACTCACTATTTTCAATTTTCATATTCAATCCTGCACCATGGTAATGTTGGGTCCAAACTAAAGACAAACATGTCATTCTTGCAGTATCAAAACTGCCTTGTCAATTTCTATGACAGCATGGCTGAATGACTTGCTCGCTGCGAATGATTTACCTATTTCTGGATCTAAAATTAGCCGAATATAACACTGAAATCAGTAACAGGTGACCAAGGCACCGCCCTATAGCAATACAGCTGCATTATGTAATGGTTTTATGAAGTTTTATCCAACAAGGTGAATATTTCGGCCCATTTTTTCTTCTCTACAAACTTGTGCAACCCATATCCACTTCAGTCAAAACATAAAATGAGGAACAAAATGTTTGTTATTTGTTCCTTTCTTCTTATTTATGAGAAAGATTTGATATTTTTTACTTTCCCACTTCTGTTTCAATTCAAGTCATTGTGTCAATGAGGCTTGGAATTTGTAGTGAGCTTTCATAGTCATGTTAGTGGGTTGGGGTGTCAGGTGGGTGGGGGGGGGGGGGGGAGAGGGGTGTTATAGGTGATGATGAAGAGTACAAATGTACAAGTGTGGGGTGGGATATTACAGGGATGAGCCAGGATGCTCAATGGGTTTACACCCTATTAGTCAAGTTTGGTGGGTTTTTTAAATCCTCAAAGGCATCAAAAACAGAAAACAAACCATCCATATTTTCAGGTAGACATTTTTTTAAAGTGATCCAAGTTCATGAAATCCCCCAAAAGCAGTAACATCAGCCATTCATAGGGCTTCAACACCTTAACAATTGGGTGTTAAGTTATTGGGCCACAGCAACACACCCACTTTACAAATCATTATTTTTCCGACCAAACATGGCGATAAAAAATTAAACAAATTAAAAGGTTTTTTACTGCTACATTTGTTGTATGAGTCAGTTACGGTGTACTAATCAATGGCGTTATTTAGGACATGTTATGGGTAAATCTAAATAAATAATTTGCACACTTCAGCTGTGATTGTGAATGTGTCAATTTGAATACTTGCTTACAATGGATGTAACAATAAATGGGGGTGGTTGCTACTCAACTTTCTATTAAGAATTTTTGAGGAATTTACAACCATTTTCAATATTTAATGAAGAAAGTTAAATTAAACAACATTTCAACAACAATAAAATCAAAATGTTTAAATGGGTTGGTTGCCATATGAGAACTGAATTTGTAAACATATTTTGCCATAAGGCCACAGGGAAACCCTGTACTATTATGAATGAAAATTCCCAACAATTTTTTTTTTTTTGGGGGGGGGGGTGGGAAGCCAGCCCGACTGCCCCTACCAGAAATGTCTGTTTGCCCATAGAACAGGGGGTTTGTGGTCTCAGATCCAAGTTTTGAGCTATATTTTCAAACTTGTGATTTTGGGTTCAAAGTGGGGTGTTTGCGAATTGAAATATGCTGCAAAATGGGGATCTCAAGGAAGTTAAGGAACTATCATGAGGCATCAAAAGGGGACCCTTAAAGGTCAAGGAGTAAACCCCCTACCCCCGGATATCCATAAGACAAACACAAAATGAATCATAATTCATTTTCTCTTTGGGTCATTGTAGAAAAGTGAATATTTATGAAATTCTCGTTTACTGTTTCAATTCCATGCATAACTTTATGACATTCCTTCTCTAATAGAAATTAATTCAATTGCACTTTAATTGAATTAGTGAGTCAGATTTGTAATATAAATAACAGATCACTTCATTTGAATATTGACAGCTCAAATGCAATGTTTATATTGTATAAATCTAATTTTTTTTTCTCAATCATTTTTGAAAATTATGAAAGTGCTGTCAAATATTGAATAAAAATGATTTTTGACGTCTGTAGACTATGCAATACATCTGTTTTCATAATTGTGATAATTAATTACTTCTATTCCTTTGGTGGGGGGGGGGGGTAAATTAAATATTTACAAAAAGTGCCAGATTTTCATTGAAAATATAGTTTTATAATATATTGTTTTTATCCTCTGAAAAAACAAAACCCCTATATTGTCCATAGTGCTAACAAAAGCAAGGCTCGGGGTAATCGTTTGGAAACATTTGCACTCATTTTTTTTCAGAAAAAATATGTCATACTAAGAGCACCCAAACCAAGTTTTCCCTAAAATATAACAGTCAAAATCTGCCATTTCAATTTTTTAGGTGATTTGGTCGAACATTACTGCTTAATTACGCCATTGTGGCCTGTGGCATTCTAATGAGGGGGGAGGTGTTTGTATTTGTGGTAACAATGGAAATAAGATAATTATAGCGATCCATCGGTACCAAACACGTAAGCATGGAATGTATAATAATAACAACAAATTGGGGAGAACCCCTCAATTCTTAAGAGGATGTGTTCCAAAAATAGCTTAGGAGGACGCTGGTTTATAACAAAAGGAAGTTGGCAGATCAATAAAATGGTATTTTCTTAAACTTATGGGCTCACAATCTTTCTGGCTTGGCACCTGATATTTAACAAGTAGGCTCAAAATATCCACGTCCAATTGTTCAAATATGTTGTATAGGCCTATGGTTGCAATGTAACCAGGGTCCAAGTCCAAATATGGTAGTTTCGATAAAAGTTTATACCACTTTTGACAGGTTTGGTGACTCATCAAGTATTAATTTGATGGTGTCACAAGTTTGTGATCACACACAATGGGACCAGATATCTTGTAGGTTTTTTGTGTAAAATTCCACCACCACATTTGGTTTTTATGCTTCAAATTACGATGCCTATCCTAGCAGAAAATATTTATATTTAGTAGACAATGTAAACAACGCCTACATAGAGCCAAAAAGTTGTGTTGTTGTCCTCTACTAACTGTTCTTAATTTTCAAAACTTTTCACAAGAGTGTGTTTTTTTTCCTTGTTGTTTCTGTTTATTGTTTCGTTGTTGTTTATTTTGTGTTTTTAGCATTGATTTTTTATTGTCCTGTTTGTCTAAAAGTTGGTAAGAGGTGTAAGAGGTTAATGTAGGAGGTAAATAGGTACCCAATTCTATCTCCACCACAAGGAGTGTGAATTTCAAATGGGGTTACCTGCATGGGTGACTCCATTTGAAATCTACACTCGCACTGTCTTCCATAGGGAGGGGTGATTCAAGTTTTCAAATAGCCCATTGTATCCCTTATGTCAAAAATGATTTAAATCCTTTGAATCCTTTTTAGAGTTATCTTTTTAAATCCCTACCGCTTCTCAGCACTAAATATTGCTTCCAACAAACTTTATGCTGGCGGCCATTCTCTGGATGCACAATCACTAAGGAAGTACGAACAAATAACTTTTTTATTTTTGGCCAGCGACAAGACTGACAGGGCTTATTTTGATAAAAGTACACCCAAGAATTGACCTTTTTGAATTTATCTAGTTTTCTGATATTGCAAACCCAATCGGAACAATTAATTTCAACAATATTAGTTAAAGACTATTGCTGATAATAATGTTATGTTTTGAGAAAACATTTGTACTTCAGATGAAGCAACAAAATTAGTTAAATTTCCTTGAAAGTTTCAAAGTCAAAATGTTTTGTTAAAATTGTTTTACCCCTTCCAAATTTATTGACAAGAAGGAGGGGGAAATGTGGTCAGCCGAAAAAAGGGCAATCCACCGTATTTATTCTTGAAGCACTTCCCCTTACGTATCTAGTATCTACCCCTCCCCTCCCCAAAAAACACATCTACTGATGCAGGTTTTTCAACATTGCTATCTCCACACCCCTCCATCCATCCATTATTGCTCCAGATTTTCAAAATGTCCTATATCCCTGTATCACCTTTCCCAATCCATACATCTACACACTGATAAGTCCTCCCCCATCCCCATAACTGATCCAGATTTCCAAACATATACACTATCACCTTCCCCCATCCTGGCCCCACCCCAATATACACCCACCAATCCACCCACGCCCCACCAACACTCACTGATTTAGAAATCACCCTTTAGATCCCGGTTTTCCAATAAGCAACCCCTCCTCCTGCCCTACAGATAGATAATTGATAATTTAAACTCTTCTGAATCATTCATAATAGCTCCGCTACCAAACATCATGTGAAATTAAGTTAACGGCGATGACTCTTAAAGAATTCACTGTATTCCATGACGATTACCCCGTCCTTTACATCCAGCCAACGAAAAAGAAAAAAACATAAGACACGCTCCAGGCCATTCAAAGATCCTGAAACACATCGCCAACAATGCTGCATCATTTAGCTCTAATCCAAAGATATTACATTCACAGTCCCTGTCTTCTCCCCCTTCCCCTGCCCCCTCTCTCAGGCCTCAAAATCAAATTAAAAATTCATCCTCGACACAACATTTTTTTTTTAATTCAAAAGAGACCAAACCATGCCACTGTTATCCTGCACCATGTGTCGTAATGTACTGTAAAACGGACAATTTTTTCAGGTTACATCTTTTTCATATTTTCATCCACGCGCACACCATCTTGCACACTTCCGAACCGATCGCATAGACGACATCTATCATACACGACTATATTCAAAACTCGGACAAACACAAATCGAGACATATCTATCGAAATCATCTTGACTTATTTGAAAAAAATTCACTAGAAATCATGAAAAATGAACGGTACAAAAATGACCACTTTCGAAGTGTATTGGATTTACATTAGATGAAGAGTGTGCGAGTGAAAGAGTAAGAGAGAAGGGGCCCTTCAGTGATGAAATGAACACACAGTCGGGTTATAATTCTTTAGTACTAGCAACGACTAGTTGGCTGTATACACCGAACCGTGCTTACGCTTGGGTGTTATTTATGACAACAAAAATTGATTGGATTTTTTTGGGTCCAAAATATCAATATTTGGTAGGAAATAGCTGCGAGACAATTGTCATCGCTTGCCCAGCAGACACTCTCTCTCGAGATTCTGATCAAGATTCGTGCGCACAGCGTTGTATTAATCGGATTGAAATAAAAAACCAGCGGACTCGAGCGGCCAGCCGTTGTCATATTTGGTTTTTGCATTAAATCGTTATCCAATGCATGATTTTTAATTTGCGATGTTGTTTCATATAGAATTACCGAACTCCCTGGGCATATGTTTATGTTTAGGGGGAAAAGTACGAGTAGGGGGCCAACTGACTATCAGAGGGGTTTGCACATTTGACTAAATTTGCGCTATTTATTAGATGTATATGTATCAGAATATATACATATCAAGTTAGAATTCCTTGATGATATTTGCATAGGAATTTTTACAAATGATATCTACAGCTATCTACAGCTAGTGTGTCGAGAGACAAGTCAGATATTTGGTCTTGGCACATAGCGTTTGTTCCATTATCTGTGGTGTATAAGAATGCCAATGAATGCTAAATCAGTGATATGATTATAACTTCAAATCACAAGTCAAGGCACAAACAGAAATTGTGTCTCTAGTCAAAGTTAAGAATCGATTTTTCATCTACATTTAGTCAAGTGAAGTTACTTGCAAGTTCGAGTAACATCGAGTCAAGTCACTGATTTTGATCAGGGACATGCATGTAGATTCAATGTATTGTACTATCAATGATTATAAATATTGACAAGCATATCTGTGACTTTGAGTGGTAGAAGAGGGGGAGGGAGAAGAGGGGGAGAGAGGAGGGTGTGGAGAGGGAGGAGAGAGTGGAAGGTGAAGGGAGAGGGAGGAGAGAGCAGAAGGTGAAGGGAGAGGGAGGGGAGAGGGGCAGGAAGGGGAGAGAGAGAAATTAAGGATTTTTTAACATCTCACACTCAAGAGTTTTTGCTGCTGATGTGCGTACTGCCAGAGAAGGGGGATGAGGAGGGTAGAGAGTGAAGGGTTCCCTCCAGGGGCAGCATTTTGATGCGTCTGCACTTCATTGACCTCTTACTTTCTTATTTAACGCATCAAGTTACATGACAATGATTTTCTTGAACATAACATAACCTATTTTGACTACAAAATCAAGCACCTGGCAACACTGGATGGCCTTCTTTGTACAGATATATTGCCTAACCCATTGTTACCATGCAACCAAGTCCGTAAAAAGTTAATTTTAAACTAGCCAAAGGTTCATTTTTTGGATTATGACACACATAATTTGCCTAGTTTATTTATAAGAGTATGGGCGAGAAGAATTAGAAAAGAAAGAAAGAAAAGACAATACCACCGGCTGGGTGAGCCGACCTTTGTACTCAATTGTAATTACGTACATTGCCTGGCCAGCTACATTACAAGGATTCCATCAGATTTGGCTAATAACACCAATGGTATTATTACAAAATTACTGATAATAAACTTTATGCAAATGTAGAGTCAATATTTGCGGATTTGCTTATATTGATTCAAAGTGCTTTAAAACATGTACCAGCGGTCTAATAATCTGGTGCAACGAGTATGTTCACACCACCACCAAACAAAAGATTTTGTTAAAGCATCAGCATGTGCAGCATTTTTTCCCTTCAATTTTAAATGAAATGTTGGTTTCCAATAAAAAAAAATCCAGTTTGTAATATTTAGTTTTAGTGTGGAGGGCAAAATGGTCAATGGAATGAAATATTTATTGGTCCCGCACAATTCAATCCCAAAATGTTAAATTAAAAAAATCAATATTTCCTATATATTTTAAACAAAATGCATATATAGCATGCAAAAAGCCCATTGCCTCCAGCCGTCCCTAACCTGATTATTTGCCTCGGAAAACCATCGATTCTCCTAATATAATTTTGTATGAAAAACTAGGGGAAAAAAAGACAATCCATTTAAGATTATCTCAATTTTGTTGCTACACAAATACAAATGTTTACAAGAATGGATTCTCAGAATCTCAGAAAAATTCTTATCCAATAAAATAAATTTTCATAAATATATGTCAAGGTACACCTAGGCTATACGAAAGAATGCAGCTCCAGCTATGCATAGGACAGTATAAGAATTTTGTTTCATACAGTGTCCTAGTATTATAATAACTTCAAGCATGATAAGTTTTTCCTCCATTTGTCACGTATAATGGGCTTTCTCTTTTTAAGGGAATTTTCATTTATTATCACTAAAATGCTATGCTATTATTTTACAGTGTGTCCAAGAACGATTTATATTATACCATATTTGATGAAAATATAAAAATATAAAAATAACCATTTATCTCAATCTAATACAGGTCTACAATACACTGACTGGTGAACAACATGTTCCGTACTAAATCTGTTAAGTTGATCATGTTTGTTTCAGGTGTGGTGTAACATTGCAGAAAATCAATGAAAAAGTTTTGTGGTGACCCCTTTAGCCATGAAATAAAAACAATTTAAGGAGGCCTCTTCATTTTTAAGGTTCGCAAAGTTAATTGCAAACGGGGCGATTTTGCACTAAAAAGGGGGGGGGGGGTTAAAGGGGGAAAAGGGCCCCCTTCTTTCTATTTAAAAAAAAAAAGTGAGGACGCTAAACATATACTTTTTTAACTTTACCTTACAGTTGACATCAACCAACTTTTTAGTGGAAATTAAAACATGACACAGCAACAAAATCACCTAATACAACATTTCAATACCCTTTTTGCTGAACATGATCAATAATTTTATTAAGATGAACTTGGGAATTTACCATTGTACAAAAATGTTAGATTTTTAAAATCCAAAATTTCCCCCGGTATAATTCATTCTGGGACACCCTGTATCCATGATATCTCAACTTAAATTACATTTTGTGACATTCACACTACGGTATATAAAGGAAAAGCTTGGTCTGGTCTAGGCTGCACCAAGTCAAAACTAGCCCTCCTCCTAGGGCCACTAAAACCAGCCTTTCCAGGGAAATACTATATTAAGATTAGTCATCCTCCTAGCTGAGCCACAGGTCGGTTCGCTGGTTGATAGCAGTTCTCGGATTGGGAGCAGTTTTCTAGGCTAAGATAGAGAAGTCCGAAGGTAAAGGTAGGACTAGTGTAAGGACAGGGGAAATGCTCAAAAGCGCAAAAGCACCAAAAAAGGACCTTTTGCCCAAAATAGCACTTTTTGCTCAAAAAACACATTTTCATCACACAGCATTTTTTTCTTCAAAATTGTCTAAATATTTAACAAAATATGTCTATCTACCTAAAAATCAACAAGTTACATAACTGTGGAAGTGTTTATTCTACACTTAGTATAGTTTGAATGTAGTTTTGAATGAAAAATGATGGTTTTGACACAAAAAAAAGAAATACATCAACATGAAAACATGGAATATAATCGTTTTTGGATTTATTTTTAACGCATGGCATAATTTTGGTGAATAAAAAGCACCTTTTACTAAAAAAAAACCTTTTTACCTAAAAAAGCACCTTTTGCTCGAAAAAGCACTTTTTCCAAAATCAAGCAGCACTTTTAGTGCTTTTAAAAAGCGCAAAATCCCTGTCCCTAGACTAGTCAAAACAACTCATTTTTACATATTTAATATATGTGCAGTATAATAGCGAAACAGCAAGACCTGATGAGCAAAATCTCATCATCGGGCAAGAGAGGGAATGAAATATCGATGCCCATGCTATATCATATCATATTTCGGTGTAGGGGGAAACATTACGATATTAAAATGAAACAAAATAAGATCGTGAACATTACAAAAGTGCTCTGATTGCATCCATGGTCATCTAAAGATATGACGATATGTATGTGTGCAAATTGTTACAGACTCCACAAATATGTGTGCAAGTGCAGTTTAAAATATATTTAAAAAATGTTGATAAAGCGACAAAGAAAAAGCCTCATTCTATGGGCAACTGGACCTCTCAGGTTGGGTTGGTCGGGCGGGCTCTCCTTCCCCCTCCCTCTAATCCCCCTCATGACTGTACAATTACAATTGTTTAAAATCTGAACGAGTTTTGAAAAACTGTTTAGGTCGGTATTCCTTTGCATGTGAACATTTTATCCCCTCCGCCAAAGACCTGGACAAATTATAGGGGGAGGGTTGAAGTTGGTCTCTGTGTCAAGCTCCAGTGTTCCAGTACCATAGAGGCATATCCTTAAAGGTATATTATAGTCGAGCGGCGGCTCCCATAGACACTGTACTTAAGCGTGGCACCCCCTCTTGCTCACGATGTAAACGTAACCAAAACAAGTTCAATGAATTTTATAATTATTATTAGGAATCGCTAGGGGTGTGAGATTTGTTGTAGTGTCATATTTTCCAAGAAATGATCATTCTAAGCAGGTTATTTTTAAAAATAAATTCGCTAAATATAGTACATTGCTGTAATATGTCATCGATCCATTGACTACGGAAAAATCAATGTATTTTCACAGTGGCATTGCCATCCACAATTAACGTCACTAACCTTAGCTGTACACAAAATTCCTTTTTAGTTTGCGTCTCATGTATTTTGTATAAGCCAATGTTAAAATGTTGCAATAAACAACATTAAAAGTCCGCAATCTAGCTGAAATAATTATCGTATATAATATACATATACAATTTATTTGAGACCATACATATATTTTTAAGAACTTTTGATAGAAAGATATGTGGAGGGGTTCGTCATGTAGTATTTCCATATTTTAATCACACTCCTTCCTAATCTAAAATTGAATCATCACGATAAATAAAAACGACACTACTATTAAATGTTCGTCTTGATATAAAAACATCGTTTATTTATTTAACTAATATCAATCCTAATGATTCAAATGAATACTCGATATAATAATAATAACAATACAAGGCAGTCAAATTAATTCATGACATAACAATGTTCAAAAGGGTAAATTATATAAATTATATAATATTAAATGGCTATTATGTTTAACGTTTAAATATAAGGCCAAATAAAAATAAAAACTAGTTTATCGTCCTAACTTTTGAAAAAAGGAGAATGAGGGATTTAAAAAAAAAATAGACAATGCAAATTCATCAATACCAGCCTGATATTGGCTGCGTAACATAACATGAACAGGACGATGCCTTTTTCAAATATTTTAATTTCATGGTTATAGATGGGGGCGTGGGTCACACAAAACCTGCTCTCTAAGATGCTCATTGGACTATAAATATATTACCAACATATCGGACTTTGTAAATGCTTTAACAAACAATTTATGGAAGATATAAAAAACACAAATTTTGAAGAATTTCATTAAAAAAATATGAACTAGGGGACGAGAAACTACTTTATTTTATTATTAATTGGCCTTTGAACACTTTCCACGCGGCTATTGGTTTTACCATATAAAAAACAGGTTTTCAGAAACCTTTCCCAATTTTCAACGTCTATCTCAAAGATTACTGAACCAATACGAAGCATGTTTGTACTTATTTCCATGCATTTCACATGATGATTCCAAATACGGTTACGAAGTTTAACAATGTTGACATTTTTTAAACAGATTGAGACATTTTGGAATTTCGTCTGCAGACGACTGCCGCGTGGAAAGTGTTAACATGGTTAAGGCCAATTAATAATAAAATAAAGTAGTTTCTCAAATGCATATAAATTTGAAGATGTAGGCCTTAAAAGACCTACATCTCTACCCATTTATATGCATTTTTCCTATACTAATTTTTAAACATTAATATTATTGCATACTTAATATAGTCCCTAAAATATAAAAATGTTCTTGTTATTTGTGCCCTCGTTCTTCTCATAAACGATTTATTTGTGTGATTTTTATAAAAAACAAAAATGACTTGCTAGGCACATTCAGGTACAGCCTCCGTAAAACTGCCGTAACTTCTTCATTATTCATTTAATCTATATGAAAGTATACATTTTTTTGTTGCAGGAAAGGGTTCAATGAATCCAACCATGATCATGAAATTGACCATTTTGGAAAAAATTATAAAAACACGTTTTTTGCCTCATTTTAGGTTCTGCAAAGATAACTCAAAATATATTTTGTCAAATGTTATCATCCTAGTTTTATTATATTCCTCATACAATTCCCTAGGAATCGGGGTTTTTGTTGTTGAAAATATTTATTATTTTTTGAATTAGAGACCAAAAAGTGCCAACAAATGCTAAAACGTTTTTTAGCACTTTTTGGTCTCTAATTCAAAAAATAATAAATATTTTCAAAAAATCTTTTATGAGGAATATAATAAAACTAGTATGACAAAATTTAACAAAATATATTTTGAGTTATCTTTTCCAAACCTAAAATGGGTCAAAAAAACGTGTTTTTTATAATTTTCTCCAAAATGGTCAATTTCATGATCATAGTTGGATTCATTGAACCCTTTCCTGCAAAAAAATGTATACTTTTATCTAGATTAAATGAATAATGAAGAAGTTACGACAGTTTTACGGAGGCTATACGAAGGTGCACATCCCCCTTAACTTACAATGCAATATTACTAATAATTGCTTGCATTATACTGGCCTCAATCCTAGATTGATATGACATATGTATTCGATTTACCTCTTTAGTTCGTCTTGATCAACCGTTGAGTATATTAATAGGCCTACACCGGCGCCAGTAGTACCATAGAAGACGGTCTGCGTCGTGCCCTTTCAAGAGATGCGCACGTTAGTCTCATGATCACCCTGTACCATTATGATCATTGTATCATTGTGATATTCATTGTGATATCTATTGTGATATCAATGTACCCATTTAATAACAGGTAGTATTCTGATACAGTAGTAATCTTATTTTCTGTAGCTTTTCTCTTTCACGAATAACCAATCGGCAGATTAGGAGTGAGTGTGATTAAATGAAAATACGAGGAAGAACCTCTCCACATATCTTTTTATCTAAAGGTCTTAAAAATATATGAATAGTCTCAAATAAAGCGTATATATGTATATTATGTACGATAATTATTTCAGCTAGATTGTGGACTTTTAATGTTGTTTATTGAAACATTTTAACATTGGCCTATACAAAATACATTAGACGCAAACTAAAAAGGAATTTTGTGTACAGCTAAGGTTAGTGACGTTAATTGTGGATGGCAACCCCACTGTGAAAATACATTGATTTTTCCGTAGTCAATGGATCGATGACATATTATAGCAATGTACTATATTCAGCGAATTTATTTTTAAAAATAACCTGCTTAGAATGATCATTTCTTGGAAAATATGACCCTACAACAAATCTCACACCCCTAGCGATTCCTGATAATAATTATAAAATTCATTGAACTTGTTTTGGTTACGTTTACATCGTGAGCAAGAGGGGGTGCCACGCTTAAGTACAGTGTCTATGGGAGCCGCCGCTCGACTATTGTGTGATCTTTCCAGGGAACGCCCTCAACATTGAAAAAAAAATAGAAAGCAGATTTTCTTGCAGATTTACATTTCTGATCATAAATCGTACATGGGCGATTCCACGGTAACACGCGTTACATTTTAGGGCGCCATTCTTTATTCTCCCCTCTATAACTGTAAAAGTAGTCTGAATGAAGTTTACATCTTTTGTATTGTAATACCCAAGACTTAAGGCTAAATCCTCATGCTAACACCAATATGAAATATCAGTTCATGTTAATGTAAGACCGCTCTGAATATCGGTAACACGCGTTACGAAAAAAGACGCACTAAAAAAAATCCCAACTTTGTTTTGCTTGTGTATTTAAACTACTAGTAACCTACCTGCAATCAATTGGTCACTACTGTGAGCAAGTACCTACCCAAGGTTTATAATACTAGAATAATAACAAGAATTTCAGTTCTCACTTTTTTGTAAATTGCAAAATAGTCGGTAACACGTGTTACGGTAACACGCGTTACATTTTGTCCATCCATAATTTACTAGCTTTATATTATTTATTTAATTTCTAAATTAAAATTAAGTTTGACTTTGACAATGGAACTAACATATAAACCATAAATAGTGATAACTAACTCTAAAAAAATTAAGGTTTTAGCACGTTTTACTGAATATGAGTTCGGTAACACGCGTTACGACATTTTGATGGCTTATAGTGGAGTGGTGGTTATGAATTTATCAAATTGTTTACTATTTTTAAATAGGGCCTAACTAGTAGGATTAAAATTATAAGTGGCATCAATTAAAATCAAATCAATTAGGAAATATTTTCAAAAAAGTGTTGCTTCGGTAACACGTGTTACCGTTTTGGAAGTAAGAAAAGTTTAAAAAAATCATAGTTAACAACGGTCAATAGTTGCAATATTTTTTTCCTGAACGTTTGCATAGGCTTTGCACAACATGAATGTAAAATTAAATCTTTTGGAGCATTTTTTAGTTTTTTTGCTCCGTCACATTTTCATGGAATCGCCCACATACATTCCAAGTAACAGGGCGATACGATTCTTAAATACTTCAAAATCATGGTTTTAGAGTGAAAATAAACTGTCGTGATAACACGACAGTTTATATTTTCACTCTAAATTCACTCTAAAACCGATGATTTTGAGGTAATTAGGAATCATATCGCTCTGTAACTTGGAATGTATGTACGATTTATGATCAGAAATATAAATCTGCAAGAAAATCTGCTTTCTATTTTTTTCGGTGTTGAGGGCGTTCCCTGGAAAGATCACATAATATACCTTTAACATGTGATTAGGACCAATCTACATACTTTGCATCAAAAGTGATTTTATTTTGTCCTTTTGCCTCACGTTATTCACTAGATGTGCAAATAAATATAATTATTATTTGCAATAAATACCAAGATTGCAAAATTGATTACAGTCAGGACTGTTCCCATGACCTATTCTGTATTATCTATTTTTAGTATCATAACATATTATTACCATACCAATGCTTCTAAAAATATTCTTTTACATACAAAACAACTGTCTAATGCAAAATTGTGCCCCAAAATGCTGATACCTTAGAATCATTCCAGTCTATAAAAACAATACAAAACTAGCATTGCTGGATGGGCATGTGTCAAGACTACATAGGCCCCATGCTGGTCCTCTTACGCTCATTTCGCTCATTTTTGTTTCAGAGCAGAATTGAGAAATTGGCCTTATATGGTGTTGAATTGCCACACTGCGCTACATATTTTAAGGTCAGCTGGGAAACTGTGAGCAGATTTAATTTCTGTCCCAAATGTTTGGATATTTATTTGTATGGAGCACTGCTGGCTGAATACAAAGGTCCCTGTACACATTGTTTTGAATTGATATGAAAGCAAACCATATTTTCACTAATAATTTAATGATGCAAAGAGAGAAAAAAAGTTACAGCAAAAATTACAAAAAGATACAATGTTATCATTTCTGGAGGATTACTTTATATTAAGATAAGAATTTAACATTTCGACTTGATATTTTATGAAACCTTCCGGGAGCTCTATCTATTTATTTATTTATTTGGTTATTTAATTAGTTTTCATTCTATTTATTTATTTATTTATTTAACTAGTTATCAATCTATTTATTTATTTATATTTATTTAGTTATCTCTTCAATTATGTATTTATTTATTAATTCATTAATTTATCAATTTGTTTATATATTTTTATTTTATATGTCGTCACTTTTTTTTCAAATCATTCTAAAAAATGGCGGCATGACGATAAAGAATTTGTACAACAGATTTATTTCCCCCCAATTTTCACAAAGTTCAACGATGAATTATAATCTAAATTGCTTTTAGTGTCGTAAGATCATGCCTTAATGCCCGATAATAGGGCCTGTAATTTCACCAATCTTAATACCACACAAAGAGATGAGGGGAAAGTATTGATACACAAAAAATGGGAAAATATCGTGCAAAACAAAAATGTCAAAGAAAGGTGAAAACACCTAAAGCATATGGTTGATAGCCTCAACATGGTATAATCTGCATGGCTGATTATACAGGTTACAAACCAGGCTAATAAATGCTATAATTTTTTATAGAAATTGGACATTTAAATTGGCTTTTCTCCAATGTGTGGTTGCTGGCATTGCCAACATCATGACATGTGAGATTGTGAGGGAATTCCCCCAAACTAGATAATTATAACACTTTATTCCTTAAACCCATGCAAAAAAAAACACCCAACAAACTAGAAGTCAGGTCTCAAGCTTTTACACAATATTTCAACCCCTCCATTAACTATATGTAGATGTAGTCACACTGAATATCAAACCACCCAACAAACTAGAAGTCAGGTCTCAAGCTTTTACACAATATTTCAACCCCTCCATGAACTATATGTAGATGTAGTCACACTGAATATCAAACCACCCAACAAACTAGAAGTCAGGTCTCAAGCTTTTACACAATATTTCAACCCCTCCATTAACTATATGTAGATGTAGTCACACTGAATATCAAACCACCCAACAAACTAGAAGTCAGGTCTCAAGCTTTTACACAATATTTCAACCCCTCCATGAACTATATGTAGATGTAGTCACACTGAATATCAAACCACCCAACAAACTAGAAGTCAGGTCTCAAGCTTCTACACAATATTTCAACCCCTCCGTGAACTACATGTAGATGTACGTAGTCACACTGAATATCTTATAATAAGCATGTGTTGTGTGTGTCATTACTTACAATAACATAGCTAATGCAGTTTCTCTGCTCGCAGAGTCCTCACAGCTGGCCAACTCATTACTAGTCATTACACCCATTTGTTAGTTAGCAAGCATGGTTTTGAATCTAATTAAGAGACTGGCAATGCCTCTACACCGGATCTGTGCAAGAACTGACCTTCCAAACTGTCCATAGACCCTGTCAACTGTTACAGCAAAGAAGGTCTTTCAATCTTTGGTTGCAGGATGCAGGCTATGACAAAAGGGGAATTCCCTAATTCGATACTGAACTGTTAGGTTTTGAATCTAATTTAGAGACTGTCAATGCCTCTACATCCGGATCTGTGCAAGAACCGACCTGACCAAACTGTCCATAGACCCTGTCAACTGTTAAAGCAAAGGTTGGTTGCAGGATGCAGGCTATGACAAAAGGGGAATTCCCTAATTCGATACTGAACTGTTAGGTTTGAATCTAATTTAGAGACTGTCAATGCCTCTACATCCGGATCTGTGCAAGAACCGACCTGACCAAACTGTCCTTAGACCCTGTGAACTGTTGAAGCAAAGGTTGGTTGCAGGATGCAGGCTATGACAAAAGGGGAATTCCCTAATTCGATACTGAACTGTTCTTTTGGCATAGCCGTCTGTCACACCACAGTAAGCTTTATGCATGTCAAGGCCACTGGCTGTCAAGCCAATAGATCTGATTCAGCCAATGGATACCAGTGACTCAGTCTATAACAAAAGGGGAATCCCCATCCCCTACAATTACAGACTTCTTCTTCTTCTTCTTCCATTAAAGTACAGACCGCCATTGGCGTATTCACGTACTGTGTGCTTTGTGGGTGCTGGATATGTACAATGTGCAGAGCTAAACTAATGTGCGCTAAAAACATGGGTGGAGCTAACGAAGCTGGATAGACTGCGTCTGCCCTCTGAAGCAATCGAGGGAGGCGCTGTCAACAAGCTGCTGTGGTAGAGCATTCCAGAGTCTGATGCCATCCGGAAAAAATGAGTGACGGAAGACGTCTATTCGGGCGAATGGAACCAGGTACTTCTGGGTGTGTCCTCGCATCATCAGGGTTGGTGTGAGGTAGGATGTTGGAATATCTACCAGGTCGTTCACGATACGGTACATCATTTCAACTTTGGCCTGTGCTCGTCTTTCCTGTAATGATGACCACTTCAGCTGATCAAGCATGGCTGTGACACTACTGGTTGTTCTGTAGTCATAAAAGACGAACCTGGCATATTTGCGCTGTACCATTTCCAATCTATTGATGTTAGCATTGGTATGAGGATCCCAAATGATGCTGGCATATTCGACAAGTGGACGAAGAAGGGTAGTGTAACACAACACCTTAGTTTCACGTGGACATTGATGTATATTTCTCTGGAGGAATGCACGGGTGGAGTTTGCCTTTGATGTGACCTTCTGAATGTGGTGGTTCCAATTGAGACTGCGATGAATGTTTACGCCCAGGTACTTGGCAGTGTCCGCCTCTTCAAGAATATGGCCATGGATGTTGTACGGTTCTTTGATGATGTTTCTCTTGTTGGTGACATGAAGAATTTGACATTTTTTGGGGTGAAATTCCATCTGCCAGTCTGCCTCCCACTGCTGAAGCTGGTCAAGGTCATTCTGAAGTTTGTTGGCAGACTTACCTACCTTCTTAGTATTAATAATACTTGCCTCTACAATACAAATGTTAGAGCTCCTGTGCTAAGTCTCTGTCAGGCTAACATCCACAACACAAGATACAATTGGGTTCCCTATAGTCTGATCCAGACTTCTATGACAAAAGATGAAGCTTGGTGATTTGAGTTACACTGTGGCCAGCATGCACACACAGCTGAATTATCCAGGGCATTGTGATTCGAACTATAGCACTTAACTCAAGTGGGCTATGACAAAAAATATAATGACAAAAGTGGAATTCCCTGAACTTAATTCAGCTGATGACAAAATGGGAGCCCCCTCCAAACAAAAACATCCACATTGTAAATTTAAAGCCCTATTTTTAACAACACACAAAGCTAAAGATAAAAGAGCCAGTGACAAATATTGTATAGGTTTATAATGTAGACTAAATAAAGCAGTGTTGGAAATTGAATAATACACAATGAGGAAATGTTTCAAATTTTAAGCAGGCAATGTTCATGAACGTCCGGTTTGATGGGGAATACGAATTTACCCATAAAATAGGACCCAATATTCACCAATTTGAACAGATAGCAGGGCACTTATAAAACTCGCCCATTGCTTGTGTGTTGGATTTCGATCACGACAGGAGCATGCGCAGATGCGATTTTTGTGTAAGTGGTCTGTGATTTTGTCAACATTATATTTTTACTGTGATGTGATTTGTCGAATGCAAAAAGAAACAACGCCCCCGGCTAGCCTCGAACCACCAACCTTTCGGTTAACAGCCGAACGCGCTTACCAATTGCGCCACGGAGGCGGTTACTTACTAGGCTGTTTTGGTTTGTCATGTTCACCCGTACACTTCCCCATACACTTTCTTGCAAAGCCGGGCATCGTTTTTTCTCAAATGTTGCCTGCATATTGTAGTTGCTGTCTACTTAAATACATGTGCTGTCAGTTGAACTTGGAACCAACGTTTAATTTGAACTGTCTATTTTCAATAAAAAAATACTCCAATACGGGAAAAAATTCACAAAAGCTCACAGACAACAAATAAGCACATCATTTTACTCGACCTAGAATTTCAACCCTACAATTTTGGCGTTACGAAAATATCGATGATGTGAGTGACGTCATTTAATGAGCTCATTAGCATAATTTATGTCCGTGAAATGTATAAAGCAGTCAAAAATGTGAGAGGTCCCATGACATTTTCAGGAACCCGTAAGACTTTAAAAAACAAATTTAAGGGGTCCCCCAAAAAATTGAGGGGTCCTGAAGTTTGGGTATTTGAAAATGGTCGAAACTGATACAGTCGCTAACACAGATACGCAGACTGCGCACGGCCAAGTTAGAACGTGTAAATCACATACCTATGTCGTCACCATGTCATATTACTGAATCAGTAGAAGATACTGATAGAATGTATTTATATAGAAATCATTGAAACTTTTGCGGAAGCAATTTGCCAGCGATTTAGAAATGTTTGATTTGAATTGATTTGATTTTTTTTTTACGGACAGTTTTATTGAATTTATATTGTGAGCAAAGGATGGATGTAAATTACAGAATTTCTGAGTGCTTCAATTTTCATACATCGTCAAATTTAAAGGGTCCCTTCAATTTTGATGGGGACCCGCAAGTCTTTTCAATTTGAAATCTGACGCGTCAAACAAAAAAAGTGAGAGGTCCATGACACGCAGACGCGTCAGAATGCGACCCCTGACAGATAGACATCTTTTTCAAACCCCTTTTTGTTATGTTTAGTTTCATTCAGGATCTCATCAATTTCCCATTTATTTTTCAAAAAGAAATGAAGAAAAGGAAATGTTTTAGTTAATTACATATCAAATGCCCAATGGCATATATTCAAACCTAATTGAACACCCCATGCCCGCAACCGTAACCTACGCAACCCCTCCACTAACATAACTCTTGAAATTAGAGCATAATCCCAGATATCAATTCTCGTTCTCGAAAACAAACTTACTATCTCATATGCTATTTGGTCATATTCAGAGACTCCATTACTTAGCACTATATTTAGTAACTAGTCACTGCACAAAATTGTATTATATTATTACCCAAAATAGTAAGTAAACACTTCCCACCCCAGATCTGGCCAGGCTGGCTTAATACCTTATCTTGGGGGAAAACGCTGCGTTCCGTCGACGCAAAATAAATATTTTTTGCCTTGAAATGATCAGTTAAAACAACACAGAGTGTTTGTCGATCTTTTTTCCCTCTCTCTCTCTCCACCTTTTCCGGAGACGGCTGGTACCGTCACCATGGCAATTTAATATTTGCTAGTTGGCGAGGTACTTAAAAAATAAAATGAGATTATTTTACAAACTGGCTCCAATTAGCGGAAAAACTTGGGATGAATTTGCCACAAAACAAGCTGCCCACAGACGAGAGGTCGCCATAAAACACATAGCTGCAATGGCGCACATATTTGTTGAAGTAATGCATCCTAAATGATCGCTTCACCTTTTCAATGAAAAACAGATTTTTTATTTTCAAATGTGTGCAATAGGGCCTATGATTAATTGAAGACTTCAACATTGAAATTAGTCCTTCAACTTATAAAGCACTACAGTAAAATACGATGTTTCCTAAAAGTTTGGATAAATTTACAAAATTAGGGAGGAATAAAATAGCACTCATTCACAAGAGTTACATTTTACAGACCTGTATATTAGAGAGGTATCTTGATCCCTATCCAGACTAGGGCCAGAAGTTAGGTTGCGTGAATCCATTCAGATTCTTGCAAAGATTTTTTGTAAGAATCTGTAGATTAGGATTTTTTTTTTATTTGTGAGAAAAAATGTCGACAGATTTTCGGCCCAAAAACAACTGATTTTACATGATTTTGAGAAGAAATCTGTGGTGTCGTGATTTGAAATAAAAGCTATATAGGGTCACGCGTTATGAACTCGCCTCCCAATAGGGTGGTGCCGTTACATTTTGTAGTTTTATGCTGTCATTTTCCTCAAATATTTTCAAAACCACAAAAGCTATCTCAACAAATTTGGTATCATTTTAAAGCCCTAATAACAAGCTATCTGCCGGCAAAATGGCATTGGTATAGCTAATATAGAAGGGGAGATACAGCTGTTTGATGTTTGGAGACCAGGGGTGGTGCTGGAAGGGGTGTTTCTGGAAGGGGTGCCGCCTGTACAAACTCAATGGGGATAATCCAATAATGGCGATAATCTTTGTTCTTTTTAGAATAACTAGTCATCGCCTAATGTTACAAACACCATTCGTGTCCCATTTTAAAGGATATTTAGTAGTCTTTAAAGGAATGGTCCCCCAAGCACAACATTGAGCATTATTTGTTAGAAACATAATTATCGAGCCGAAGTTACGTAATTATATAGAACAAAACACCGTACTAGTCACAAAAATGAATAAAAACTGCCATCACTCAACATGCACTTTTTAAAATTCGCGGCGATTGAAAGTCCCGGTGTCGATGACGTCATGGGTATCGGTGCTCAAATTTGCGCATGTGTATTGTACAACTATGACATCATCGACACTGGGACTTTTGATCGCCGCGAATTTTAAAAAGGGCATGTTGAGAGATTGCGGTTTTTATTTGTTTTTGTCATAAGTGTGGTGTTTTCTTCTATATCATTACAAAAGTTGGGCTCGATAGTTATATTTCTAACATATAATGCACACTTTTATGCTTGCGGGACACCTCCTTTAAGTATGTGGTTCAACAGACTTGTCAACTATTTGTAACAACTAATTAATTATGGATAAGACCATGATTATCAGCTTTCTTCCTATTCGCTACACAGTCAACATGAATAATCAGCCTCAATTTACCGGATTTATAAAAATGACTATAACAGAAAAAGTTTTCAACCTATGATAGCAAAAGTATACATTTTTGGAAAGCTTGTAACTAGAGGTATTCAGAAATGCCGTTTATATCAGGGAAGGGTTCATCCTTAAACAAATATTTCTGAAAATTCTAAAAATATATAAAATAAAAATTGGAGATATTCATTAGCCGGTATAATTACCATACCGACGTAGTAAGTTTGACAATTATATATCATCTAATGGGTAATTTCATGAGGAATTCAAATATGTAAAGTAAATATTAATAGGGGTAGGTATAAAAAATATATCGATCTCAAATTAAAAATTAAAAAACTCTGATATTTTTCCGAACATTTCCGATCATACCATTTTAGTTCTTGGTCGTACTATCATTTTAATGGCATATTCGGTTTCCTCATGCAATTTCCCTTCAGAAAATGTATACTTTTACTACCTCAGGGGGGTATACAAGCAAATATAAATGTGTAAAGTTAAAATCATGTCGCGAAAGCCAAAATCCGTGTGTAACGCGAAAGGAGGCGAGCTTAAAACACATGACCATAGTCATTACACTAGAGCCATTACTCAACAGGGACACAGATTACAATGTTCCGGCCATCTACATGTATTTATAATGCTGTCATGTGATCACCTGAAAGGCAGTCACATGACCGCAGGGGTTTAAACACCAACGATTTCCCGCTCCTTCGACTCAAAAGAGAATAGCACACAATACACACATCCATTTTAAAACGCAAATACACAAATGGTTTCTTATTTAATTTGAGCTAAATTGGGCTAGCAATTCAGGCCCCAACATACCATCTGGAATCTAGCGATATTTTAAACTATGGCACACAGACAAATTTAAAAAGCTTGATTATCTAATTATTGTGAATTTATTCAATTGTGCACAATGCACCATTGCCAGACTAATTGTACCGTGAGCCTGCTCCGTAGAATAATAAGGAGAGGAAATGAGATAATTTTACTTATGAAGGCTATTGCAATAGGCAAAAATAAGTATTGTGCTATACATAGATCAAATAACCGAGGCTCAAAATAAGCTCAAATCATTGGCGGACAATTTTGCTCTAATTCTAAACAAAAATGAAGAAACGTTGAAGACAACTCATCCCCGAGAAGGAAAAAACTTTAGGGTAAAATTCAATACAAATCCAAATTAATTAACTAAATTGGTTTCCAAGAGTGAGGTATTATAGGGGTTATCTAAATAGTACTAAGCTTATTTTGCATCACTGTGACTGAGGTGTGAATGTGAGTGTGAAGTGTTTCCATGCATCACAGGAATCCCACATCTGACACCAAATGTATTCTTTCTCGAATGGCACCTGTGTCCATCGAATGGTACATTTTTTTGGATTGAATAAACTATAGTATTTAGTACCTTCTTTCCTTAGCAAGAGATGCTGTCATATATTGGCTTCTCAAAAGCATTACAAAGCACTTTCGGATCTATTTTTAAAAAAACACCAAAAAACTGCATTACATAAATTGTGTTATGGTACCATCCATAATCAATCATCCACGCAACACTGGTCCTTCAGTTTTCTTTTCATCACCATGGATACCTAATACACATAGATTAAATTAAGTATAATCATTTGTTCTGCCTCGGAGACTCCTAACGAACACTGTTGCATTGCTATAAAAAGCCAGCGTTTGTACGCGACACCTTACCCATGCCATGAAAAGATATGTCTCCATGGCAACATGTCAAATTATAAACACTGGTGGGACAAGACAAAACACAAAAATTGACAATGAATTGGCAACATTTGGAGCGATGTATATTTGAGAGATATGTGCAATTTAAAGAGTGGTTTGTGACTGAGATTGATTGTGGACTGATCGGTAAAGTTGGCAAACTAATACATCTTTCAAGTGACTTTGATTCTGAAAAAGAACCAATGCACATTTTTTTCTTCTAAAATCATAAATCATTTCCTTGTAGATGTAATTACTAATATAGAGCCTTGTTTTGCTTGACACGGTAATTGGTAGGCCCAGGCACAATATGTTGGCTATCATCCTAAACATTGTGAAATTAAATTAACACCTATAATTAATAACTAACTAAATTGAAAACTCTTAAACGTTTAAGTTTCCATTCAGCAATATATTTAAAATTGTCAAATGTGATGTTTTACAGTCTTAGTGTAGGCCTAAAATCAACTTTCTCATAGAGTTGTAACCTTTTTTTTTAAACATAAAAAGCAATACAAATTGCCTTAAAGCTTTTCCACAAACAAAACGGGTTGTCAAGGTGTTGCGACATTTGCATACATTTATGAAGCACATTAGGCCAAAAAAATAAACTGTTGTGTTGCCCCTCAAGTACCAAAAATGTTGAGGTTGGGTCGATCTGTCATTTTTTTATTTTATTTTGTTATTGCTGACAAATATCACTGACAGATAGATCGTGGTTCATGTCCAGACAAAATTGGTAAATGTTAATTTCTAGTGTGATAATAGTTTTTCATTCATCATTCAAGCAAACTTGATTAATTTCAAGCTGAAAATAATATATTTTGACAATTTGTGTAAAATATAAATCTTAAAAATATGTGACCCTAATCTTTGATATTTTAGGGTTGGTTGCTGTCACTGAGGGCAGGCAACACAACAATATATTTGATTTGTTGGTCCTATTAGCATAATACAGATCTACATGTATGAGGATTCAAAAACAAGCATATAACATACACACATTTTGCCCAGGTGCAGGTGGGCCATTTATAATAAAGCAAGAGCCCCTGCAACGCCTAATGCTGTGTAGACACATTAATTCCTAAGATCAATAATATATTACCATAGCAACTACAGGACTTTGGATTGGAACAAAAAAAAATCTATACTCTTCCCCCAAACCTGCCTAAACAAGGTCGTAATATTATTGGCTTTTTTAAAAACAAGGTTGCCTTGTAATAATAATGTTTTTAAGTAGCCCAATTTTCAATGAAAACCCCCAAATCAGCAACATGGTAATTGCCAGGGTGATTCAAGTTCAATTTGGGCACCAGCAATTTTAAAGGGTAATAGGGTATGCATGAACTTTCCCAGAAAGAGAACACATAGTAATTACCAGTTGAGTTGATTCATCAATTATTAACCAAAATAGAAACAAAAAATTACACCAAGTTTCACCTAATTCTATTTTTTCATCAAAATTTGAATTTAAATGTTGAGATTTTGAGACAATCATTTTACTTTTAGGGGAATATGAAAGAAAATGTTCATTTCGGAAAAGGTACAATGGACCCAGAAAATTTTCCTCAGCGATTAAGCACATTTTTTTTTATCATTGGGTCAAGTGTTTCTTCCCGCCTGGATAGTGGGCAAGGTTGAAGGTTGGGTTTTTTAAACTTCCATGCCAAGTTTTTTTCCCGCCTGGAAAGTGGGCGAGGTTGGTTTTTTTAAACTTCCATGCCACTGCCCACCCCCCCCCCCAACCCCCCGAGAACGTCCCTTCTATTATAAAAAAATGTAAATCTGAAATGGCTGATTAAACTAACCATGTTTGTGGCACTTCCCCTTCCCCACTTTTGTCCTGAGAACCCCCTCTCCTAAAAATATTCGCTGGAGCTGGTATAGCCCAGTAATTTAGCTAAATTTTATTATTTTACTATTTATACACAGTGCTAGGAACACTCTGATGATTAATTCACAACTCTTTACTTTATCACTCAAGATTTTAATACCGTGTTATATAACATTAATTTACTTTGTAGCTGGAAACAAAAGAATGGTGGTTATTTTGGGTGTTTTTCTCAGTGAGCTAATAAACGGCCAATTTAGAATTTAGAACGCACACACATCACTATTTACTAATTGGCTCAAAATCAAAGGTCACTTTTCACAATTATTTTTAACATAAAACTGGCTTTAAATGGAAAACTTTGATGGGATAAACCATATTTGCAAAAATAAGGCTTTCTTTATTATTATTTTTAAAAACATTTCCCATTTCTAATTGGTATGCCTACCAACGTAACTCCTATACCTCCTTAATTTATAACATCTCTACAGAGGTAGAAATAACATGAATTTTCAAGTTGGTCCTTCCCACAAGCAGATAATGTATGTTCAAATTCAATCCTTTTATGTGTTAGTTATTATTATTTAATTTAAGAGGATAAAATTGAACAATTCCTATATTATATAATCTGTGTTTCTAATTTACAATATAAAGCAAACTGCAAGTCCTACTAGAGTCCAAGAACATTTATGGTCCTGTAAATCATTTTCCATTGTCAAATGAGAACTTATGACAATAGGCCTAGGCCTATGACTGTATTCAAAGTCTGAGATCTTCATGGTAAGCACTTCCATCCAAAAAGCTAGACATGGCAATTTGGTGGTGCAAAAAGGCAATTTCTCTTATTTATTGAAGAGCTAGGCAAATCCATCCCAAAACAAATGCACTATTTAATAATTACAAAATAAAAATAAAAATATTATTGAAATTAATCAATTTAAATAACCAGATAGGCCTAGGCCAAATAAAAACAAAACTATTTTTTTAACAAGTTCTGCGAAATCCCCATTACCAGCATAGTATTGCCTGATTGGTTGCGTAACTTGAAGAGGATGAGGCCTTTGTAAAATATTTTTTATTTCATGGTTCTGGGGTTTTGGTTAAAAACAAAAAAACCTGCTTTAAAATGCCCATTTGACTATAAGATGTCAGCTTTTTTTTAAATATTTTAACAAAAAAGTTATGGAAGAATAACATTTAAAAAAAGAACATTACAGAATTCGTGAAAAAGGATGTGTGAGGGAACCAGAAACTACTGACTTTTTTCTACTTGGCCTAACAAATTATGGACTCCTTTCCAAATTGCATAAATTCAGAACACGCATTCCAGACATTTCTTAAAACATTTTTGACCATGAAAGTAAAAAATAATGTATTGACTATGTCTATGATGTGTAATTGATGGGAAGCTACAAAAACATTTATAAAAGAAGACATTTAACACAACCAATACTGAAAATAGTTCCTGTAAAAAGCCCCAGAAATTTATGACGCGAATTTGAGGCGAAAAAGGGTGAAATCAGTTAAAAATGTAACGGAATGCGGCCGTGGTGTGTTTACGTTTTTGGCCTCCACCACTCTCAAGTCTCATGACTCTCGATAGATGGTTCGTTTTCGACCGAGCCTAAAAACGCTGGGAAAAAACACAGAAGAAATCCTTAGACTGTTCAAGTTTCAACAATAATATTTCTTCGAGTATTTAATCCACATATTCACGTTTTAAGAACAAAATTCGAAATATTTAAGTTCAATCTTGAAATAGAAAACATGGTGCATTGAACCGCGGGGGCCGGGGTATCATCAGCTGATTGTGTTCGGTTGTGTACGGGCAGTGATGCCGGTTCGCGTAACGTACAATGCATGGCAAAGCAAAGCGTGACATTTTATGACAATTTAAAAAACAATCCCACACACTTTCGCTGTGTGTTACCGCTTTTAATACGACATGATTATGAAAGTGGACAAGCATTTGATGATCACACACAACTTGGGTATCATCACCGTAAAAACCAAACACGGAATGTATTTGAAACGATAATTAAGCCAAAATAAACCTACCTTCTCGTGGAGCTCGATCCGTTCCTGCCATTAAAATTCATTGAGTTTCTTCGATTTCGATCACTCCGATAGCCTCAACACGGTCGACATCAGTGCAAACCTCTCGATCCGGACACTCCACGAGCAGAAAAACACGAGAACGCTGTATTTTGCCCCTAATAAATAATTAAAACTGGACTGATGTACATGCATGTCACTGGCTCGCTTGCATTATAATTGATTGGAAATGTTGCCGAATATAATATTCCAAATATTTTTTTTCTCGCGAATGTCTCAATAATACCCAGAATCCTTGGTTAGTTACCACGACAACGCGCCATATTAGAAATAACAATTTTGCCGACTTCTCGAGGGTTTGTAACAAAACATTTTAACATTTCATCCGTAGAAAAGGGTTTATTCAGAGGGAAACATGTCAGATCTTTCGGAACAAGAGTATGACGAAGATCAAGAAGGCGTTGATGAACCTGAAATAAGCCAAGATGAGGGTGAAGGAGAAAACGACGGGGCAGAACAAGAGGAAGAAGAGGTTTGTTGTGATTTAATGGTGTCAACGGTGTCGAATTCGGAAGCAATGACACCGGCTTACTTTTAAGTTTTTTTATAGACACCGGCCATCATACTTAGAGACTGGTGGTAGTGGTAAAGCTGTGATTAAAGAAATATGAAAAGTACTTTAAGTAGTGAAATACCTTTCACAGGGTGTTTGTAGATTTATAACAATTCAAATTCATGAATGATTAGAGTTTTTTGTTGGTGTCGTTGACGTTGTTGTGAACTTGTTACATGTGTTAGTGTTACTGTTTAGTGTCATGAGTGTTGTGTGTTACTGTTTGACTTTGAGGTTGAGTATTGCGAATGTGACTGCATAGTCATCTACGTAGTTACTATAGGCTAATCAGATTTGTAATTGAACAAACACATTGAATTCAACGTATTGCATACATTGCGTGAAGTGCGCACAACCAAGCGCAATAATTTCAAGCGTGATAATCTCTGCGTGCGTGTTCGTTCAATTATTAACTGGACTATGATTATGAAGTAGTAACACTATAGACCATTTCAAATCCGAAAATATACAATTAGTTCCGAATGCTTCCGATTAGCCGAGTGATTTGACGCTCGGTTACATGACCTGTCAGCTCACAGGTCATGGCCATGTGCCGAAGAAAAACAAACGTGTTTTTCACCTGTCTGCCCGTGTTGTAGATTGCGCTGGTGTTGGTGATAGATTGTATCCCTCACAAAGTTGATGTTGCGGCATTTCAGTAACAAAAAACGGTGAGATGAAGGAGATTGGTGGTAATATTTTCACTTTTTACCGTCTGCTCGATACATTTGGAATTTGCCGGTCAGCGCCTTTGTTGATAAAAAACAAAATAGTCTCGTTCCACGTTTTACTTCTCATGTGTGCACGCGTGTATGTAAACATAGTAAATCAATAGGCGGACAACCAACTAGGACAATGCTGTGAATGCGATCAACTGTTGCGAAGAACGCGCAACGCACCTACTCCACGTGACCTGTTTTTCCGAAGATTTCCGATCTTAATTTGAAATGGTCTATAGGTAAATTATAATTGAACGAACACAACTAAGCAGCGTACATTGCGTGAAGCGCGCACAACTATTCCGTGATAATTTTGGGCGCGATCATCTTTGTACTGTGTTTGCGTTGTTCGTTCAATTATTAATTTACCTATAATTTTACATGTATCTATTTTATAGTCTGATTAATTATTGGACGAACAAGTTCCCACTATAGTCAAATTAATAATTGAATGAACAACACGCACGCAGCACACAGGTGATCACGCCCAAAATTACACCATTTACTGTGCGAGTTTCACGCAATGTACGCACGCAAGTGCTTCAATGTGTTCTTTCTATTATAAGTCCAACTATAGCGTATACACAGCTACGAGATACTCGATTGAAGTACAGTGTATGGCTATATAGTTGGATTTATAATTGAACGAACACTTTGAAACAGCGTATTGCATTACATTGCGTGAAGCGCGCATAGCCGTCGTAAGCGTGATCATTTCAGGCGCATTTATCTTTGTGCTGCATGCGTGTTGTTCGTTCAATTATTAATTTGACTATAGTAGCATTAGCGAGTGGGTACTTTCAATTTCGTGCTCACTCAGAATACACTTTTTCATACAAATTACAGTGCGAGGAGTGTGTACACATTAATTTTAATGCAGCATATGAGGAGGGGGGTCACTCATGTCATGTATAAAAGTATAATTATCCCTGTGAATTATGTCTCAAAAACTACCCTTAACGCGGATCCACAAGGCTCAAAGGTGGAACAAGGATTTAGCTCAACAAGTCTTATAATCAAAACAAACATTTGTCGATCACAGCGTATACAATTCCCCAGCATCCGATGCAACTGGTGCGTAACCGCGTCATTCGCGATGGCAAGCGTGCAGAAAAACCGGAAGATGTGACGTACCTGTAAACAAATAGCCTATTTGTTTACAAGTACGTCACATAGGTAATTGACCAATCGCGGCCCTAATCAACAAGATCCCACAACGCGTTGTGACTGTTTTGGAACACGTCACACTGCATGCAATTTGACATGCTCAACATTTGTAATGATTGCGAGCGCTCAGATCATGACGCTGTGATCGACAAATGTTTGTTTTGATTATAGCAAAGGATAGGTCCTGAACTAAACTGAAATGAACGTATGTAATATATTGTGTGATTCAGATTTGTTAATAAATTTGTCTTATACTAGGTTGTCTTACCTTTTTGGTCTATTTTTACAATTATGAAACATGACTATTTTTGACCCACGCTACCCTATACACTGTCATGTAGGCTATAGCATGGATTCAGTTTGGAAAACACCCCTATTCTCTGAAATTGACAATTTTGATTTCATGCGGATGATTAAAATATTATACAAGACTATGCTCCGTTCACACTAGACGTTATTTATTACTGCCCGTTGCGGTGCGTTATCGCAATGGAGTTAGGAACAGTATTCGACTAAAATTGCGGCAGGCTGCGACACATTGCATTCACGCTGACATTCTCCTATTTTGCCACAGTATGTGACCTGCGTTGAATTGCCGTACACTGCAGCGGAAGTAAGCTGTTGCATCGCACAACAAATATCGCCTATTTTGAATGAACATTTGGCTGTACAAAAATGTACTTTTTGCCTTTTATAATAGCTGAAAAATAGCCCAGGAGATGAACATTTACTTGACCCAACATGTATAATCAGTTAAGTGATTGATAAACCTGACCGCTTATTACAATCGCCCTTCGTCTTTGTTTTCCAGAAACTACCAGAAATACCTATAACAGAGGAGATGGTCGGTGAGAGCTTGTCATTATTATGCAAAATAGGGAGTGGTCTCGCTCACGCTTACGTTAGACTGGATGTCAAAGACAGGTAAAGATTTAATGTAAAGTCAGCACTCAGTAATCGCCCTCATTCATTGGCATATAGCTTGTTAATGCCAGCGACATTCATTTGTAAAACCTGAACTGTGAGTCTTAATGAAATAATGAGTCTAAAAAAAATAGAGCTGTGATTCAGGGATTGGGTTAAATTCAATGGGATACTCAGGTTTAACTGTGTGGTTCAGAGATAGGGTTTGATTCGATGGAATAATTACGTTATAGGGATGTGAAGTGTCTCTCTTTTCTTTTCGTTACTACATTCGCAGGGTTCCATTTTTATTTGGTTACAAAATCAAGGTCAGAGAGATGAATTTAATTTCTTTAAAAGAAAAGAGCCATGTTATTCATTTTTGAAGTTGAAAAACTGTCTTAGATATGGCCAGAGCTAAAACTTTTTGTATCATATTGCAATTTTCACCCAGGAAGAAAGAAAGGTAGAAAATTGCAATACAAGTTTTTGTTATAATTGAAAAGGGATGATATATACAAACCAAAATCTAAAATGTGATTTAGAGAGTAAAAATTGTTTGAATATTTGAGGATACATCTTTAATACATTTAAGTTTATTTTGAGAATGGAAGAGAAGGAATTCTCTTGACTCCACAATTTATTGTACAAGGGTGTTCTACATTCGGATAAATGCGAGTATGAATATGATGCTTGGATCAAGAAATTGTTGAACTTATTTTATAGACCATTATGTTGTTGATTGGGGGGGGGGGGGTTTGGTTGTCCACCTCAATTCAATTGCACAATGGCCAATAACAGTAAAATCGTAGATTAGGCCCAAAAAATAGGGTCACATTTTTAGTTTTTTTAAGATTTAAATTTCACCCAAATTGTCAAAATATTACTATTTTCAGCTTGAAATGAATAAGTTGGCTTGAATAAATTGTTTTTAAACTATTATCACACTAGAAACATTAGTCGAATTGACATTTACCAATTTGGTCTCGACGTGATTGAACCACGGTCTTTCAGTAATATTTGTCAGCAAGAAAAGAAGAAGAAAATCAACCGACCGACCCGACTTCAAAATATTTGGCACTTGAGGGCAACACAACAATTTTTTTGTGTGCCTTACTTAGGGTGGTCTGAATGTCTATGAATACATCTAGCCACTACCACACAGATTTTTAACACCATATTTTTTATTTCACCACGTCAATCACAGAGAGATCACCGACATCAATTTACTGAGCACCTTCATCCATCTACGCTATGTCGACCTCTCAGTCAATATGATCCGTGACATTTCACCTTTGAACTCTTTGACCCATCTTCTGACCCTGAAGCTTGACCGCAACCTGCTGTCGTCCGCCAAACTTGAACAGCTTCCGTACCTGCAAGTGGCAAGTTTTGCGCATAACAGAATAACCAGCTCAGAGGGTCTTAATCATCCGTTATTAGAGTCCATCAATATATCTTGTAAGTATGTGACCCGGGGGGGGGGGGGCACTCATTTTTTTTGGGGTAGGGGTGTGCTGCCCAGGTTCTCAAAAAGGGGGGCTAAAGAACTGAACTGAGTGGATTTTATGACGAAAAATAGGGTCTTAGGAACTGATTTTTTTCAAAAAAATAGGTCTTGAGAACTGGCCTATAGTTCAATTTTGAATAGCAAGAACGCACATTTTTGATTTTTTTTTTTTAGGTTTTGCGAACGCAACATTTTTTGAAGAATATGGGCTTTGGAACGCAAAATTTCGCGATTTTTGAATTTTCAATAAAATTGGGGTCATAAGAACTGATGCAGGCTCAAAAGGGGGTCATAAGAGCTAGCAGCAGAGGTTGAAAAGGGGGGTCTTCAGCGCGGCACATACTTATATTCTTTTCCAATGTCAGTGCCCCCCCCCCCCCCCCCCCCCCCCCCGGGTATGTGACTGGATTTTTTTCAGTGGTAGGGGTGGAGAAGTGCAACCCATCAATAAAGTAATTGCACCCTCAAATGAGTTTTTGTCTCAAAATTACAATTAACAAGAGTTTCGATTTATAAAGCACACCATAAGACATAAAAAGGCGTATTTTATCATTCACAAATCACATAATACTTTGTTGTCATTGAGGGCTTAGAAATTCTCAAACTGCTAAATATCACAGAATACCACAGTAACTACCCTCTCTCTCCTCTTGAATGTTCACTTATTACACAACTGTGGAGACAGAGTGCACATACAAGCATCCAATACCAGGTTAGTGTTAAAGGTGTATGTTCCGATCACTTTTTGGGGGCTATGGTGGTTTTTTTCTCATCAAGATATTTTGATATCAGAAGAATCCCCATATTTGTCTCATTATGTCTGTAAATTCTTAGGGGCCAGAAATGTTCCATTTAGAAATTATTGGCTAAAATGTGGTGAATTACTGTCAAAGGTGGTTAACCACCAACCAATTTGTGTACTACTCAATGGGCAAATATTTTGTGACCTTGTGCTTCTAAAAATAGAACAGTTGGAGTTATGCAACTCAAACTTTGGAATGAGACATTTTTAAGGATGGCCTTTCATTTAAAATAGAAAAAATCAAGTTGAAAATCGGGCCAGCAATCGGAACATCTACCTTTAACTTGATACCTAAACCAAATCAATTACATTGATATCAAGCATGACTTCTATTTTGTCATACTATACTAGATAATAGTATCTCCAGTATTTCTGGGCTTGATCCTACCATACTTGGTCGATTGCACACACTGGAGTTAAGAGGCAACAAACTAACAACAACTGCTGGTATCTATCTACCGAATCTCAAGAACTTATTTCTGGTAAGTAGCCAAATATAATTACTAGTCTGAGAGAGGAGCATCTATTTCCCAGTGTGCTGCTTGTTTCTTTTAGGCATGAGCATTGTCAGGCTTTTGCCTAGATTCAGGCTATAGTATTTTTCTCAAAATGTTTGCACTTTCTTTTATTCTCAGCCCTTTTAGCGACAAAATAAAACCCCTGTTGTAAAAGCTGACCGACCCATTGTTTTAGAAATTGGTGAAAAAATGTTCATCTGCAAATGAATACCGACCTCCGCCCCCTCCACCCAAAAAAGCCTGACCGACAGGACCCGTACAACAGGGTGTGGGGTGTTTTTTCGATGCCTTATATTTATATAGCCCAATTTCACACACTTTTCAAGTTCTTATCACACAAATTCATTCTCAGGCTTGTTTGGCTGGTGTGGTTTTTTTTAATGAAATACAATGATACACTCAACAGAGTGTAAAGAAACTTTCATAGGCCAGCAAATGTTGTCCCAATTTTTGTTTGCTATGAAGTGAATTATCCCTATTCCAACATGTTAAGTATTCATTTTTGGTGTAGCGCCCTCTCTCAATCAAAGAATCCTATAGCTTTCAAACATGCATGTGATTTTCCAATATAGAGGGAGCTAGATACAAAGTGCAGTCAGCATACCAGGGCTACCAGGATTATTACAAATCCTCATACATGTACCTCAATTACAACACTCGTAATACTTTCCACCCGGCTAGGTCTATCTCAAGAATTACTGAACCAATACTAGGAATGTTTGCACTTATACCAATGCATTTATCATGGTGATTCCAACTAATGGTAATGAAATTTAATAATGTTGACCTTTTTGACACACTTTTTGTGAAATTTGGGGATGTCGTCTGCAGACGCCTGCCGCGTGGAAAGTGTTAAAAGCATACAATTTGAGTGAGGGAAATTCTTCCATTATTTGCCTCTTATCTGAGGTTGGAGAATAGTACCAGGGGCACAGGGACTCAACTACAAAATGGATGGGTGCAAGGCTGCCACTTCTGAACCCTGGGATATGATATTAGGTGAGAGAGAGTGGGCAAAAATTGGAGTCATTAGGTCAGAGGTTGCCAAAATGTCCACAAAAAGGAATACATGGGAGAAAAAATTGCAAACATTTCTATACAAGGGGTCTTTGTTTTTCTTCAAAATGTCCAGAAAATAGGCCCTGAATATTTGAGTGATAGAGGGTTTAAAATTTCCTAAAACATGGGGTCATTTGGTAATCTTGCGAGATCCCTTTTTGAGCAAGAAATTTGAATTATGGAATAAAAAGTGCTAAGCATGATCAGATCATCAGTTGCCAGACAGTACTGTATTATCAAGTATCAATCACAGCCTTACATCATTTTATGTTTTCTACTCGCATGGGAGTGGGACAATCATATGGGATTCCTCTCAGGCTCTCCTGCAGACGCGTCGCAACCAGGGCGGCTTGCAAAGAAAGAAAAAAGTAGGGGAAAAAAAGAGAAGAAACGGGGGAAAGGGATTGCTTTTCAATAAAATATTGGTCAAAAGTACACACCAAATCGCACCAAATGGGTTCGAAAATTGAAAACAAATCCAATTCTGAGGGGGGCACATCCCCTTCAGACTCCCCTCTGTTCAAGCTTTTAAACCATGTATACTTAAATCAAGAATATATCAGTTATGCTCAACTTTTGTGCATTGATAAAATAAAAATATTGGAAATGAAGAGGTGGCTTTTCGATAAACTTTTAGTCAAAATTATACACCAGATCGCACCAAATGAGTTCGAAAATTGAAAACATTTCTACTTCTCGTGCCCCCCTCAGACATATCCAAGCTTAGTTCGGAGGGCGGTGCTTAGATGGTACAAGCTCAATTACATTTACAGTTTTCAACATAAATGGCCGCCCCACTTTTTGGTACCTTGCTACGCCCCTGCTCTACTGATTGGGAAGAATTGAGGGCAAACGGATTTGTGAGTAACTTAGAGGTTTTCAAGATGAATAGATAACAAAATAGAGACTGACCTTTCTGTTTCATAATTGTATACATCACTGGAACAGGATTCTGATTTGACTTTTTCTCCCCACAATACAGGGCGGCAACCTCATCAACAAAATTGAAGGCTTGGAGCGTCTGGAACGTCTCACCACTCTCCATCTCCGCGACAATCAGATTGAGAAACTGGACGGCTTCTCAGACACCATGAAGATGTTGCAGTATGTTAATTGTCGTGGCAATAATATCTCCAACGTGAAAGAGACTGCCAAGTTGAAGTGTTTGCCAATGATGAGGGCGCTCATTATTTCAGGTAACGACAAACACTTGTTTGATTGTCCTGACAACTATCATTCATTGGTGGGATTTTGTTTGTCTCTTTGATTCTGTGTGTTTTAGGGGAGGAGTTTTTTTATTTTCTAATTAGATGTCAAGTGCAAAGCACAATTAAACAGTTACATGTAGGTCAAGTTTTAAAAAAAGTAGTTTCTTGTCCCCTCGCCATCCTTTTTAGGAATTCAGTAATGTTCTTTTTTTGTTGTTAATATTTTGAAAAGCTCACATCTTGGTCATAGATTTCAGTCCAATGAACAGGTAGGGTTTTGTGTTAACCGACCCCTCAGAACCATGAAATAAAAAGATTTGATAAAGGCCTTGTCCTATTCAAGTTACATAACCAATCAGGCAATACCATGCTGGTAATAGTGATTACGTATTATTTATTTAATTTGTTTAAAAAGTGCCCTCGTCCTCCCTTTTCCCGAAAGTTAGGACGAGAAAATAGTTTTTCTTTTTATTTGGCCTTATAAATGTACATTATTATTACTTTCATCATCTTTATAGAGAGCCCACTGTCGGATGAGGACGACTACCGTATGGAGGTCCTCATAAACCTGCGCCGTCTGGAACGTCTCGATAAGGACGACTTCACAGAGGAGGAAAGACAGGAAGCGGAGGAGATATATGAACAGAGGAGAGCAGAAGAAATGGCAGCAGAGGTAAGTTGAAGGAATCTATGTTAAGGGGGTGTTAACTCTAAATATATGAAATTTATCAAGTTATGTAACTTTTGAACTACTTGTGATATGTGCTAACAATTTAAATTTGTTACCTCAAAAATGCAATTGTTTACCTTTTTTGGTCAAAAACTAAACACACACACAAAAAGTTCCTAGAGAAGTGTCTATAGTATAGATGACTTTGGTGCAATGTTGGCATTTGTTACCAAAATGTGTAACGTTGTCAGAAAAATGTTGAGACAAAAAAGTGATTTTTAAAAATCAGCATTTTTAGTGAAATTTAATAGCAAAATTGGATTCTTTGACTCATTTTCTCTCCAAAAATGTATACTTATAATTTAAATACATCACATAAATAGTTCAAAAGTTACAGCGCTTGATAAATTTCATATTAGTAGGGTTAACACCCCCTTAATATATTGCCCATTCAAGGGCAGCAATAAATGTTGAAAGTTGACCCCATAATTTATCAGACAAAATTAAAGACCCATGTTTGTTTCCTGAAACCTGAATGTGAAATGCATTTTGTTAAATTTTATTTATTTAAGAGTTGTGATTTAAGCATCAAATAATTATTTTTACAATAATTAACAATTCACTTGATATTCAAAAATGTTTCACCATCTTGATTTGGTAATTGGGGCGTTTTGGAGGGGGCTTTTCGAGGGGGAAAACCCCCAAAATCCTTTAAAGATTTAAGCTAAAAACATACCCTTTTGCTCAAATTTCCTTTATTTTAACACCCTAAGCAATATATGCATGTCATCACACTTCCATGAAAAGCTATCCTATTTCCTTCTGAGCATGTATGTACCTTTTAGTATGCCCCACCCCCAGGTTGAACTTAATCCATTTAGCCATAGTAAAGTTGGATTAATTACTCTATCCCAAGATTTGGGTTGTAATATAAACTCCTCAAAAAAAGGTGTATAGACATTTTTCAATCACCTATATTTCATAATATCGAGGGCTCAGAAACAAAAGGCCATCTCCATTTTGACTATTCTGAGAAAAAGACTACCGTAAAACGGGGTGAATAGGGACATGGGGTGAATAAGGACAAAAATGGGAACAATTTTTTAAATGTCACCCGGCCCCCATGTCCCTATTCACCACGTTTTACGGTACACAAACTGGCCGGGTGACATTTAAAAAACTGTTCCCATTTTTTGATGATTTTTAAACACATTGGGAAGATGGAGATAGGCCTTGTGATGCTGGCTATAACTTATAAGGGGTTGTGTTGTGGAGATAAGGCTGTGCTACTTTCTGAACATTTTGATACCAAAATCTCATTTTTGAAAAACATGAGAGATGAGGCCTTTTGGTTCCGAGCCCTCGATAAGTTCATGTCACAAGTGTTGCATATTAATGGAAGGCTGATGTGTTCATCTTTCCATCCAACAGTACCATATTTGGAGCAATCCCCCTTCTGTCAGTGCTCAGCCATGTGCTTGAGAATATGGGGAGGTCTCAATCTCAATGTGCCAAAATCACCACTATTTTGTCATCAAGTCAATAGAGCTTCTCTCTACAACACAGCAAAAACGTTTATTTACAACAGGATTTCTTCAAGTACCCTGCTTAAGGGAAGTGTCAACCCTAAATATATGAAATTTATCAAGCACTGTAACTTTTAAACTAATAATGTAATGTACATAAAAGTATACAATTTTTCAAATGAAATGAGTCGGAGAATCCATTTTTGGTATTAAATTTCGCCAAAAATAGTGATTTCTACATTTTTGCCCAAAAATCACTTTTTTGGCGCCAAAAATTTACGGACAACCTAACAAAACCAGTTTTTTATTAAAAATTTCAAAATTTCACCAAAATCATCTAAAGTCAATTATCTAGGAAGCACTTTTTTTTTTTGGCTTAAAAAATTTTAGTTTTGAAAATATTGACCAAAAAGTGCCAAAAATGTGATTTTTGAGATAAAAAACATTTGTTGGCACTTTTTGGTCAATATTTTCAAAACTAAAAAAATTTAAGCCATAAAAAAAAAGGGCTTCCTAGATAATTGACTTTAGATGATTTTGGTGAAATTTTGAAATTTTTAATAAAAAACTGATTTTGTTAGGTTGTCCGTAAATTTTTGGCGCCAAAAAAGTGATTTTTGGGCAAAAATGTAGAAATCACTATTTTTGGCGAAATTTAATACCAAAAATGGATTCTCCGACTCATTTCATTTGAAAAATTGTATACTTTTATGTACATTACATTATTAGTTTAAAAGTTACAGTGCTTGATAAATTTGATATATTTAGGGTTGACACTTCCCTTAATCAACTTGTGCATATTTAAACAGTTGTTTACGCAGGGAACTTGAACAACGCCAGTTGTTTGAAACAGCGTTTTTACAGTGTAGTTGTCAAAGTAATCAGATGTCAGATTTGTTCTTTTGAGACCTCCCCATATTTTCAAGCAAGTGTTTTTACACTAAAAGAAGTGATTACAACAAATGTGGTACCGTTTGAAAGCTAAACACATCAGCTTTTCAAATGAATATAATAATGATAATAATGAAACATCCAGAAAACATCCAGAAAATTGACAATGTGTCGTCCTCTCAATGCAGTTGTTAGAAAAATGCCTAAAATTATTTTTTAATTTGTTTTGTTTATTTCTTTTGTTTCAGGGCACTGAAGAGGTTATCCATTCAGATACTGAAGATGTATGACAACCCGATTTATCAGTTCACCATAAGGGCATCAAGGCATCATATAAGAGCATCATTGCACCATACAAGGGAAGGGCATCAATATAGGTTGGGGTGGAAGGATCAATTACCAGAATCGCCTATTGTCAGTTCCAAATTGGCATATGCCACAATTAGGCGCATACGCTTGGATCACTTTTGTGGCAGAGAAATAAAAACTGTATAGTTCTTGTCAATTTGAAACTGATTAAAAACTATAGTTCCCAATCAAGGCCAAAAAATAAATTGTTGTGTTGCCCTCAGATGCCAAAAATGTTGGGTCAGGTTTTTCTTTCTTCTAATTGCCGAAAAATATTACTGCCAGAATTGGTAAATGTCAAATGTTTCTACTATGACAATAGTTTAAACTATTTATTCAAGTAAAAAATAGCAGAAAATAGTCATATTTAATAATTTGGGTAATCTTGGAGCAAATGCGAGCCTAATTTTTTAGCTGAGGGCAACACACACAAAAAAAATTGCCTTTGGTTATCCACCACCTAATGAACGATACTCGGAACATAAATAAATAAATCAAGCAAAGTCTTCATAATATTACTTATAGTATCAACTTTTTTTAATATAATAAATATTGTTTGTTCATCCATCCTTCTTTGTATCATATTATGTACAAATTATAAATATTTCTATTTTGTACAAAAAAAATGTAAATTATTGTAGCGTAAAATATAACAATAATAGTCATAAAAAGTCACTTTCAGGCAGAGCAATTAATCTGCAACATCAATCGAGATACTGAATGGAAATTACCACGAAAGCCATTACTGTAAGTTGACTTAAATTGTATGCCTCGTTTTGAAAGTCAACTTCTAATTCAAATTCTAATGTCTTGAAGAAACATTATTTTTCAAATTTACCTTTTTGAATTAAATTTAGACGGTTTTTAATTCAAATAGTCAATTTGCCGTATAAAACTAACACACGTAATAAGGCATCAGTCAAGTGCAATATTTGAATTGGTACTGGACTATTTTGTCCGTAACTCGAATATAAATGAAGACATAACTTTACAATTTCAGGTTTATCAACTTGTTTACCATCAGGAAAGTTACGTTTTAAGCACAGTACGGCCGTAATTTGGCAAATCAGCGTAACTCGAAAATTACGTTTTTGAGATATGAGCACTTTAAAGTAAGAAAACGTAAGGAAAACGTGCATGATGTTACATTTTCTTTATTTTTAAAATCTTAAGTAAAATAAACTGTTTTTACTAAAGATACAGCTGATTTTAACCAGATACGCGAGTTTGCCAAATCGACATCTAATTATACGCAGAGTTAATCTTGCAAAAACAGCGTAACTCAATTTACGTGTAATTCTTTGGTTACTATTTTTCGCCAAACCCGCGTATCTCGTAGCAAAATCGCTGTTTGGCAAAGGCGCGTAACTTAGAGATACGCTGTTTTGCCAAGAAATGACTAGATTTTGAAACACGTAATACAAGTTACGCTGTTTTACCATATTGAAATGCTAACGGTTGCAAAACAAGGCTGAGATACGCTATGCTATCTTTAAAACGGTACGTCGAGGGCTTTTGAGACTATCACAAATGAAAAGAGCGCCCTCGATTTCCCCAAAAATGCATTTAACTCAAAATGTCAATATTTCGACTTACGCTGTTTTGCCAAATTACGGCCGAGTACATGTATCTAATTTTCTCGTAGATATCTTATAGTTCAGGCATGATAGCCTACTTTCATGCAAATTCATGCCTGTACAGTTCCAATCAAAATCTCTTGGCCATTGCAGAACACATGCTTGTTTGCCTACCAAAATACACAGTTCAACACAAAATAAGTTCAGAGTATGCCTGATATTTATTTAATGAGTTACTCCATCGAAACGAGTTTTGGCACACATAATGTATGTGTGCAAAGCAACGCTAGAGCGGGCCTATAATAGCTACGCAGGTGTTGTAATACTTGAATGAGCACACATTGAATTGAGGAATACCTCAATTCAAAAGTTGCCAAATGATGTATTGAAGGAGGATGGTTAAGCAACAGTTGTTGTGCTGCTTGAATGAGCACACATTGACTGGAGGAATACCTCATTTTAAAAGGTGAAAAATGCGGTGTTCAAGCAAAGACCCTGGTTCAAGACCGAGGTTCAAGCTGCTTATTCTTTCATGCTCATTCAAGCATTACAACACCTGAGTAGTTGTAGCCCGTTCTAGTGTTGCTGTGCACACGTACATTGTGTGTGCCAAAACTCGTTTCGATGGAGTAACTCATTGAAAAAATATCAGGCATAATCTAAAGGGGAACTTATTTTTTTCATGTGACCCTTCATATCAAAATGGACATGTTGGAGACCAGGGTTAATCGAGTTATTGGAACAAGCAGATTAAGCTTAGAAATGATACCATGTTGAAGGTTATAGGACTTTTTGTAATCACAAGATATGATTTGAAGAAGCATATTTCTTTTTTTTTTATTTCAGCAAATATTATTGGTCTCTATCTCAAAACTGTGTCTGCCGACAAGATGTCCTTTTTTGTGACTGGTAACATATATGCCATGTCAAAGTGTTGTGAATAAAAGAATAGTATTGTACTTTTATAGTAGTTACATAACATTGCCAGTTTCATTATTTCTTGCACTTTACATTAGTGATTCATTAAAAATATTCTTGTCATGCACCGGAAACTCATAATATTTTTGGTCGCATCACATAAGAAGAAAAAAATCAGAAACGGATCTATTTGACGTACTGACTTTAATCCTTAATTAGGCCAACAACAACAAATATGTTTGATTGTCCTCATCCGCCTGACCCTCTTAATCATTCCGATCCAAAAACCTTTGTTTTGAATTTTTTTGTTGAATTTGTTGAATTTTTGTTGTTGATTTTTTTTTTTATTCTTTACAAACATTAGTCGAAAATCAAAATTTTCATTTTTTCATTTTTTTTTTAAGTGTTGAGAAAATAAAAATACTCTTCAAAATATTAAAGATTTTGTTCCCCGTTTTGGTAACCACAACAAGTACATCTCATTTTACTTTTGGTACCTGAAAAAAGGGCAAGTGAGAAAAAAAACACCCTTTTCCTGTCCGACCTACCTAACTTTTAAAAGTGATCTATGGACAGACAATCAAACAAACAAAAATGTTGGCCTTACATCAAGAAAATACTTTCGAGTTTTATATTTGGGGGATAACTTATAGATCTGTGATATGTTTTTGTTTTTTTGACAAAAATAGCGCAGTATGTGATATGACTGATAATACGCAACGAGACATTTAACAGTGAAATATGGATCTGAGTAGAGAATGTCACATGACAGTCTCAAAGACATTGAGCCGCCGAATCAATTATTGAAAATAAAACGTCACGGTTCTGTTAAAACCTTGTATCGCCATCCGATCCTTCAGCATGTATAAAGTAATACTTCCTATGTATAACCTTTAGGTAGTCTGTTCTAAATATGTTCGAGGGCCAAAACACATCTATCAAAACCTTGTAAGTGCTCTTGCCCCTGAACACTTCCTAATGCATCAGGCAGTTTTACTTCATACATGCTGAAGGGCTGGAAAAAACCATCAGGTGTTGACAGCACAGCAACGAAATACAAACCAAGACATTATAATTATAATGAGCTTTACATTGAGATAGTTGATTTTAAGTTACGGGGTTGATGCCAACCCATTTTAAAATCAAAACAAATAATTCTCGATCAATACTTTTATTTTTACCACGCACCTCAAAAACATGCACAAGTACAACACAGTATATGTTTTTGAATGACTACATGCACACAACACATGCGCAAATGTAGCAAATTGATTGAGAATTGTTTGCTTCGATTACATAGTAATCACGTCATAATATCAAGTACTGTACTGTAAAGTGGAAATTTCTGTGCATGTACTTTTTTGCGCTATGCACATTTTGAACAATTTTACTTGTGTTCATTTTTGCTAACCTATACATACAATATAAATATATTTGTGCGCATTTACTTTCACGCTTGCTGATTTTAATAGCGCGAAGATGCGATTGCATTTGCAATTGTCGGATCAAAGAAGAATGTCTACCTGGGCGCGTAAATGCTTCACTAATGACAGAGTATCACGAGTATACACTCTGTAACACCACCAAACCAGTTTTTTGTTACCATTATCAGACTACATGGAATAAACAATCTGTAAATGTATAGTCTTTGTGCGTTTCTATTTTGTCGTAATGGTCAATATACCTTCATGGGGAAGATTTAAAAGTAAGGCAACAAAAAAACCTGTTCTACAAGCGAGTGGACCTCTCAGGTTCGGTCGTTTAGGCTGTTTCAATTTCTTTTAAATACCACAAAAGCCTGGTAAAATGTTTTTGGACAAGTTAAAAATAAAGAATTTCATATATAGGGCCTATCAGTCTGGAACAAGAAACATATAGTTTCGATAGCTTGACGATATATACCGTTTCCCATCTATTCAACATTATATTTTACTACTTCATGGGATGCATCTCTCGAGATCCGGTACGATTATGACTGTTTGGCTAATTTACCTCACCATTATATATATTGGTATTAATTCGTAGATGCTTTTTTCATGGGGTCAATCGGGTTCGTAGAATAGGGGGTTTTCCGTACCACCTAATTAAGATATAATTGTTTAAATCAGGCATTCTCAAATGGTGGCGCACGCGCCACTTGAGCGCATCAAGGCATCCTAAGTGGCGCGAGAGTGGTTAAAATTTGTTTTTTAAAAATAAATCGTGTTATGATATAGCCAAATTCCATAGGCATATGACAGTCAGATGTATAAATACAGCCATTTTTCTCACGCTACGCACGTATGTGCCCTCAAAACAGTAATATTGGTTATTATGCTGCCTACATATGTTAAAATATTTTGAAATTAATGTTATAAAGGGAATTTTGCCATTGTAAATTCTAAAAAATATGACCAAGTGGAGCTTCAACAAGTTGGTTACTAAAATGTGGCGCATCAGTAAATCTAGTTGTTAAAGCCTGGTTTAAATAATCAAAGGAATAGGGGAAATGATAATTTATCTTTGTTGCTACATTTAATCATATTTTCCAAATGCGAGCATTTCAAAAAAATCTCATCATCGCATAGTTTTACATTGCATACCTGCCAATAACTACCCCGATTTTCAAACTTTTTAGACCTCATCACAAGTTTTTCCTTCGTCTCCCAGTTGCATATTGGAAAAGCAACACTGATCCTACTACAAATGAAACCAGAACGTGTCAAGTCCCTGCTATTGAAAGTTAGGAAAGCATATCTAGAGACAGGTTTATACAAGAGAAGATTCCGCTAGTAACCCTTGAGCCTTTGCGTGAGTCAAATTGCAGACTTGCAAAATACTGTCAAAATCACATGATACCATTATCAATAATTGGTAATACAAGATGGCGGCAATATTTTTCGAGAGGAACCAAGCGACTGTATTAAAAGATCACAATATCTTGTTGTTACATTGTATTACCGATTCAATGTTATCAGTGAAAGTCGACAACTGCAAGCCCCGATCAATTTCAATACATTTTCGGGAGTGTCATGTTTCATTGCCCATCGAAACTGGATTTCGGCGAGTTGTATTAACACCGGAATTGGAGGGAAGGAAAGAGGAATATTTCGCTGCACCTAAAATTATATCAGTTGAATCGAGTTGCATTGTCGAAGGAAGTAGTTTTCACCGGTTTTATGATGGTCCATGAATTTATACATGCAAATGAAATTGCCACTGAATAATCCTGTACTGAAATGTTTGTCTGCATTGGATCCCAAAGCACAAGGTCATAGTAAAACTTTTGAGTACTTGAAGGAACTTGGGAACTTATTTCAGCACCATATGAGCACAGAGCAACATAAGGCATGCACCATTATATTTTCGGGGGGGGGGGGGGGGGGGGGGGGCTGGGGGTAGAAAGTTTTTGAAAGAACAAAATTCCCCCTCTATGCAGGCCACAAAAAAATTCCCCCCTGATGAGTAAAAAAAAGAAAATACCCCACCCAACTCAATATGAATGAAAATTCCCTCCTTATGGCAGCCAAAAAAATCCCCCAAACCCAACTTCCTACCACCCCCCTGAAAATATAATGGTGCGTCACTAACGCGTATGAATCATCTGCAAGGCAGATGCAGATTAATCATAAGCTTCCAGTGTTTGAGGAGGATACAAGTCTTGAGAGATGGTGGGATGAAGTTTGTAAACCTTATCCAGCCATGAAGCCAGCAATTAAGTGTGCTTTGTCAAAAATTACTGGCCCAGGAGTGGAGCAAAATTTTAGTATAATGAGTGATATCGTATGTGCAAAAACAAATGGGCTAGACGTGAGTACTTGTGGAGCAATCCAAACAGTCAAGTATGACCTGCAAGCTCATCATGAAACGTCCATTCGGCCATATTCTCAAAATGATCAGCTGATGTCACCGGTTGACCAGGATATATGCCACTCCATGCAACCTACATGATGGAAAATTACCCTTTCAATGATGAACTGGTGTTAATGCTCAAGTACTAGACATCAGTAAAAGACAGACAGTTAAGTTCAGCCCAGTTGCATACTTTGTTGAGCATTTCAAGCTTGTGCCCATTGAGTCCATGGATGACTTGGAAACAGAGTTCAACCTTTACCAAATAGATGAGGAGATATCACACAGAGATGGAGAGCGCATAGACTTCCAGTGGCATGCAATATCAAACCTGTATGATGAAGCGGAGAACAAGAAAAGGTACACCCTACTCTCTACTGTTATGAAAGGAGTGTTAACAATTTTCCACAGCAACGCAGCTTCGCTCGCTACGTTCGCCTTGAGTCTACTTTTGAGATTTCAATGTTGGCAAGTATGTGAACCGCTCATCGTTGCATGGCACAAGAAAAGAAAAAACAATATCGCAAAGAAGCCAAGGAACTAAAAAAACTCAGAAAAAACTAACTGTCTGCAAAGAGAAAGACCGTGCATATACAGCTGCAAAAAGAAATTAAAAACACATCGCCGATCAACAAAAGCTGAGACAGGAGGTGATTAAGAAGAAGAGGTCAAGATAAGGTAACTTATACATTAATTGCATGGATTTTTTCACTTTATGGGTGAAAAAGAAGAAAATTACACTATTTTGTGCTGAATATCTACACTATTTGTGCTTATAAGTTCAACATAGGCATGTGTTGTTCGAAGTAGCAGGGCCTGATGCTGAGGGGGGAAGGTGTTGTAGAAGCTGAACAAAAAAAATGGATTTGCACTTGTCATGGTGGAGACGGTTAAAAAAAGATGCCTTCTCAACAAGAAGAAGAGTAATGATTTAGCAATGATAAAATGTATAACAAGAACATAGATACCTAGGCAGCAGAAACAGACACAATGGTGCTTTTTTTCTAACAGAGTATCCAATGTTCTTTCTTCATAAGCAAGTCCAATCATTTATCAATATTTGCAAATGAAATGTATTGAACAAACTTTATTGAAAATTCTTTTCTGTTCGATATTGAACACACTATGAAGACATGTGAAATACTCAAGACCATTGTTGGTGGAAACATATGATAAATGAACAGGATCAAATAGTACAGGATGGACAGTGAACTGCAAGACAGTTATGAGGACAATGTTCAATCAGAGTGTACAATCTTCAAGTGTCATTTTTTATGCTGAAAGCGTACTTGATGCATTTGGATATGGGTGTTTCTTCAGTAATGAGACCCCCCTAGGGTCAATTTATGTATGTGGCCATAAAACTTGTTTTAAATTGATTTTCTAGTTCATATTTGGCCAGCACTATTGTTTAGTAGCAAAGAGATAGCGAGCAAAATTTCAGAATCCTACCTTAATGTTTCAAATGTCTGTGCGTCAAACATTAAAAATGACCTACTTGATGACCTCCTGAAGCACATATTAATCGCAAAGTGGGCTTTCCTTTATTTATGCAATTCATCACATTGAGGCTACCTGAATATTGTAAATTGAATTTGAAATGTTGTCAGATCTTTGAGTTCCATGACATTTTCTGACTTTTTTTTGATAACGGTCGTAACAGTGCGTCAATGTTACAACCGTTAGAAACCACTCTAATTCGGACGATTTCCAGCCTCTGGTGTGAAACAAAAGTTCCTGAATTGTTTTTGTTTCAAGTAATTGATGTCTTTCAACTAAGGAAATAAGCCCAAACCTTATACATGGTCAACTTTTAAATATTCAGCCGTTTGAATATTTTTGACGCACATAACGGTCAAACATTAACGGTTGTAACATTGACACACAATTTCCCATAGGGTTTGTGTACAAAAAAAATGAAACATTAAGGTAGGATTCTGAAATTTTGCTCGCTATCTCTTTGCTACTAAACAATAGTGCTGGCCAAATATGAACTAGAAAATCAATTTAAAACAAGTTTTATGGCCACATACATAAATTGACCCTAGGGGGGTCTCATTACTGAAGAAACACCCATATACACCTCAAGATATGTTAAAGCATGAATGCTGTGACATTTGTTCAAGTCAGTGTGATTGCTCCCATGGAAAGAAGAAACTGATACAGGATGGATGGTGAACGGCAAGACAGTTATGAGGACAATGCTGAATCACAGTGTACAATCCTCATGTGTCATATTTTATGCTGAAAGCGTACTTGATGCATTTGGATATACACCTCAAGATATGTTAAAGCATGAATGCTGTGACATTTGTTCAAGTCAGTGTGATTGCTCCCATGGAAAGAAGAAACTGATACAGGATGGATGGTGAACGGCAAGACAGTTATGAGGACAATGCTGAATCACAGTGTACAATCCTCATGTGTCATATTTTATGCTGAAAGCATGCTTGATGCATTTGGATATACACCTCAAGATATGGTAAAGCATGAATGCTGTGACATTTGTTCAAGTCAGTGTGATTGCTCCCATGGAAAGAAGAAACTGATACAGGATGGATGGTGAACGGCAAGACAGTTATGAGGACAATGCTGAATCACAGTGTACAATCCTCATGTGTCATATTTTATGCTGAAAGTGTGCTTGATGTATTTGGATAGAGTAGACGGTGTCCATTTTCCTCCCAGAACATGTAAGCGCATTGTAAGTGCAAGCCAATGAGGGGCATTTATACATGATTACAGGATTTTATTGTTGGACACAAAGGCAAGCATCCAATAAGAGGCGTTACATACATGACCAACTTCCTGAACACAGGACTTCATTGTTGGACACAAGGTAAGCAAGATATCGCACTGCTGAAGATATAGAATCAAGGGTTCCTATTACATTCATCAATGACATCATAGATGAATGTGCATGTTCACAACTTCAATGAGTATTTCTTTCTGTTTCGATATTGAACACACAACGAAGACATATGAAATACTCATGACCTTTGTTGGTGGAAGCGTGATAAATGAACAGAATCAAGTGGTACAGGATGAACGGCAAGACAGTTATGAGGACAATGTTCAATCATAGTGTACAATCCTCATGTGTCATATTTTATGCTGAAAGCGTGCTTGATGCATTTGGATATACACCTCAAGATATGGTAAAGCATGAATGCTGTGACTTTTGTTCAAGTCAGTTTGATTGCTCCCACATGGAATGTCAGTTTGTTAAGAAGAAACTGACATATTGCTTCATTTTGGTGTAGGAGTAGACGGTGTCCATTTTCCTCCCAGTACATGTAAGCGCATTGTAAAAATGTGCAAGCCAACGAAAGGGCGTTTATACAAATTACAGGACTTTATTGTAAGAGGCGTTACATGATCAACTTCATGAACACAGGACTTCATAGTTAGACACAAGGCAAGCAAGATATCGATATATCTCTTACTGATGCCATATGTTTGGGTTTTGTAAAGAAAACGATAAAGAAAACAAGTATATAAATAGACTAATTGTAATTGCAAAGCTTTGCATAAGTAAATACAAATATGGAAAACACCTGTGTAGCGGGGACGTACGCTAAGCTGCTGGAGATATAGAATCAAGGGTTCCTATTACATTCATCAATGACATCATAGATGAATGTGCATGTTCTAAAACTTCAATGAGTATTCCTTTCTGTTTCGATATTGAACACACTATGAAGACATGTGAAATACTCATGACCATTGTTGGTGAAAGCATGACAAATGAACAGAATCAAGTGGTACAGGATGAACGGCAAGACAGTTATGAGGACAATGCTTAATCAAATCAGAGTGTACAATCCTCATGTGTCATATTTTATGCTGAATGAACAGGATCAAATAGTACAGGATGGACGGTGAACTGCAATACAGTTATAAGGACAATGTTAAATCAGAGTGTACAATCTTCATGTGTCATTTTTTATGCTGAAAGCGTACTTGATGCATTTGGATATACACCTCAAGATATGTTAAAGCATGAATGCTGTGACATTTGTTCAAGTCAGTGTGATTGCTCCCATGGAAAGAAGAAACTGATACAGGATGGATGGTGAACGGCAAGACAGTTATGAGGACAATGCTGAATCACAGTGTACAATCCTCATGTGTCATATTTTATGCTGAAAGTGTGCAGAATCAAGTGGTACAGGATGAACGGCAAGACAGTTATGAGGACAATGTTCAATCATAGTGTACAATCCTCATGTGTCATATTTTATGCTGAAAGCGTGCTTGATGCATTTGGATATACACCTCAAGATATGGTAAAGCATGAATGCTGTGACTTTTGTTCAAGTCAGTTTGATTGCTCCCACATGGAATGTCAGTTTGTTAAGAAGAAACTGACATATTGCTTCATTTTGGTGTAGGAGTAGACGGTGTCCATTTTCCTCCCAGTACATGTAAGCGCATTGTAAAAATGTGCAAGCCAACGAAAGGGCGTTTATACAAATTACAGGACTTCATTGTAAGAGGCGTTACATGATCAACTTCATGAACACAGGACTTCATGTTAGACACAAGGCAAGCAAGATATCGATATATCTCTTACTGATGCCATATATTTGGGTTTGTAAAGAAAACGATAAAGAAAACAAGTATATAAATAGACTAATTGTAATTGCAAAGCTTTGCATAAGTAAATACAAATATGGAAAACACCTGTGTAGCGGGGACGTACGCTAACCTGCTGGAGATATAGAATCAAGGGTTCCTATTACATTCATCAATGACATCATAGATGAATGTGCATGTTCTAAACTTCAATGAGTATTCCTTTCTGTTTCGATATTGAACACACTATGAAGACATGTGAAATACTCATGACCATTGTTGGTGAAAGCAAGTAGTACAGGATGGACGGTGAACGGCAAGATAGTTATGAGGACAATGCTTAATCAGAGTGTACAATCCTCATGTGTCATATTTTATGCTGAAAGCGTGCTTGATGCATTTAGATATACACCTCACGATATGGTAAAGCATGAATGCTGTGACTTTTGTTCAAGTCAGTTTGATTGCTCCCATGGAATGTCAGCTTGTCAAGAAGAAACTGACATATTGCTACATTTTGGTATAGGAGTAGATGGCGTCCGTTTTCCCTTTCCTCCCACTACTAGGAGTGCATGGCATCCATTTTCCTCCCAGTACATGTATGAAATCGCATTGTAAGTGCAAGCCAACATGAAACATTACATGATCAAAATCATGAAAACAGGATTTCTCTGTTGGACACGACAAAGCCAAGCAAGATATCTCGGTGGTGGATAAAAGAATCAGGGGTTTCTGATACATTCATCAATGACATCAATCATTCATAGATGAATGTGAATATATGTTCTAATAACTTCAATGAATATTAGTTTCTGTTCGATATTGAACACACTATGAAGACATGTGAAATACTCATGACCATTGTTGTTGATAAATGAACAGGATCAAATGGTACAGGATGGATGGCAAGACAGTTATGAGGACAATTGTTCAATCAGAGTGTACAATCCTCATGTGTCATATTTAATGCTGAAAGCGTGCTTGATGCATTTGTTACATGTGCCATGTAGGATGCATTTTCTTCAAATATCATTATGTTTGTGATATTCCTTATTTTCAGTTGACAGGAGGGAAGCTGACTCCCTACCTCCGTAAAATGGCAGAGAGTGGTATGGGAGAGATTGTCGAGGTCGGACAACATGTTGGATTGATAAAGAATTATCCCATGGATGAGTAAACGGTAGCACAAGTGGGGTTGACCCCAAAAAGTACAAAAATGCCCTTAAGACACCACAGATGCTGACCAGCCTAAAACTGACAACTTCTCAGGAAGAGTTTTTCCTCACACATGGAGGAGGGAAAACAAGGAAGCGGTTATTCGATAATAAGGATGAAGAAGATGGAGTTGATCGAATGGAATATGAAGTTGAGACAGATGATAGAAAGGCGGATGCAGATAGAGAGATTGCGATTGAAGATAAACCAGGAACGTCTGGAGGAACCGTAACACACACCCCGCAAATTTACAAATGCACACGTAGTAATGGGTCACGTGAAAAACCTAGCACATCTACATTTACCTTAGATTGATATGAACAGAGCTCTGATTGCTAAATATGATCATGATAAACTTGAGCAGTATTCAAGGCGAGAAACGATTAGGATTTCGGGAATTCCTGCAAGTGTTGGTGACGATGAAGAGGAGCTAGTAAAAGCTGTTGTTGACATTAGTGATGCTATGGGTAACAAAATCAACGGAAATGACATATCAGTAGCTCATCGTGTCGGCAGATCTGTCGGCACAAACCCCAAACCCGTATTGTGCCGATTTGTGTCCCGACGCGTCAAGGATGCCCTCATAAGAACAGAAAAAAAATTGGAAGACCTATCCCCACTTGGAGGCAAGATCTACCTCAATGATGACCTCACGAACCTGAGAGCGAAGATGCTATCATATGCAAAATCGCTCCAAAATGTGGATAGAGCCAATTCGGCAAATGGCAGAATTCATTGCAATTCATCAGATGGGTCATGTCATCCTTGAATCACCAGACGACCTTTTCAAGCTTGGTGTGGACTCTCTAGACATGTCATCTTTGTCTAGTTCATGCAAGGGAAGAGTTAAAAAAATCCAAGAATGCGGCATGAGAGAAGCTGACTCCCTACCTCCGTAAAATGGCAGAGAGTGGTATGGGAGAGATTGTCGAGGTCGGACAACATGTTGGATTGATCAAGAATTATCCCATGGATGAGGAAATGCTAGCACAAGTGGGGTTGACCCCAAAAAAGCCCTTAAGACACCACAGATGCTGACCAGCCTAAAACTGACAACTTCTCAGGAAGAGTTTTTCCTCACACATGGAGGAGGGAAAACAAGGAAGCGGTTATTCGATAATAAGGATGAAGAAGAAGATGGAGTTGAACGAATGGAATATGAAGTTGAGACAGATGATAGAAAAGCGGATGCAGATATAGAGAGATTGCGATTGAAGATAAACCAGGAACGTCTGGAGGAGCCGTAACACACACCCCACAAATTTACAAATGCACACGTAGTAATGGGTCACGTGAAAAACCTAACACATCTACATTTACCATAGATTAACCCTAATAAGCACCCAGGGCGGTTAACAAAATTTTAGGTAGGAGTTTATTTGTTATACAATTGTCAAAGCTCCCAGGGCGGTTAGCAATCATTTTAGATAAGGGGGATTTGTTATACAATTGTCAACGATCTTTAGTGGACTGTTTATACAGAACAACAAAGTACATTTTAAGATGAGTGTTGTAAATGTTTCAAATTTAATGATAAAGGTATTGATTTTAGACCATACCCATGTTATATTTTCTGACATAAATGCAGACGAGAGTATTATTTTAAGTAGTTCAAATGTAATAGTTTTTATAAGAGTGTATGGTCCAACAGAATGTGTGTCAATATCATTTCATTAATCACATTTGTTTTATTTTATATTCTTTCAGATAAAGAACGATCTGTTTGGAGTACTATTAAACAATATTGGAGACGTATCAAACCAGCAAGGATACTGCCAAGCGTTGGTAAACAGTTTCCGCCAATCAGCTCTTATAGCGGCAGACAACGACCCTGACTATCTATACTACAAGTCTGTTGGGTATTTCAGCGACGGGTACATTTTAAGATGAGTGTTGTAAATGTTTCAAATTTAATGATAAAGGTATTGATTTTAGACCATACCCATGTTATATTTTCTGACATAAATGCAGACGAGAGTATTATTTTAAGTAGTTCAAATGTAATAGTTTTATAAGAGTGTATGGTCCAACAGAATGTGTGTCAATATCATTTCATTAATCACATTTGTTTTATTTTATATTCTTTCAGATAAAGAAAGATCTGTTTGGAGTACTATTAAACAATATTGGAGACGTATCAAACCAGCAAGGATACTGCCAAGCGTTGGTAAACAGTTTCCGCCAATCAGCTCTTATAGCGGCAGACAACGACCCTAACTATCTATACTACAAGTCTGTTGGGTATTTCAGCGACGGGTACGTTTTTTGCTAAATGAAAAGTATTTGTCTTACTAATGTCGTTTATCAATTATCAATGTGATTATCAATTAGTTTTTATACAGTAATCTATTATAAACTTATCTGATTTTCATTTAACCAACAGATATGTACAATACATTCCAGAAGAAGTAAAAACCCAAAACTTTGTTGCACTTCGTACATCAGGAAGGGGCAACAGATGTTTCTATAATAGCCTGTCTGTGCTTTTTACTGGACTATAGAGACACATGAAATGTTCATGAACGTGGCAGTTGCAGCTGTCTGAGTGATATACAGAGACACCATTATAAGACACGTAAGTAAAATACAAAAAGAGCATTTTTCAATATACACAACATACTACACAATGTATGGTGCAGCACTTTTGGTTACAGAGTAAAATTGTAGAGGTTGTGCGTATGATGTAGGATACCGTAACCCTAACTTTGTTCAACATAAACGATATATGCGATCTCTACCACCACCGCGTTAGTGATATGTTTGTAACAGGGCAATTTGAAACATGGCACATTTACTGATTTTGTCGATTCGGACACCGCTTTAAAACTGTAGCTACATGTTCATGCAATATGATAAAACTTATCAATTTTGGTATAAGAGCAAAGAGCACTTTTCATCATAAATTGATTTAAATGAACCAATTTTGACAATTTCAAATGAACAGGGTTCTTTCTATTAAGTCTAGATGCCCATTTTCGAAGCTTGTATCTCAAAAAATGTATGTCATTTGTATAGTAAAAGTGGAAATACATTCAGATAGAGGACTGCGGAGAGTTTGAGATACCAAACTTAACCCCATTTTGTACGTTACTTCAAATGAAGCGCCACTCTAGAGTTATATTATTTAGAGACACCAGACACAGAAATGTGATCTTTAAAAAAGGAGAAAAAGGCAAGTTAAACATGTTTTCTACTTTACACGCTGTATATTTCTGTTTACACATGTATTAACAAAGCTAACTGTTTGTTTACAGGTCTTCTCCCAGGCTCAAGCGTACTTGAGTTCCCCAATAACAAACCAAAGGACGTGGCCTACAAACGGTTTAAAACCGAAATGACGGCAGAGCAATTTAAAAGCTATATATTAGCTTCTTTTCCTAGGAATATAGTCAGTGTGATTGCTCCCATGGAATGTCAGCTTGTCAAGAAGAAACTGATATATTGCTACAGTTTGGTACAAGAGTAGATGGTGTCCACTTTCCTCAAAGTACATGTAGGCGCATTGTAAGTGCAAGACAAAGATAAGTGTTAACATGATCAACTTCAAGCAAGATACCTCGCTGCTGGAGATATATGGAATCAAAAGTTCCTATTACATTCATCAATGACATCATAGATGAATGTGAATATGTTCTAAAACTTCAATGAATATTTGTTTCTGTTCAATATTGAACACACAATGAAGACATGTGAAATACTCATGACCATTGTTGTTGGAAGCATGATAAATGAACAGAATCAAGTGGTACAGAATGGACGGCAAGACAGTTATGAGGACAATGTTGAGTCAGAGTGTACAATCCTCATGTGTCATATTTTATGCTGAAAGCGTGCTTGGTGCACCTTATTTGGTAACAACCATATATATTCATGAATATTTATACTATTCAGTGAACATGGTGAAAGTCATTTGCATACACTTTTTACACTGTAAGATAATTAACGGCCAATGTTCATTATCACAAATTACAAGTGAAAAGGAATACTGATGTTAAAATTATGAAATCACAATTTTTCTCATTTATCAGGATTTGGTGTTGGTTTACTGTGGAATTGCCTATATACAAAAACAAATTATTATGTCATAAAAAAATGACTGCTGAATTCGGCAACCCATATCATCTTTTTGGGAAAAATGAATGTGTAATTTATATTTCCCATATCTTTCATGCATGTGTTACAATTCTTTCACAGAAATTTCTTGAGACAATTCTTTTTAAAAATGTTGCTAAAATACTTGAATGTTGGTACGTGATGCGTAACCCTTTAATAGTCTCATTTTCGGATGTGGTGTTTGTATGTAAAACTACTCGGTCAAAATCTTAAATGGTTGACAAATTCAGCAGTCATGACACATTGAAAATGGGCAAAATACCTCTATTTAAAAGAGTTGCCTGACCATGCATGAAAACATATATCTGACCCTCATAAATAATTACTATAGTATATATGATTAAAAATTGAACGAACACCACACTCGCAGCACAAAGATGATCGCGTCTGAAATGTTCGCGCTCATGGTTGTGTGCGCTTCACACAATGTACACAAAATGCTGCTTTAATGTTTTCGTTCAATTATAAATCTGACTATAATAGACAAACATAAGTCAACTTTGAAAATATGAATAATTTAATAATTAATCGTTGGCTCTTTTCACTTTATGTTATTATTAGGTATCCTGGTGCCGAAGTCAGTTATATTTGTTGGTAAAGGTGGAGCCGTGGAGAAAGTCTACGCTTGCAACGGGAAGTGTGAGGGACAGAGAACAGTGAAGTTCAATAGCACCAGCCAAGTCCCAGCTTCAAGGCGCAATGTCATTGCTTTGGCCCAGCAAGTTGCCTTCATACATTATGTGCAGGGGGATGCATTCAACGTATCATATATAAAGTGCTGAGCCTTAGACTTGGCATCAAGACCATCACAAGCAAGTGATTTTATGAAGTGATTGCGGTACTATATCCGGTTGTTTGTGATATGCTGGAGGAGGTCACAACTGCAGCAAAGGCGTAAATGAAGGCACTGCTGAATGACACCATTGGATCATGGAAGAGAGCAGTGACTTGCAGTGATGGAGTGTGGCAGACGAGAGGCCACTTCTACAAAAACGCAACTGACACAATAAGGAACTATCTGACTAATAGTCTTCTGTATGTCACACATATATGCCAGAAAGGTGCTGACAACATATCCGATGACGTGCTCCTCTTCGGAAGGAACATCCCACGCTGCAGAGGGACACGGAGCATCAGTGACATTTGGCCAAGCAAAAGAGGAATTGATGAACATAGCCGTACATTGGCAAGATGCCGATTCCAGCTCCGGAAAATCAGTCCGTCTGCATCATCCAGACACAGGTGATAAAATGCCTTGGTCATGTGGGCCGGGCTCACAACAATCAGTTGAAGTCCCTGGCTTCAAAAAAGACATTAACCTAATTGTGCGTTCAGACAATAACAAATAAAAATTAATAAATACTACTCACTTATATTGGCAGCGGTTAAAAGCCAATGACATAAGAATAAAATAAACGTCCACACATAATATGGAGAAGAACTTCAAAATATAAAGTCATGAAAAAAATAATAGCTGGAAGTCATGGACATAATAAGAGAACCTAAACAACAAACTTGTGACATAATCTATCAGTAGCTGCCTGTCTTCACCTGTCAGGGCATGGCCACATCATGAGCCCAGCTGGCTACATTGCTTTCTCCCCATCTAAGTATTAGCCTTCATTTGAACAATGACCACCATGCTAACGTAAAAGTGAATAATGAAAGGATTTGATTCAAGGGTGACATGAAAGAGTTATGTGCCATGTAGGATGCATTTTCTTCAAATCTCATTATGTTTGTGATATTCCTTAATTTCAGTTGACAGAAGAGAAGCTGACTCCCTACCTCCGTAAAATGGCAGAGAGTGGTATGGGAGAGATAGTCGAGGTCGGACAACATGTTGGATTGATCAAGAATTATCCCATGGATGAGGAAGGTCTAGCACAGGTGGGGTTGACCCCCAAAAAGTACAAAAATGCCCTTAAGACACCACAGATGCTGACCAGCCTAAAACTGACAACTTCTCAGGAAGAGTTTTTCCTAACACATGGAGGAGGGAAAACAAGGAAGCGGTTATTCGATAATAAGGATGAAGAAGAAGATGGCGTTGAACGAATGGAATATATGAAGTTGAGACAGATGATAGAAAGGCGGATGCAGATAGAAAGGTGGATGCAGATAGAAAGGCGGATGCAGATAGAAAGGCGGATGCAGATAGAAAGGCGGATGCAGATAGAGAGATTGTGATTGAAGATAAACCAGGAATGTCTGGAGGAGCCGTAACACACACCCCACAAATTTACAAATACACACATAGTAATGGGTCATGTGAAAAACCTAGCACATCTACATTTACCCTAGATTGATATGAACAGAGCTCTGATTGCTAAATATGATCATTTCCTAGCAAGACTGGATGAACATGCATCAAGCGTTGCAAACACTCGGCTCCAACTCCCAGCTAATGCAGGTGTGGCATCATTTTCTGGTGCTCATTTTTTTGTGCCACCACCACATTTGCCGCGACTCCCTACCTCCGTAAAATGGCAGAGAGTGGTATTGGAGAGATTGCAGAGGTCGGACAACATGTTGGATTGATCAAGAATTATCCCATGGATGAGGAAACGCTAGCACAAGTGGGGTTGACCCCAAAAAAGTACAAAAATGCCCTTAAGACACCACAGATGCTGACCAGCCTAAAACTGACAACTTCTCAGGAAGAGTTTCTCCTCACACATGGAGGAGGGGAAACAAGGAAGCGGTTATTCGATAATAAGGATGAAGAAGAAGATGGAGTTGAACGAATGGAATATGAAGTTGAGACAGATGATAGAAAGGCGGATGCAGATAGAAAGGCGGATGCAGATAGAAAGGCGGATGCAGATAGAAAGGCGGATGCAGATAGAAAGGCGGATGCAGATAGAAAGGCGGATGCAGATAGAAAGGCGGATGCAGATAGAAAGGCGGATGCAGATAGAATATCCAAATAGGTCTCCAATACAGAATAATCCAGAATCCAGCAACGGTGGCGGTTGTCGTTGCTGTGAAGACGCATGATATATATAGCAACACAGAATTTCCAAACAGTGAGCCTCTTCAAGGAGCTGCAGCATTCCTCTGTGCCAATGCAGATCATCCTACATTCGTGGAGTTCTGCAACAAGTTGGGCAACAACTTCTGGAAGATCATTACCAGTGCTGATAAACGTGTGTTTAATGCACAAACATACGACTCCATCATCAAAAAAATCCACCAATTCCGTGTCAGTACAGATTTGCACATGATGTGAGATGGGCTTAGGCCTAAAAAAAAAGTTTGATTGGCGTAACATGACCAAAACAAATAGGGTAGGTCGGTCGGGATTTTTTTTTTTTTTTTCAAATCACCTACTTTTGAACACTTGAAAGACAGCAGTACACACAAATCATAGCTCTAGCGTATTTAATTGCCGGGCAAAAATGTATCGTTGTGTTCAACAATATATCATTTCGATGGGGACTGAAAATAGCCGAAATTGAAAGCAAACAGTCAAAAACTTTAATACTTTGTTCAATTTTTATAAATATATATATATATATTTTTTTTTTTTTCCCTAAAAATAATTAAAAATATTCAGGGTCGGCGATGTATTTAGGGTCGGTCGGGTTACGCCAATCAAACTTTTTTTTTTTTTAGGCCTTATGTTGACACTGGATATCAAATGCTCAAATGTTGTATCAAACGTCTTGCTCCAGTACTGTCTAAGAACACTTCTTGAGCTTATCACAAAAGAACGCAATGAGAAAGATTTGGCAGGACAAGATTCAACCGCGGTACAGTCACCATCAACGCCAGTATCTGAACATGATCAATTGGTCATTAACTATATTTCAGGATATATTCCATCTGCACTCATCAAGAATTTGTCAAAAACAAAAAACATGCACATTTTATTCCAGTATTGAAATTGTGGCGTCTGAATGAGGAGTCAAACCATGATGATTTTTGTTGATTCTGTGAAGGACTGGATAAAGAAACAAGATAGAGGATATCTTTTTAAGCCAAACTGGGATTTGCATGTGTTTTTTCGCACCCTTGAGTATGTTGGACGGAAGTATCTTCACAAAACTGCGATTGCAAACTATAGAGACACTGATCTCTATGAAGTGTTATCAGGAGTACTTGAGTCAAACAAAGTTGTTCAGGACAGATATATGTTCTCATCAAAGACCACGATATAGGTTCACAGGCATGGTGACAAACTCTTTAAAAATTAATGACTTCAAAATGGATTAAAACATTTTGTGGAAGATGTGTCTATTTGTTTGAGAACGAGTGTTTAGATGCCTGCCTAATTATTGCACATCAAATTTATCAAAACGTGGGGCAATTTCATACTTCATAGAGATGCCTCTCATCCATCAACTCCAAGACAAGTTAAGACGGGATATACTTCCATTGTTCCTGGCTGGATCCATCTTGAATTACTGCAACTCTATTGGCAACAAAAACAGGCAGACGTGCCTTTTGGGTTTTTATGTAATTCAAGACCGTCTGGCTATCCGTCCAGTATGTACACGTTAAAGAAATGTGCTCATGACAATGCGCATCGATATGAGCCCGAAGTTATTGACGCGGTTAACAATGACTTTTATGTAGATGATCTTGTGAAATCAATGGCCAACGAAGAGGAAGCAGTGAAGTTGGTAAGCGGTGTGAAGAAGTTGCTAGCGGAGGGAGGCTTCAACCTCACAAAATGGATGAGCAACAGTAGAGTAGTCTTAGACTCTATACCCAGTGAAGATCGCGCTGGCTTACCCGCTATCTGTTCATGTTGACCGATGGATTCTTTATAATAGCCGGAGCTATCACGGTGTACAGGCTTACCCGCTATCTGTTCATGCTGACCGATGGATTCTTTATAATAGCCGGAGCTATCATGTTGTACAGGCTTACCTGCTATCTGTTCATGTTGACCGATGGATTCTTTATAATAGCCGGAGCTATCATGTTGTACAGGCTTACCTGCTATCTGTTCATGTTGGAGCAATATAGACCTATGAAACATGGTAGTGAACTATTCTGCAGTCTGACATGTGACTGCGGTTATCGTATGCGTGATAACTTTCATGACGATTTACAACATAGGTTTCACAACCTGACCCATCTGAGTTGAGACAACTACAACAGACAGATCAAACCCTGGCAGGTATTAGGGACCGTATCCTAAGAGAAATGGAAGCCAAAAAACACAGCTAGGGTTTGTTTTTATAGGAAAGATGGGGTGATATTCAGAAATCTCCCGAAACCAGAAGACTTTTAAAAGGAAGTATCAGACGAATGGGCAGGCTGGTGGGAAGAAGAGGTTCACAGTGATAGAGCTAGGAGGAGAGATTGTTGAAGTTATTGCCCTCCGAGTAAGGCATGCAGTAAAGTTGGCCCCCCTGGGCAAGTACAATACTAGCCAGGTCTCAAAGCATCTGAGCAATCTTAACAAAACCGTCGCCAAACAGTCGACTCAGAGGATGGTAAAAGTAAGAATTGTAACATCGTGAGAACCGAACTATTTGATGATGACGTGGTAGAGACAGTGCATGGTAAGCAAGATATTTTGTCATTCGTTTTCCCAATCTGTGACTGCTCTAACACAATACCCATAATGATGTAGGTTTCAGCCCGATCAGAACGATTGGTGTACAGAACACAGTTCTGTGCAGATAACTGACCTAATGGCAAGGGACGGTCTACTACTATTAATTGTTACTCAGTAACATTATCTTGTTGTATAATTAAACATGGATAAGAGGCAATTCACTTCACAGTAGATTGGCAATGTTTTCTTTTCGCTCTCACTTTTGACTTTGTATGCTTCTCTGAAGGCTCTTTTCAGAGCCGCCGTTTAATAAAAAAAGAAAGCAAGGGGCAGCATTCAAATATAGACAAGATCCGCATGTTTGCCTCTGACTCGGTTCAGTCTGCGGTAAACGGCCACCAACGTTAACGATAGGCAAGGGGCGGCCTACATGTCACAATCAACATTTTATTGTCCTGAAGAAGTCAGAGCTACTCCTGAAGAAAGCTTGACGGTTTCTTTCTAACGTATCCAACGGCGAACCAGTTTAAACCAAATCAGTTCATATCTTTGATATGAGCTAAAAACAAATACCATCCCAAATAAGAGGTAAGATATAGTTTTATAATATGCTAGGTCAATCTTGTGTTCAGTACAAATACAAAGCAATTGGCCATGCTGAAGCCAGCAAGGCAACAATTAGGACTAGGAGAGGAGCCAAGGCACAGCAAATGATTGCGAGGCGTTGAACTCGATGATATCAAAACGCACAAATGGAAAAAAGCAATGGGACAACATGTGGAGTGTGCTTGAAGACTTCGTTGATTCCAATTATCGCGAACTTCCACTTATGACACCTGCAACAGAAAACTCAGCGCCAGCTATGCCCATCTCCAGCTAAATAATCTACAATGGACAGCGCTAACCGAAGATGAGCGGAAAGCTCATTTTGATAAAGTTCATCTCGTCAGCAGATCGTTAATGGATGTTGCCAACAAGCTGTCAATCGATGCTGAGGATAGCACGATAGGAGGCTTCAATATTTTCAAAATTGAGGCATATTTGGGGAAAGGCAGGCACTATCTTGTCAACCGTGGGTGCCATAGTCCCTGCCCCAAATAACATTAACACGTATATGTGTTTCACATGGGGCGGTTTTCGGAGTTACAGCCAAAGGCAACTATTGTGTGTGTGAGGGGAAATGCAAAAGCTTCTCGTTTCATGACAAGCTATTCTGCAAGCACATCTTAGCTGTTGCAGACCATTGTTCATTGTTGGCAGATTTCCTTTCTGCAATTAATTCCAAAAAGAGATCATCAAGTGTAAATTTGGTAGCAAAATGTTACAAAAGGAGTGTGAAGGTGCCGGGAAATAAGCAGTAGAGAGGAAGAGAAAGGGTCCAAATAATAGAATTGCCCATAGGATATAGATCGCTACTGATTTCTCATCCTCCCGGAAACCCAGCAAGTTTAGCCAAGAAAGACTGTCAGCCATCCGGGAAAAAACCTTGAACTTTTGTAGTAAGGTCCAACAATTGGAGCAGGGTTTTTCTTGTGCCCTGACCACCAACCAGGAAAGCTAAACCTTATATACCTTGGTATCCTCACAACAAGAACTGGTAGATGCTCCGTCAAAAGAAATAATAGAGCTTCAGACTAATATAACTGTCCTTCGAGATGAGTACCAGCATCAGCAACAAATGCTACAGGAGCACATAGCAGCACTTACAAAATTCAAAAATTGACTTTCTTGAGTCCCCCTAAGATAAATGAATAAACACAAAATTTGCTGGTAGAATTTTATAAATTAATTTGGTGCAAAAATTCATTTATTTTTAGCCAGCCTTGTCATATAACTTGATCAATTTTCTGCTTAGACGATCATGAGCGTTATAAACAGATTGTTTGTTTCTCCAGTTGTGAAAAATGAATGTGTCAACTTACAACTGATACATATTAAATGTGCACTGTAAATGTGAGGGAGTGGTTTGAAAACAACTTTCATTTAAAAAATCATGTTTTTCTTTTGTTCAGTCGGACAGACGATGGAGCAGAGGATTTGCAGACAGATTACAGCCCAAACCAATCGTTTGAAACGGGCAGTAATGCAATACAACAACCTCACTACCACATCAGCCACAAATCTTCCACAAAACATCACTCTGGAAGAGGCCTATGATGTGGAAAAGTCAACAGTGTGGAGACATTTAGACGACAGACCTCTTGGAAATGGTGTCGTGCCTCAATTTGTGAAGAGAAGTCTTATTGATCTTCACCATCACCTTCAGAGATGTGAGGAGGAAGAGACTCTACTCAAAGAGGAAATGCATAACACCCTTGGATTCTATTCAAGGCAGCTTGAAGCTGTAACCAATGCAGATACAAGATAAGTTCCTCCAATGATGTTTATAGTTTGGGTGTCAGGAGTCTGCTGAAAGTCAGATATCAGCAGATAAAGAACACATTTGACCATACTCGGAACATTTACAAAAGGATAATCAAGTTAGATCAGTATGTATCACCAGAGGTTGATGCTGGATCCACTGCAGCAAGAGATTCAATGGATGAAGACAATGTTGAAGAAGCAAGGGTTGCTGAGGAGGAGGATGGGGCAGTAGTAGAAGAGGAGGTTGCTGAGGATGGTGATGAGTCAGCAGAAATTGATGAAGAAGGCAACTTAGAGGCAGAAGAATCTGATTATGACACATTGGATGAATTGGTTTCCTTGATGGGATATGAAGAGGCCCTATCCTCTGCAGAATCTGATGTTGACTGATAAAATTGAACTATAAAGACTAAAAAAGAAGTCTTGGTTTCGGATTTAGTCATATCGTTCATTGGATTGTGGAGAAAGTGTTGAACAAGAGTTTGACAGAGATGATGGGATTGTGTCTGAGAGTTCTGGAGGGAAAATGTTCAAAGGAGTTGTGTGCTCAAAATGTCAAACATGTTCACAGACTAAAGGATGCCACATTGTAAGACCGGAATTAAGCAGTAATGATGAACGCATCGACCATGTGACAACCATATCAAAAGCTAAATTGCTGCAGAATCTGCTTCCATTGTAAAGGTATCGATGGGGCAAGTTTTCATCAGAGAGGAAGTTGAGGGAACGGCAAAGTATGCTGTTGGACAAGGTCCAAATAATTACCAAGTATGTAAAGATCATCCAGCCATCCACAGCAGCCACCAGCCATAACGGTTTCATAACTATAGAAGCCCGGGTTTCTTACATCAGAAATATCCTGGAATTCCTCATAGATTACTTGATCGCCTAGACAATTATTAGAACCAGTCATGAAGCCTGCGCCTGCCTGAACACTTAAGGCAATGCATGATAGGTTGTACCTACATCTATATTGACGACGAAATAAGTTTCAAGGAAAAAACAGGGACATTTCAAACCTTTTTCTGAGATTTGTATGGCATTCACCAAGGTACCATGAGTCGGGTCGTTGCGCAAGTCTCAAAAGTAATTGCAAGCAAGCATAGTAATTGCATGGTCGGAATTGCTGTTACTATTGGAGGTGAATGCGTACATTTGCCAGCACCGAAGACACACTACCGAAAGGATATTAAGCTGGAGAAAGACACACCAGTCTTCTGCACAAGCAGCAAGCATATTGAGCTAATCAGAGGGGGATATAAGACGAGTGTGAGAATGAGATGATGAGAGAGAGATGGAGACACTTCGTATTACACAAATATTGTAGAATAGACAACAACAACAAAAAGTTTATTTTACCCATTCCAAACAAAGTTGTATAATTAAAAACATATTGGATTCTTTTTAACATTTGTTATGTACATTTGGTACAGGCTCCAGCACAGGAGCGACAAAAAGTTTTTTCCCAGCAAGGATACACATTAACCAATAAGCTGGTGGATGGGCATCAGCTCAAGGTGGGAGGGCATCAAGTATGATAGGCATAATGAGATATGCGACATTGTGCAAGTTGCCAGTAAGTAAATCATAATTTGTTTTAACAGAAATCATAATGTCTATTGACTGTGGGCCCTGCTTAATGAAACCCTTTATTTTTTAACATTTGTTATGCAGGCTTATGGTACAGGCTCCAGTACAGGAGTGACAAAAAGTTTTTCCCAGCAAGGATACACATTAATTAATACGCTGGTGGATGGGCATCAGCTCAAGGTGGGAAGAGTAGTTACCGTCAAGTACGATAGGCATAATGAGATATGCGACATTGTGCAAGTTCTCAGTAAGTAAATCATAATTTGTTTCAACAGAGATCATCAGGTCCGTGGGCATGGCTTAATGAAACCAACAAATAACCTACCAGGGGATTTTGGTTTGATATCCTTCACTATTTGTATTATCCTAAGACCAAATTAACATTTAATAACATAACAATTAGGTTTTGTGTCAAAAATCTTGTGTCATCCGTAATTTTTTGGGGTTAGTTTGTATAATGGAATAACCTCTTGTGATGAACACAGCTTAATATTGAGATTTCTCCATCTTAACTCTATGAAAGCAGTCTACCCATCGTCCTGGGTGAACTGACCAAAGTCACTGACCAAAGTGGACATGCCTTTATTTAAAGATGGAAACATACAACTTCAGAAGATTTGCATGCAATATTTTTAGTATGTGAAGTATCTATCCCGGTTTCCTCGCTTGCTATGAATGTGGTGGATTTTTTTATATAGCAAGGCAACGATCCCTTACACGGCTGCAGACGATAATCATCAAATCATTCTGTTGGCCACAGCTGATACACAAGCCATTGTTGACCCAAGACCCATCATCAACCGGCTTTCTTGGATATCATCAAATTGAATAAGCGAATGTTAGATGTATAATAACAGCATTTGGAGCAGATCATTTGATATTATATACCCGTCTACCATTTAAACAAATTGAACAGTGCCGAGGCTAAACATGTTGTTTCTTTATCTATTATTTGCACCTGGATATCATCATCGTCTTTGCTTAGTTATGTCATTATTATTTGGAGTAGGACGGACCGTTGTAAAACATTTGACCAAGACAGTTGAGATTTAGACCCTTGACCCATCCTTATATTATAAAGTTGCTTGAAGTTGTTATTGTTTTTGGATAGAGTAAAATTAACCCGACGTTGTGATATATATATTTTGTAATCTATGTTGTAAGAAGGAGAGCGAAAATAAACTGTGAACTTTAGTATTCGTCCCTTGTCATTGGTTCGCGTTACTGAGCCGAAAACGCATGGTTCTGCCCTGCAGACGAACCCACGTGGCTATTAAATAATAGTTAAGGTTTCCAAATTTAACCCTTACCACGCACAAAATTTGGTGGTGTCAGATCTGATAGACTCTGCACACTAATTGGATATCGCACGCGTGTATAAATCTCGCTTGGCTCGCGCCCCGCGAACTCTCGTAAGACAATTTGAATTGCAGACCTGCTATGGATGATTTGAGCATGGATGAGTACAGGGAGAGTACAGTGAGCATGTCATCAGACCAAGGAAGTTACTCAGATGACGGGTCAACCTGCCTTTTTACAGATGATGAGACGGAGAATCTGGATGGTGTCGATGAAATTATCATCAGGGAGAGCGATGTAAGTGATATGGTAGGAGAAGAGGGAGAAGAAGATAAACTAGAAGATAAAGAAGGAAAGGAAGTTGAAGAGAAGATGATTGATGAGATTGATTTGGTAGTGGAAGAGAAGAAAGAAGAAGAGGAAGATAACAAAGGAGGGGAGGAATAGAAGAAAGAAGGAGAGGAAGAGAAGAAGAAGCTAAAAGGGTATGGAAGAATATATGCAAGTTGGCTGGATACTTTTCGCTGGCGTAGCTTTGATGACCCTCTTAATAGCTGGACTATTGATAAACTTGGAAGTTTACGTTTTGGAAATGGATCAAGTTCGAGAGGGTGGCATGGGGTCGACGAGACGCGTGGGCTATGAGGGTAGAGTCGAAGGTCAACCGTCTACTGGAGAAGTGGAACCAACGGGAGGAGCAGGCGAGGGAGCAGTGCAACAGGTCCACCGGGAGAGTATTTGGGAGGTGCCTCACAGGATGGTGGAAGAGGAGGGGGTGGAAGAACATGTGGTGTAAGTGGCGGAGCGGTGGAAGATAGAGGACAGACACAAGGCATACACCCACATGCCAGAGTATCCTACAGTTGTTGTCTTACATTATCTGCACAATCATAACATCAACTGTGCAGATGCTCTAAAACACAGAGATGTCGCACCGTCAACAGATGAAAAACTCATCACCTTCTTTCACAAAAGTTATGGACCATCAGCTGCCCTGCAGGCCCTGAAATATGACCTCTAGGAAGAACATGGTGACCAATACTACAGGGTAGCAGCCGACAGATCATCTTGTTCTGATATACAATACTGTAGCAGGTAAGTCATTAATGATATAACTTATCCAATGATACTGGAGATCCATCAGCTTTATTCTATGATTCGTACACTAAACCTTCCAATTATATTCTTCACATTACATTTGATAGATACAATTTTAATGAACTGGCTCTCTCTTTACCTTCTCTTCCCTCTCTTATTCAAACCCTTCATATATAAATCATACGGACATGATGAGACAGAGAGGCGATGGGCAATTTGACTATTCAAAAAGACAATAGTCTACTGCCGACCCCGCCGGTACCGACGGCGAGGGGTGGTTCGAATCCCCGTAAGGGTAAGGACAATGGTCTACTACCGACCCCACTAGGGCCGCCAGCTAGACGCCCCCTCGTCATGCACAACCCGACAAGAGCTGCGGCAGCACGCACACGGATCAACCGGCAGACGTCTATTCTAGCACCACGGATGCGGGGCCGCCCAGTGGTGATAGTCAAACCGACTGTACGAACCCCCCCCCAACACCAAAACCCCAGCCCCAGCCGGACCCTCAACCACCTAACGACATAGAGGAACAGGTCTGACTAGGGGCGGAATATGACGAGAGTCTGAGCGCGCTTAACGCACCTCATGAACAAGCGCGTGTACAAGGCACAATATCTCCCACGCCGACCACAACCGCAAGAACCATGGCTACAAGAATTTTTAGAGCGAGCGCGCGGACGTGCCAGCCTGATTGAACAACTCAGGCTCGCGTCAGACAATGGCGCCGGCGCCCCAACGGACGAGGGCGCGGCACCGCGCTGAACCCCCAGGTAAATAGCGCGCGGCCCAGCCGCGAAGGGCGACCAGGCCAGATTATAAACAATGGCCGGCCGGCTTGATAAAAAACCCGCAACAATAACCTTTTCCCCTTTCCTTTTATTTTTAAATTTTATAATTAAGACATTCCGAAATCCTGGTCTAAAATAGGTTGAACTTGGACGTGAAAGCACCCTTCTCATCCTCAAATTTCGTTTCCATTTCTGTTACATCACTCGAATGTCTCTCTCATGAACTCTACATGACCACAGACGATAATCATCAAATCATTCCGTTGGCCACAGCTGATACACAAGCCATTGTTGACCCAAGATCCCAGATTGATCATCAACCAGCTTTCTTGGATATCATCAAATTGAATAAGCGAATGTTAGATGTATAATAACTGCATTGGGAGCAGATCAATTGATATATCAGTCTACCATTTAAAAAAATTGAACAGTGCCGAGGCTAAACATGTTGTATCTTTATCTATTATTTGCACCTGGATATCATCATCGTCTTTGCTTATTTATGTCTTTATTCTTTGGATCTACAAATATACACAACGTTGGAAAAATATTTTTCTTGGTAGTGTCCTCTTTTTATTTATTGCACTAGCTTTCATTTTCATTGGATTCTCCGTTCATCGCCTTCATCTTTTTGACAGACACCCACATGCCAGAGTAACCTACAATTGTTGTCTTACATTATCTGCACAATCATAACATCAACTGTGCAAACACAGAGATGTCGCACAGTCAACAGATGAAAAACTCATCACCTTCTTTCACAAAAGTTATGGACCATCAGCTGCCCTGCAGGCCCTAAAATATGACCTCCAGGAAGAACATGGTGACCAATACTACAGGTTAGCAGCCGACAGATCATCTTGTCCTGATATACAATACTGTAGCAGGAGAGTCATTAATGATATAACTTACCAATGATGATGGAGATCCATCTTTATTCTATGATTCGTACGCGTTAGTACTAGTGTTGGTACTTATAAATAGTCCTTGGATTTACTAAACAAATGTGTCTAATCCTTGGTGGGTTATTCATTAATTGGATTTTCATGTTTCTTCAATTTGCATTCTTTTTCATCTTTGAGTTGTTACATTTGTTTTTTTGCGTGCGGTACAATTTGTATGTTCTTAGTTGTTAGTCTATTATTTCAGATTCTATTCAAACATTGAAGGGACCTTGGCTGCATCAGCTTGGATTCAACTATATGGATAAAAAAGGGGACATATTTGATGGCCACGAGAGAGAAGATGTGATAAAGGCAAGAGCAGAATACCTGGAGACAATCCAGGAACTTAAGGAACGACATCAACTTCCACCGAAAGTAGATGACCAAGAGGACTCAAGACATAGAGGCTGCTGATAGAAAGATGAGGGAGGAGGCTGGCTTCAAAAAGCTCCTGCTAATATTTCACGACGAATCAGCCTTCAGTGCGAACGATGATCAGCCAGGCGCATGGGGCAATTCAGAAACAATGCCCATTCGCCCAAAAGGCGATAACATGCCGGATATCTAAGATTCACACCGGAGGAAGTTGAAAAGACAAAGGAATCGGGCACCATAACCTCAAATCCAGAAGCCCGGGAAAAGATTGCGCATCGTAATTGCATGGTTGGAATTGCTGTTACTATTGGAGGGTGAATGCGTACATTTGCCAGCACCGAAGACTCACTACCGATAGGATATTAAGAGAACGTCAAAGCATGCTGTTGGACAAGGTTCAGATAATTACCAAGTACATAAAGATAATCCAGCCATCCACAGCAGCCAGCAGCCATACTGGTTTTATATAACTATAGACGCCCCGGTTTCTTACATCGGAAATATCCGGGAATTCCTCATAGATTACCTTGATCGCCTAGACAATAATTAGAACCAGTCATGAAGCCTGCGGATGAAGATGTGGGCGATGCATAGGTCAAGGAAAAAACTGGGACCTTTCAAACCCTTCTATGAGATTTGTATGGCATTCACCGAGGGACCATGAGTCAGGTCGTTGCATAAGTTTCGTAAGTGATTGCATCGTTATTGCATGGTCAGAATTGCTGTTACTATTGGAGGGTGAATGCCTACATTTGCCAGCACCGACGACGCACTACCGACAGGATATTCAACTGGAGAAAAACACACAAGCAGCAAGCATATTGAGCTTATCAGAGGTGGGGGGGGGGGGGATATATCCGACGAGTGTGAGAATGAGATGATGAGATTGAGATGGAGACACTTCATACTACACAACCAGATTCCACTTCATCAACAAACCTAACTCCATCCATGTACACAATGTTTTGCAACATGTATACTTCCAGATCATTAGAAGAAAATCAAAATCAAAAATCAAAAATCTATGTGACCAGAGGACGTCCAGCCGTCCTTAAGCATGCGGTGGACGACGAGTTGATCAGGCGAGAAAACTTTGTACACACCATACTCGCAAAAATATAAACCAATCCGTCCTGTCCGATAAAACGGGCGTACAACGATGTATAAGGGGTATATGGGCGCACAATGATGTGCCATCGTTTCATGTGATAAGGTCACAACTCCACCACTATAGGAGCATGCTATGCCCTCCAATTCCAAGGCGTATTGTTGATGTTGTAATCAACAGTGTGTTGAGACAGACATGGGATGAGAATCTACGACTTCAGAGACTGAACAATCGCCGGGGTGTAGCCCTGTTTTCATCTACCAGGGAGTTGACATGCTTAAGTCAATGTGACACCATCTACTTGGATGGACCTTTTCGAACAACCCCGATCCCGTATGCCCAGATAGTCACATCTACATTTGCGAAAAGGTGTTTAGATGGTATAAGAAACAGGATGGCGAGTGATATATAAATACAATTCATTTGGAGCAGTTCAATTAATATATATCCGTCTACCATTTAAACAAATTGAACAGTGCCGAGGCTAAACATGTTGTATCTTTATCTATTATTTGCACCTGGATATCATCATCGTCTTTGCTTATTTATGTCATTATTATTTGGATCTACAAATATACACAACGTTGGAAACATATATTTTTCTTGGTAGTGTCCTCTTTTTATCTATTGCACTAGCTTTTATTTTCATTGGATTCTCCGTTCATCGCCTTCATCTTTTATCACTACGCAATGATACTGGAGATCCATCAGTTCTATTCTATGATTCGTACGCGTTAGTACTAGTGTAGTCCCTGGATTTACTAAACAAATGCTTCTAATCCTTGGTGGGTTATTCATTAATTGGATATTCATGTTTCTTCAATTTGCATACTTTTTCATCTTCGTGCGGTACAATTTGTATGTTCTTAGTTGTTAGTCTATTATTTCAGCTTCTATTCAAACATTGAAGGGACCTTGGCTGCATCAGCTTGGATTCAACTATATGGATAAAAAAGGGGACATATTTTGATGGCCACGAGCAGCATTCGAAATAAGAAGAAAAAATTGGATATCCACCGGATAACCTAGGTTGGGATTTTGGTCATCCGCCAATATTTTTGGTTATCCGCATCCTCATCTGACTAGGCCTCAAGTTCCACAACTGCAGCTGCAGGGTTGATGTTGTCAGCTGTGTCAGTGTCATCAGTGTCATGCAGCTTCTAGGGTTGGTTCATTCGCGACCATGAATTGTTCTTTCAGTACGTCTCTCAATAGGACGGTCAGGTCTATAGCCTCTAATGCATCCTGGTGATCATCTTCTTCACTTTCATTTTGGTCATCCGCCGGATGATCGGCCAAGAAAAACTTGTCATCCGCCGGTAGATTTGGTCATTTTGGATGACCGGATGGCCGCTAGTTCGAACGCTGGCCACGAGAGAGAAGATGTGATAAAGGCAAGAGCAGAATACCTGGAGACAATCCAGGAACTTGAGGAACGACATCAACTCCCACTGAAAGTAGATGACCAAGAGGACTCAAGACATAGAGGCTGCTGATAGAAAGATGGGGGAGGCCTCGAGGAGGTTGGCTTCAAAAAGCTTGTGCTAATATTTCATGATGAGTCAGCTTTCAGTGCGAACGATGATCAGCCATGGGCAATGGGGCAATTCAGAAACAATGCCCTTTCGTCCAAAAGGAAGGGGCACTGGGATTATGGTGTCCGATTTTATGAACATGCCGATATTTAAGACTCACACCGGAGGAAGTTGAAAAGAAAAAGGAATCGGGCACCATAATCTCAAATCCAGAAGCCGGGGAAAAGTTTGAGTACGGCGAGAATAGAGATGGTTACTAGACAGGTGAGAGGTTTATCATACAGGTGGAAAGTGTGACTGAAATCAAGTACCGTGAAGACACACAAAGTTGCGTTTATATTTCATCAGTCCAGTAACCATACAGCAATGGCGGATGACGCATTAAAGCGGCTCAATCTGAACCCGGGTGGTACTCAACCAAAAATACACGAGACAGAGTATAAAGGAGAGCGCCAATGTTTGGTTTTTGAGGAGGGCCCCAACAAAGGACAACCCAAGGGTGCCTTCCAGATTTGGTTACAGAGAGGGTATGATAGAGATGATTTGAAGAGACTCAAACTAAGGGTTGCATTGAAGAACTTGAAAAACATCCGGACTTCGGTAACGACAAATCAAGAGTGGAAAGGCTCATTCAGAGCAAAGGCCAAATATGCCTTTTCTTGCCAAAGTACCACTGTGAACTGAACCCAATAGAGCGATGTTGGTGCCATTCGGAAGTATACACACAGGGGCACTGCAATTATTCTATACTTGGACTCAGACAGTCGTGGAGGGTGGCACTGGAGACGGTCAATGTAAATGACATCCGAAAGTATTTCCGCAAAGTCAGGGAGTATATGCTGAGACGATTATAACTAAATAAACCAAATGTTGACTTTTGGTGCAAGATGCAGCAATTGCAGTACATGCAGAAGTGTTCTTCGATCCAAAGAGAAAAGAATCAAGGAACAGAAAGCAGTCGACAAAGGCAACATTCTGAGTTCAACTCGTCCCAACTGTTCTTTGTCACCAAAGGATTTGCAGACTAAACAGAAACTGTTGAAATCAAAAGCAATAAACCTTGAGCTGCGAAATAAGCACCTTCGCGAAAGGATTTAACTAGAGATCACTCGGAAGTCCGCAAAGTTGAACCATGTTGAAACTGAAGACATGCAAGCCCTCGTCACAGAATGCACACCAGAGTTGTTGAAACATTTCACAAATCCATCGTCTTTGTTGAAACATTTCACAAATCCATCGTCTTTCCAAAGGATCTTCTGGGAAGAACAGTGCAAGTACAACCAACTTAAATCCAAATCTTCTATGCAATGGCACCCATTGATAATTAAGTGGGCTCTACTCATCAAGAGCAAATCCGCGAAAGCATATCAGACATTGAAGGAGTGCGGTTTTATCAGCCTGCCAAGCGAAAGAACACTCTACAACTATGGTCATTGTGTGCCAAGTAAACTGGGGTTTATACCAGAAGCTGTGGACATGCTTATCAGTGAATGCCGTAAGAAGGGCCTGTATGATGAACAATGGAAAGGCTACGTCGGTATACTCCAAGACGAGATGAAAGTGAAGAACGATTTAGTCTATTGTCCAACCACAGGCCAGCTGATAGGGTTTGTGAACCTTGACGACACTGGAGATCAGATAACAGCTTTGGAAAATGGAATAGGCAATACAGACCAGGATCTTGCGACAAGCGCATTGGTGGTGATGGTGAGAGGGGCAACATCAGACCTCCGGTATCCTCTTGCTACATTAGTTATAATCGTCTCAGGTTTATGCGCGCATATGGTGAGGGGCTCACAGGAATAATTGCAGTTGAGACGGCATTGAAGATATACAAGTCGCACAGGAGAGTTCATCACAGCAAATAAATCAAAACTCACACTTGGGAAATTATATTATATTTAGTGATACTTTAGCAAGAACAAAATATAAATAATATAATAAATAACTTTTTTTGTTGTGACTTTCCCAATGTCCCAATACCATTTGAAATAGAAGATGTCGTCCTAATTCAGAAGCTCTTCTTGAAGATGAACTCTAAACAGGCTTTAAACAGGAATGAGAGGAGCAAAGTTCTTGATGCTATATGAGCATGTCACCGGACAGTATAATAACTAGTTAGTCACGTCACATGATTACATTGAAAGGACGAACCCATTTGTGACTGATCTCGACGGTGAGTTCTTGCGACCAATATAACCTACAGTGATCTAGGACAAATCTGATTGGCAGCAGCATAATAATCAAGAAACACTCTTTCTAGCATTGATAAAAAAACAAAATATTGAAATGGTGGATTTTCAATAAAATATTGGTCGAATGAAACCATAAATCCGCATCAAAAGGGTACGTGCCCCCCTCATCTTGCCCGTATGAAAAAACTAATTTGTTAGAATGGACGCAGACACATGTAATGTAACACATTCCCAAGCAAATGATAAACTCAACGCGGTGGCAGTGGGCGCAGTTGTTCGTCATGGCCGGTTTCAAAAATTGTTCCATACGCTCGGGTTGTACCAGCCCCTGCACTCTCCCCCCTCCGCGCTAACACTGCGCACCGCTTTGGTTATTATTTGGCAAATATTTGATCATAATGTATTTAATAAAATTCCCCAACACCCAACTAAGTTGTAGATTTTTCATGTTGTTTTTGTTGATCTGTTGCAGGGGTGTACTTTCGCGACATCCTGCGAGAATCCAAATGGATTCTCGCAGAGGAATTTTGCGAGAATCCATGGATTCTCGCAGAATATTTTTGCGAGAATCCTTTTTACTGAATTTAAATTCCGCATTTTAAACATTTATTGTACTATTGTATACTTAGAAAATAATAGTACACAAATGGAATCAAACACTTCTTAAAATTAATTAAAATAATATCAAGAATAAGGCTATAAGCTTGCATAACTTCCAAATTCGGAAAGTTTTTTGACTAAGGGTCAAATACCAGTCATCTAAGGTCCTGTTTTGGACTTACAAAGAAGAAGAAGAAAAAAAAGTGGGTTTTTTTGTTGTTTTTTTGGCGAGAATCCACCTGGATTCGCGCGGTAGTAATTTTACGCGCATCTTTACGCGAATCGATTCGCGGATTCGCGCCGAAAGTAAACCCCTGTGTTGCAGCTACTTAATTTATCTGCGATATATACAGGATCAACAGGGACAAACATGAACTTCACCATAATGTTGATAACACAGACATCGCAGTCAACCTTGATGAAGTGAATGTTGCGTGGCTTCTACTGCAAGCAACCCAGACACAGCTTGATAATTTATCCGCGACCTACACTACAACTCTCCAAAAGCTGCAGCAAAAGTGCAGGGACACCAACACCCTTCAGAATCAGATAGATAAGCTAAACCGAATTATAACCAGGATGCAACCAAAGCTGTGAAGGAGTACATGAAAAAGTTGGTAAAATCCCAATCGCTCAACCAAGCAGCAAATACCCTATTCAGTATAATTGCAGAACAAACGGACACTACAGGGTGAGTCAAAAAGAAGTTTACCCGGATTGGTGATGTTTAAATAAAAAATGACACTCGAGAGTTCAGTAAAGCATATATTTAACAAGCATTCTCTCCTGCTTATTAGGAAAAAAGAATGACACAAATTGATCATTGCTAAGAGGAGTTATGCCTATTTTAATAAAGGTACTCATTTTGCAAGCTGTCCATGGAACACTTGACAAAACATGTAAAGTAAGCATTCCATGGACAGCTACAAACATGAGCGCTTTCAGAAAAACAGGCATAACTTCTCTTAGGAATGATCAATTTGCTTCATTGATTTTCTCTAATAAGCAGCAGAGTATGTTTGGTAAATAAATGCTTTACTGAACTTTTAAGTGTCATTTATTTGTTTTGAAAAACATCACCAATCTCGGTCAATAGGTAATTATAAGTATTTAATTATCTGGACATGTCACTTTCAATGCAAATTTGTCAGTTTTGCAAGTTTCTAATTTCACAAAATCGCATCCCTAGCTATATTTGCAGGATTAAATCAAAGTAGTTTACAGTATATGGTTGGCGATAATAAAAACTTACCACAGAAGCATTTTAACAAGCAAAGGCATGTGGGTTTGAAAGATTTGCATCTGCCAGGTGATCACTGCGAGTGCTAAAAAGAATTTTTGAATCTGGGTGCACTACCTATTTCCACTTCTGTAGTAAATTGTAACATCCACCATTTTCAGGTTAGCTCCCCAAATTCCATTCGGTGAAAGAAGTTTTAGATAACCGAAAACTTAATCACCGGAATCCGGGAGAAACCGGCCTTTACCAGCCCCAAATCAAGCAGCCTTTGTGGCAACTTCCGCAGTGTTCAGTCCGCCTATGCCTTACGGTTAGGTTTAATTTTACTTCCATGTGAGAGTAATTGACATTTTAAGATTGATAATATATTTGTCTTTATCTATGACCTTTACATTTACAGCTCGTCAGACGATGTCGCCAGATGGCTGAAATAGGTGTACTTCAACTTCATAAGACTGCACATGGCCCTGTCACTGGTGTTGCATTTGCTAGAGTAAAGAACTTGCGGGAATACCTAACAGATGTCATCAACAAGCAGACTCAAAATGACAACACTTGGACTCACCAAGCTTTTAACGATGAAATATGGCTGAAAATTGGGGTAGATCTCTCACCCTGAAATTGCCATACCAGCCTGTCAGTCAGCCAAGATTACATTTTAACAAGGTACTTGTTATATAACATAGGGAAGAAGCTGGAATCGATGAAATGCCACTGTTACCCAACCCATAAGAAAGACAGCCCAGGATTAACCACTTGTGCGCTGCTGTCAAAACTTTCACTAATCTGTAGATCAACAAGCACGCCAAGAGGGTACCAGGGAAGAAGCTGGAAACGATGAAATGCTTCTGTAACCCATTGTCTCAATTAAGAAAATAGATGTTTTATCCCTCCCAGGATCTAGAAACACTGTTTAACCACAGTTCCGACACTTGGGCCATACAATGTCCGTGTGACATCCACAGACACAACAAGTCTTTCATTTGCATAGGATGAAGTACCGTGCGGTTAACAAGATGTTAATGAATGAGATGGAGCACATGGATGTCCAGACCTTTCAGACTGTGTTAATATCCCTGGCAGTTTCGAATGTTATTGTAACGATGGATATGAGCTAAATGTTTGGGAGACAGCGTGTGTACAAGTCTGTCATTTGCATAGGATGAAGTACCATGCGATGCGGTTAACAAGATGTTAATGAATGCGATGGAGCACATGGATGTCCAGACCTTTCAGACTGTGTTAATATCCCGGCGGTTTCGAATGTTATTGTAACGATGGATATGAGCTAAATGTTTGGGAGACAGCGTGTGTACAAGTCTGTCATTTGCAGAGGATGAAGTACCATGCGGTTAACAAGATGTTTATGAATGAGATGGAGCACATGGATGTCCAGCCCTTTCAGACTGTGTTAATATCCCTGGCGGTTTCGAATGTTATTGTAACTTGAGTGATGACTTGACTTCTTGAGTGATGCCCTGGTTCATTATGGTCGCAAGAAAATATAAAACTTGTACAATCTGGTTGGCCTACGATTTCAAGGATACCACTGCCTTGCACCAGAAGAAACAGCACTCCTTCAAAATAACCAAAGCAAACCTGTTGGAGGTCAGCAGTGCAGGCCCATGCAGTTAATAAGGTGTTCAGGCACTATTCTGCAGCACCATGCGACCATACCATTATGAAGCGCGGCCATCTGTGACTGAGTATCGACTGAGTAAAACCAACTAAGAAGAAGGATGTTCAAGGGTTATTACAATCCATGGAATATTTGGGAACAACATCAGCTGACACTGCTCTACCAATGACAAAGGCTCAGGCTGTAGCCTGAGCCCACTTCTACAATGACATGTATGCAATGAACACATTGATGAGAATACTACTCCAGGAGACGGCGAGAGTGACGAAGATTCCGTCTCAATGAGTTAACTCATCGATATTATTATTATGTTTACCTGACATCTTTATTTCTCCTTTCTCTAAATTTTAGGGAGAGCAGTGGATAACAGAAAATGGCCAGAACATCACGTTCCAACATGGCTCATGTGTTATAATGGGAGAATCTAAAAGCAAGTACCATATTGGAGTAGTTGAAGGATGCCACGAAAACACCGTTGAAATTTAACACATGAAGAAAAGAAAGGCCCTTCTGGAACCATGGAAAAGGAATGGGCATAAGTGGATCTCCTTTAGAACTGTCCAAAGACCAAGATAGGAAAATACTATTGCTTTTAAGCAAACGTTTTTTAAATGCTGTCATAATGCTTTGGGCGAAATTCCAAATAGGCCCTTCACAATGAATGTATAGTTTCCTGTTGCATGTTAACAAATTAGGGGGCAGTTACTTTTCATTATTCATTATTTCTTCAAGGGTTATAACATGCGATACAATTAATACCATATCCAAATGAATGATCATATTCAATATTCACAAGGTATCAAACCGCTCACAGCCATTGAGTATGCCAGTCTCTTAGATTACCTGTACAAGGTACCTCCGACAATATCCAATCAAACTTCTTCCCACAGCTACCAAATGTGCCCTTATTGATCTACTTAGTCTTACAAGTTACTTTTACCTTAATACATGCAGATGAAGTGAAACTGGAGCTTGATAAGGTGTGTGTTTTAGCTGTTTGTGAAAGTGACGGTACAGAAATCGATGACGATGATGTACTACTGTTGATGACAGGGGAAGAACTGATGTTGTTGATGGAGGGAGAAGAATGGAGCAAGCCTGGACTAATGGCGGCAAGTTCAAGTAAGTGCTAGGATAATTGCTTTACAGTTAATTAATCATCTGTTTGCAAATCAAGGGGCTTGTCATTGGATAATCATGGAATGAAATCAGCTTGACAGCAAGTTTGAAAATAAAAAAAACTAGAGGCTTAGGGGTTTCCCGGTTATTTTTGTGTCATCTTTTAGGAGACACATACCAGTCCTACCTTCTGTGTGTATTACCCTTAAACCCTAGCATACTGTTGTGGTAGCTATAAATCCACAGTTTGCCCGGCACATCGCACAAACCTGAGGCCTCTTTTTTTCTTCCAAAAAAGAGAAACACACTCTTCACATGTCCAAACATGTAGTAAAGTCACAGTGTAATAGAAAAATATTGTGGCTTCATAGAAATTGGCTGTATTTTCTATAATTACTTGTTCGATGACTTGGAGTGAATGTATACTTAAACTTGCACAATATGCACATTAAAGTAGCATTCTTATCTATGCAGGTTATTCAGGATATAAAGGATTGAAGACCACCGATACCAGTGCAACAAATGAGAGTAAACCAGAAGATCTACTGGCGTTGCCACCAGATAAATTGCAGAGCGACAGTTGCAACCGTAGACTTTGACGCAGACAACCCACCAGCCGTCATCTGTATACTCAAACAGCCATCTCAGCATTGCCACCCAGCAGATGCCGGACATGTTGAATCAATGGAGTTCCTCGAAAGGTGTCGCCGAGTAATAAACATTGACCCCTCTAAACCAATAAAGTGGGTGTTTGACGAGGTTGTGGTGGGGTGGCGGATGGATCTCGCCAGCATTTCATTCAATTTCGACAAGGTTGGAGCGCATAAGGACATCACTGTGGCCGGCCATTCCAGGCGCTATCGACGAAGTGGATATCAGAGGGATATGGGAAACCACATGGAGAGGCAGACCATTTCTACAACAAGTGGAGTGTTGCAATGTTTGTATCGGATCTGGCCCTCCGTGCCATGCGGAGATGTCCTACTCTGTTTTTGGATGCAACATTCAGCACGGTACCGCATCCACACGAACAGATTCTGACGATCCATGGTCTATATAGACGAAGATTCGTTACTCTGGCAATGGTACAAATGAATGGCAGAAACGTGGGTTAGTACTGTCATGTACTGTCAAGTACTGCACGTATTGAAACAGCGAGTGCGAGTGACCCATGCTTAACCCACTTCGGCTGATTTTTGAGCAACCTTATTTTCATATTGGTTTGAACCATACTAGTTTAAAGCCCTTTAAATTCCAGCTGTCTCTTTAAACATGTTAATTGTATTATAGTGTCCGCGCTGCCTTGTGTCAATTATCTCTGTGGTCGAGTTCTCTATGATCGAGTTGGTTCACAGGTCTCGATGAGCTTGGAGCGGGACCTACTTTCCTCAGACTTTTCAGTTTAGGAGTTTACTGTATGCTAGTTAGTATTTGTTACTACCATCTTATACTTCACATGGCCAAGACAGGTGGTTTTTAAGATATAGCGTGTGATGCTTTTTCGCGGAACATACCGATGACAATTGTGTTTGTGACATGTCATGTTTGCCTAATTTCGAATTAAATTGTGACTTCTTGGATATTAATATGGAAATGGATAATGAACCCTTTGAGTATCCAAAGCTTGAAGAAATTAAGGATACAGCGGCAACAATGCTCTGTTGGACAAGTGAAAGACTAAGCAGATATCGTGAAACTTTATTGGCAGATGTTAATGGAAAGGAGATGCCGAGCATTCGTATTTGGCCACGTGCAATGGTTCAGGTTTTCTGGAAAAAGCCGATGTCCCGCGTAGAAGTTTTTTTAACTCATATGCTTCCTCCATGGACAGGGCTGTCATATTAGACTCATTGTATATTGGGTTTTAACTTCATCGTGCCGAGAACCTGTTGATGATCTTCATTCAAGATGTAGGCATTTAGCGAATATATTATCTCCGATTTACGAATAAAGTCCAAAGTGTGGTTCTATTTTAATGTTACCCGCAAGACCAATGTGCATTTCGATGGGTCGAAAAAGATATGGCGTTAAGCAGTTTCGTCTAACATAAAAAGGTAAGCTTTTATTATATTCTTATTATTGTGCAATGTTTATAAACTGCTCACAAAAAGTTAGGAAACTTTTTTTAAGCAATGTATTTTTATTATTTATTATTCTTTTTGTATATGTTATATATCAATGGAAAGCTAAAGTGTTCCTCTTTAAAATTATACCACATTCACAATGATTACATGTTGCTGCACTTGGCCACATGAATGAGAATGAGGCAAAGTCACACTCAAATGTGCCAAAATTACCATTATCTGTGCCAGCCGCGTAGCCAGCCCAGCCACTCCGAGGGGGCAAGATCCCCATAGATCCCCATAACGGTCCCTATTTTTAAAAAAAACAGGTCAAAAAACGGCTGATTTAACATGATTTTCTGCCTGGGGGGTGGGCAGCCAGACGTCACATCATTACACAGCCAAATCATTTATTTGGTTATAAACGTTATTGTTTTATTTATTAAACTTTGTTATAATACACCTTTTTCTTTCTTTTTTGTAACAACAGATCCTAGCCATTTACGACGAGGTCATGACGTTGTTTCAACAATTGGATCTATATAAACCAACTGGTTCCAAAATAGACAAGACGACGCTGCTCTCGTTGTTTAACAGAGGCTCTTGGCAACGAAATTTCAAGAACTGTGCGCAAACATGTAAGATGGAACACACGGCGTTCAACTACTCCGGTTTCATCCAACCGAAATTCCTAATAGAAATGCTCCACCGGGACAACCAGGATGGATTTTACGATCGCATCATGGTCTGTTGTCCTGGCGAAATTCTGGTCCCTTTCAACGATCTCCAAGTGCCCATGCCTACGGACATTGTGTCTCTGTATGATGTCTTTAAAGCTATTAGAGAATTACACCAACTCAGCGACGGGCCAATCGCCTACACTTTCAGCGATGCAGCGCAAACGTGGTTTGCAGAAATGCATGATAATATCCAAGGACAAAAATCCACGACAAATGATGAAAACCGACGCGGTCATCTGATCAAGGCAATCACCCATCTCGTCCGACTTGCTGGAATCATCCATGTCATGGAGATCGCTTTTGACACTTTAGCGAAAGGTGAAATCATTAGTGACAATGCATGGGAAACAGTCATCAGCCTGAACAGCTTAGAGAGAGCTTGGCGTGTAGTAGAATACGTGTTACATAACAAGTGGGCTCTTATGCCTCCATCTTTAGAAAGTATCGATGACGATGAAGGATATATCGCTAAGTATCAGGAGCACATCGTTAAGTTTCTTTCATCTCCACTGAAACCAATGACGGCGAGTAAGGCAGCGCAGAATCGTCGTGCGCCACACCTTCCAGATCCTATTACGGGAGTTACCCAGAGCCGCGTGAATGTTGGATCAGCCATTTCCTTCATGGAGAAACTACAGACGATGGGCTTTGGAGCCGTAGAAACTGTAACGTCCGGAAAGAACAAGAGGTCCAATCGCCTTTCCGTTAAAAGAAAATTTGATGATCTACAAGATACCCCGCGCAAACACCTAAAGGCATTGCAAGTTAGCCAGGACGCATACAATGCCCATTTCAAAGACCAGGGTGATTCTGGTGACAAGGAGGTGGACGAGGCCTAGTCATAAAAACAGTAACAAGTAACTTACACAGACATTTGGATAACTTAAAGGAGGTGTCCCGCAAGCATAAAAGTGTGCATTATATGTTAGAAATATAACTATCGAGCCCAACTTTTGTAATGATATAGAAGAAAACACCACACTTATGACAAAAACAAATAAAAACCGCAATCGACACCGGGACTTTCAATCGCCGCGAATTTTAAAAAGTGCATGTTGAGTGATGGCAGTTTTTATTCATTTTTGTGACTAGTACAGTGTTTTGTTCTATATAATTACGTAACGTCGGCTCGATAATTATGTTTCTAACAAATAATGCTCAATGTTGTGCTTGCGGGACCATTCCTTTAAGTGATTGTAATTAAGGTGTGCTAACATTAAAATAAATTTTAAAAAATGGTTACCTGTACACACCAAACCCAGAACCGTGCCATGTTTAACGACGCATCTCGTGTTTAGGTTCGCATAATTTATTGCCAACAATGATCGATGGCTATATTGCAAAGTAATACAAAAAGCAAGAGCTTTTTCCATCTTTGTGTCATTAAAAGCCGGACGCTGAACAGATTTCGTTTTTACTGTCATTATCATTGTTTTTATTTTTTTAATACAACATACTACAATCAATATCTGAACACTCAAGTCAAAAGTAGAATTGCATAGCAAACATAACTAAAGACTTGATGCAATACATCGATTTCTTTATTTTCTCTTAATATTGTTTGTTTCCTATTATTATTAACACAGCATAATTACAGAGGAGCACAAGCACACAGAACACACATGTGCTGCCCCGGAGCAGCCGTCCCACTCATCATGTGTCCCCACCAAGCACCGGCCCCACACATGTGCCTCTCAGGAGCAGATGTCCCACTCATCATGTGCCGCCACCAAGCACCCGCCCATCACATTCTGTGAGGCAACAAAGCACCGTGCCCCCACAGAGGAGCACAAGCACACAGAACACACATGTGCTGCCCCGGAGCAGCCGTCCCACTCATCATGTGTCCCCACCAAGCACCGGCCCCACACATGTGCCTCTCAGGAGCAGATGTCCCACTCATCATGTGCCGCCACCAAGCACCCGCCCAACACATTCTGTGCGGCAACAAGGCATCGTGCCCCCACAGGAGCAAGTGCAAGAGGCTGTTACTTCCACTTGTGCCAAAGTTTTTGGCGACGCATCCAGCACCTCGGACTCCTTACAGGAACGACCGTAGAGTCCATAAATGCCTGCGCAAAGTGATGGCAATTGGTTATCTTCCTGTACGATTTGTGCTCATTTGTTTCAGGTATAAATCTTTTTCGTCAATATCCAGCGTTAGCGCAATTCCTTGACTACGTCAGGAGGACATATATGAATGGACAAATGTTTCCACCAACATTTTGGAATGTCTACGGCCTTAGCATGACCGAACGGACTAACAACTACGTCGAGGGTAAGTACTTTCATATTAAAACTGAAGCCTACATCATTTTTTATTAAACTAAAATTGGTTGTACATTTGCTGGTAAAATGGGTATTTCGGTGTGACATCGACCAATAAAAATTAAAATGTCTATTAATTTTAAATGGAATATGGGCATTTTAAAAGAAAGAGCCATGTTGTAACCATTTTCTGGCATATACAAAGTAATGCAAATCAGCTGCTTCAAACCAATTATACAAAATATAAACATGGAAATGTCAAAAGAACAAAACAAATAAAAATCCATTCAACTTTATTAATAGGGAAAGATGATTTCATTTACATATTCTTTTTTTTTTAAATAAGTAAGGGATTATTTGTCTACCAGAAAAAGGCCTTACTGAATTAAATCATTTAAAAAACTATAAGTATAAATATGAGCTGCAGGCTAACAGTAACACAAAAAAGAACATATACACTAATATTTGGTTATTCTCACATTTTGTTAAGATTTTATAATAACATGCATGTTTATATTTTGAATAAACTTTTGATTTTGGGAATTTAAACATGCATGACGATTGAACCCATCATCAGGCATGGCGGTATTCACAAGTTTTGAATCGCAGTAGTATTATCATATTCGAGGCTTTTTGAGACATATATTATTGGTGCGATACGATTTTACGTATGTACTTTTAAGGGTAGCATTACGAGGAGTCAGTGGTCATCAAATTACTTAAGCAAGACTAAAAAAGTGTTGACTATCCTTCGCTTACATTACGAACCCATTGATCATTTTAGGGACACCTTGAATTTCATTTTTGCAGTCATCATAGTCATCAAAGAGTCAAGAAAAATTCAGTTGGACCACTTATATTTTTGAGCCAACGCTATACCTCTGGTGTAGTCCCGCTTGACCCTGTGAAATTGAACCTAAACTTATTTGAAATAGGCCTTAAGTGTATTATTATTCGACCCTACATCGTAAATGTAGGGTAGAAACCCCTTATTGCGCGTTCCCACTAGGCTTGGAAGTAGACTTGATGTAGCATGGAGTCCACGACCTGGTATCAAACAGTCACAGTGGGAACACGCCCATAGATTGGATTTAAACATTTTCTATAGTGCACTCCGCATACCGTGTTCTATTCCTGTTTATTGCTTATACTAACTTTACGAATGCTTTATATTTCTCTTTGATTCATTTATTAAACGTAATTCAGGAGGTGGGCCGCAGCTCCCCTACAATGAGATCTATGAAGTTGTCCTAGACCATATGGAGAAAGAGCAGAGGGAAGGAGTCCTGGGTCAAGAAACAGAGGTGGACCCCATCTCGGATGAGGATGACAGCCAGGATGGTTCACCATCGCAGACGTCCCAGACTGACGCCGAGGAGTCCATCACTGATGCTGACGGCGAGGAGACAAATGATGAAGAGGAAAAGGGTGGGAGTATGGGTGGGAGTAGTGATGGGAGTAGTATTAGAGGTGGGGGTAGTAGTAGGGTTAGAGTTACGGGTGGGAGAAGCACAGGAGGGAGTAGTGGTAGTAGCAGGGGTGGGAGTATTACTGATGGGACTAGTAGTAGGGGTTTGAGTAGTAGTAGCTATGGGAGTAGTGCTAGTGGTGGGACTAGTAGTAGGGGTGGGAAGAGTAGTATGGGCGAATCTAGGAATACTGGAGGAGGGGAGGGGGTAAATGTGGATGTACATGAAAAGTTATTAAACATAGAGGAGAGGAAGTTGGCCATAGAGGAGAGGAAACTAACTGTTATGGAAGACATGTTAAAATGTTTGCAATCTGCCACAGCTGCCAATTTATTCAGTTCCATGCAATTTTTTATTTATTTTTATCTGATGATGCTGATCAGTTGTGACAGTTTGTTGTGTCTTGTTTAACATAAGCAAAGATTTGAAGGAGAAGAATCTGTGTCCTGAAGATGATGAGGATATTGAAGCAGACCAACCAGATCCTCCAGCGGATCAGCTCAACTACAGGAATGGGGCCATAGCAAGGAGACACATGATTGAAAATTTCTTTGCTTGAACTTGACAATCTTGGACAAAGACAGTAACTCTATAGCCTCACCCATATGATAAACCGGGGGGGGGGGGGGGGGGGGGGGGGGGGGGGGGGGGGGGAGGCAGGGATACTTGAATTTTATTTAGTCTGGGATGTACGTCTGGAGATTCAAAACCCATACCCATTTCTAAGTTGATTTTGGATAAAACGGTACCCATCTAAATAGCTATTTCAATTATTTTGTGTATAGGTTTCCATCATAGATGGACACAGGTGGTTGGGATCCGTCACCCCAGTTTATGGGTGTGTATTCGCAAACTGAAAGATGAGGAGAGATTGCAGGAACTTCATATTCGACGAGCAGACAGAGGTGCACCAACTCCACTCAGAAGACGAAAATGGAGAATCTTGGAGCATAGAGTGCTGCAGACTCGGGAGGGAGTTTGAGGCCCGTCAACGTGGAAGGGCTTTGGAGGGCTATGGTACATATAACACACGCCTTCATTTAATCCCATCATTCATCAGGATAGTGTAGAGATGTAGTCCCTTATCCAGGTGACTGTTGCCGACTGTGGCTAAGCTCCTGGAGTTAAGGTAGATTGGTATAGTAAATTGTACTTATACTTTAAGGGACATGAAGAGATGTGTTTGAGGCTGTGCCCTCAATTATGATCAAAACTGTGATTTGTATATTTTTACAATTGTATTATACTTATATGAACCTATAACACCTATAACAATCAGCCCTCTTTGTACAACAAAACGTTGATTCAAAAATGTTGGTTGAGCTGTAATCATCACTTTACGTCAAACAGTGTCCCACTGCAGCACGCGTGATAAATAACGCTAACATTATTTACAAAGAGGGCGTTTTTAAGAAAATGTTCAATAAATAGCAATGGCATTGTTGTAATCAAGTTGTGTTGTGTTTTTGGGAGTAGAAACAACCATGATGGTAAATTGTTAATGTTTATCTTGAATTCTGAAGTAAATTAATATCAAAAAAGTTCTTCAACACTACCCCATGTCCCTTTAGAAAAATATGATTTTACCCGCTGACGCCTCGCGCCTGAAGAAACAGCACACTCCTTCAAAATAACTAAAGCAAAGATATTGGAGGTAATTAAGCTGTGCAGGCCCATGCAGTTATGGTGTTCAGGCACTATTCTGCAGCACCATGTGACCATACTATTATGAAGCGCGATTCATTGGTGATCTACAACCTACAATAGAGATTCAACCCCTACTTGATATAGCCAATGTGACCCCAACTGACTACAGCGCAGAGCTATCTTTGAACACAAAAGGCAACTCTATCATCACATACCTTGCTATTTAAATTTGTAAATAATATTGATGATTTCTTTCACAGGCCAATTTACCAAACTCAAACACCCAACACACATATCAACAGCATCTACCTCATTCTCAGCTAACTCATCTAACCAAACTCAAACATAAATAATGTTGATGATTTCTTTCACAGGGTGTTGGCCAACGATCATCGCATGTTATTTCCTGTCTCAAATGTGCTGAGGAGGTTGTAACATCAGCTATTTCAAAAAGCATCAAGAAGAATGCACGGAAATGCAAAGTCTCTCGCCATACAAAAAAAGGGTAATTTTCTAGTGTAGTTGTAGACTCATGGAACTCATACTCAAAATGATGATGGCTAAAAGCGTGATTTACTACAGGAATAGGTGACACTAATAAGGGTATTTGAAGTCAGCAAATGTTTGTCGTTGATCATTTATTGAAGCGTCGCCCAAATGCTACCTACATCAATCAATACAATAAACATAGTCTGCAATGTTGGAAGGCAAATCATGATCTTCAATTTGTAGTCAATGCATTATACGCCTGCGTCATGTATGGGGCATCATACTTTCTAAAAGCAGAGAAAACCGTGGGTAAACTACTGAAGCAAGCAGCAAAAGAAAGTCAGTAAGATGATACCTTGATCTTTAGTCTCCAGGAGTTGTTTATGCCAAATTCCAGATGTGAAGTTTATTTTAGTACTTTTATGAACCTTGTTTATCAAATTGTATGTGTAAAATGCTATGTTTACGTAATATGACATTGTTACCATGGCAACCACTTGTGAATTCCGACAATGCATTGTAAAGATTTTGAAAGTGAAGAACTTACAATTGTTAATAATATCGCAAAAAACTAGGTTCATATCAGAAGTCCTTTTCATATGACAAGCTATTCTGTGTGATATAACAATGTAGTTTTATTTTGTGTACCCCTTTGAATTGTCAGTTTCAATTTTGATTGTTGCGTTTAAACTTGCCGACTTTAAAAAACTATAACTGTGGTTCTAGATGGAATTTCTGACAAATGTAAACAGTCCTATACTCAGTAGAGTATGAAGCTCTCTGCCAAAGAAAAAAAACAAGTTGCTAGAAAATGACCATGTGAAGGGTTTTCCCATGCCACCACACATCTAAATTTAAACAAGAACATAGTTTGAAATGATTTATTTGGACTCACCGGTGACTTTGATATCACCTGTAACCAATTGCAATAAAAAAAAAATTGAGATAAATTCACAATTTTGATGGGTTAACACTAGAATCCTATTAAATCGAGCAAGATGACAGACACTTTTTCATAATTTTGATTGAATGCACATTTTTCAAATTTAAACATGAACATATGTAGGCCACGCTAACACGTTGACAATACGCACTGAGGTTATTATTTGAAAACCACACCCACTATATAAGAATTATATTTTTATATCTAATGAATTGTTAATTAGAAAGCTAAACAATCTTTCCTAATATGACAATCTTCTCTCTAATCATTTTATAGGTACCTCTCTGCTACGTCCTAATGTCAGGCAAAAGCAAAGCAGACTACAGAGCTGTTTTTAAGGCTATTAAGCGGCACCTCCAGAATGGTATGGAGATGGTGGAGTGTATGCTAGATTTTGAAACCGCCATCTGGTTGGCACTGAAAGAGGTTTTCCCACACTATGTGCTTTCCACTGGAGGCAGGCAGTTTGGAGACATATCGCATCTTGCAAACTCACAAGGAGTTACATTGAGAAGGACTCTGTGTATAGGCTACTTAGTCAGATGATGGCACTACCATGTCTACCGGCTTCTGCCATTCCTGACCAGTTTACTAGATTGAAGGCGAGAGCAACTACGCCTAATCTCAAAGTGGTATGTTGTTTTGAACAATGCATTTCATGGTACAATTATGAGCTTACCCGAATGAAGATAAAGTAAACTCATGAATAATCAGTGTTCAAAATGAGCAGATATTCTCAAGGGCCAGGATCAGACTTATCTTATAATTTATGTAAGAGAGACATTGTCGCCTATTAGTTGATATCACACCATGACCATCACATGGCCCATCTAAATTTCAAGCAACTTTATCAAAATATCACTATCAATCATAATCTAGTCAGAAAAAAACAATGTCTCTCTTGGTACATTACAGTAAAATGGACTGTAAAATCTCATTTTCCCCATTAACACCATGTAAACGTGAGATCAATTCTAGCAGCGATATGGAACAACAGAAACCTAAACTAACAGCTGAAACAGTTATTTACATGTACAGAAAAACAGTTTTCCTGGGAAAGTCATAATGCATTATTGTATTGTTCTAATAATTTATTAAATAAATCAAGTAATTGAAAAAACATTTTATATGACAGTTCATTTTACTATAGAGATTCCAGATATTTTATTTTCCTTTCATTCTGATTAATATTATGCAGTAATACCCATGATAAAACTACTGGTTATTCTTGTTGATTTGATTGGACTGGAAAAAATTGAATGTCCATCAAATTTGCAAAATTGTTTCACTTCACTTCACTGTATGATATAGCTGACACCTTGAGATAACAACACACCTACAAATACGTACTATGTTGAATCAAGCCTAATCAAGTTTCTGTTAAATGTTTGTATCCATTTTTATCTGCCCAGGTCTTTGAGTATGTAGAGTCTCAGTGGATTCAAAATAGCCTCATGACACCAGCTACGTGGTCATGCTACCGGCAGAGCGTGCGAACCAACAATGATGTTGAAGGTTGGCATGCAAGGATAAACCGAAGAGGGAAGAAGGCCAACCTGCAACTCTATGTGCTCATCAGTATTCTGCACAAGGAAGCAAAGCTACTCCCATTGCAGGTAAGTAAATGTAAAATAAGTTTTATGATATTCAGTGAAATAAGATTAAAAACAATGCTCAAGTGAGATGGTAATGGTAAATGTGACCAATCACGGCAAAAAAGACATGTTGTCGGCAAACAATAAAAATAAACAGTGAGTGCAACAAACTTATGATACTTCAACTGTAAGTGACAGTAAGTCTTTCTCTTTTGTCAAAGAAAATTTCGAACACATGGGTCATTTTTATCATTACATTTCAGCACTTTGAATACCGTGACCTCAGGGCACTGGTTAGGGAATTAATGTTACAATTGCAGGAAATTTGAAAGACAAGTTTATGGCATGCATTAAGATATGTGTTAACAGAATTAGTATTGGCGCTTGTTTTGAGTCATCATAATGATAATTATTGTCAATTTTCAGTGCCCAGAGACCATGATGTTTATAGTACTGAAATTACATGATAAAAATGACTCACATGTTTCAAATTTTCCATGAGTAAGGGTAGAAATTTACAGACACGATAACTCAATACAAACTGCATCTGATGGACAGCAAGTAACTTTAATGCAACAAGCATGATCGTCGCCAGGTTCCATTTTTTGTTTTTTTGTTGGCCTATTTCCAATTTTTCGGATCATTTTGTGGAAATTCATGTTTGTTGTATTTAAAAATCCCATTTTGTTGCCTTATTTGGTCAATAAATACAAAAATATTTCAGATATCCAAAAACAAACAAAAAATAGAACCCGGGGAATTTGTTGCGCCGATGAAGATATGTTAAATGCAATCCCCCCATAAAATAAACCAAGCATTGTATATATGCAAGAGGAAGAAGCCAGAAGGGCGCGTTTTAGAGCATATATCAGGAATCGTACCGAGGCAGAACTTGCCTTCTATGCGTTGATGCATGTAGCGGTGGATGGCGACCATCGGAAGAGACGGTGGTGGTGTAAGCCAAAATTCTGTAACTGGTGGGAAAATATTGTTTTCCAAGAGTGGGATGTTGAAGACTGCATGGTTACTAAATTTATCAAATATGTCTCCCATACACTGAAGCAATGCAGCCACAGTAACAGTAGCACCAATTATGAATCCCATACTATTTACAATATTAATAAATAATATTCATTCATTTCAACAAAGATATCCTGACCAAACCATGCAACCCTGTTACAACACTATTGGAAAAAAACACTCCTGTAACCATACCATGTTTTCCTAACTGAGCCAGGAGAGGTACTTCAGTGTTTGGGAGAGCACTTGTTAGACAACAGATCCAGTCTTTTAGATAAAGGTACGACACGCTACTTGGCTGGTGGAGATTTGAGAGCAACATTGCTCACCCATATGAAGAATTCAAGAACCGGTGCCCAATGTATGACTCGAATCAATCTCAAATTGTATGGACAATTATGAGCGATATACTCGGAACATTTAAAATAACCCAATCGACATTTTGAGTGAGATATTGTTTGTTTACCTGCTAATGAATGAAATGAACATCATGTTTTCGGGCAGTTATATGCCAGTATTGTAACACGATTGTGTCTGTATGAAGGTATAGCAAAATGTCAATTTAGAAAGTGACGTTCGGCTCAAACTGGGATGACTTTGGACACGTAAAATAGACCCTACATGTAACAATATTATGTTTTCTGAAATATCCAAATCCACACCTGTGTCAATGTCGCCCCAGTTTACATTATTTAATTATTAATATTAAATAACATTTCAAGGCATAATTATATTATTTATCATCTATGAAACAATTTTTCTTTTCTCATATTAGCTCTTCAGAAACAAGTTGAACAACTGCAGATGAAGCTAAAGAAAACCTGTGATCACAGGGACGAGTTAAAGAGGCTAAATGATGAGCTGATGCTAGCTAATGTGCAAATGCACCAGAGAGAAGCCGATCTTGAAGATTGTCTAGTGCATGCAAGTAGCTCCCCATTGACCAAAGAACTGATGCGTATCAGTCAGTATCGGGAGAGGACCAACAAAGTCTTCTGCAAAACAAGGGAGCCCCTGTGGAATATTCTCGTTCAGAAACTCCCTGAAAGTTATGCCCCGATGGGCAGAGGAAGTGTTCGAAGCATTTCAGTTGATGATGAAAGAGCTTCCAGAATTATTCAAATTGGTAGTTCATGGAAACGTTCAGTGTATATGTAACCAGAGTGGAAAAATCTAATTTCCCATAATGCTTTGCATCGCAATCATATATACAAACACAGCGACCGGATATGGTCGTCATTTTCAATATGGATTCCATCGAGACAACAACAAACGCGATCGCCGACGTATTTAAATCTTCACATTCTGTTTATCTTCACTGCATCGAACCAACCGTTATGTATTCCAATGTCAAACTTTGCTAGCCTCCATGCCAAATTGAAAATCTGCCATGCCAGCCTACCCAACAATGTAGGAGAAAGACGCTGTTTTTTCATAGCGAATACGAGTAAAGAATGGATATCCGATGATCACATCAATTTATGTATACCGAAGCTACTGAAGGTGGAGTCTAGTTGTGAAACGGAGGTAAAATAATAAGCTTTTCCTATGTGTGACTGTGAGATCAATAAACAGTATATTTGAAGAAAAACAATTGTCCTGTGCCTGTGGTTTATTTCTTAAAATACTACATTTATGTGATGTAGATGTGCCACGAAAGAAAGAAAGAAAAAAGATCGGGTGCAAAATTCGGCGGTCGATTGAGCGAGACGGCGAAGTAGTATGGAAGTTTTTGGTAGCACAATCCATCATATTTGATGTCAAAAAGGGTTATCATAAAAACACGAAATTAAAGGTAGATGACCCGATCAAATTCCGATTTTCAACTTGAAGTTTTCTATTCTACATGAAAGGTTATCCTTAAAAAAGTTGTGTTCCAAAGTTTGAGTTGCATATCTCTAATGGTTCTTATTTTAGACGCACAAGATGCTGTGAACTGTACCCATTGAGTTGTACACAAACTATATCGGTGGTTACCACCATTCGCGGTAATTCGACGTTATTTCATCGATTTCTCCGTAATTATACCGATCTAGGCTGTCAAATTTCAGTATGATGATGAGAAAAATACGAGCTTTCATATGATATGAAAATCTCCGTATGTTTGAAATAATTCTGTGTTACGAAAATGTGATCGGGTCATCTACCTTTAAAAATACAAACAGTGCATGATAGGCTACTGTCTAGGCCTAGGCCAATATAAGTTTCAGTCTTACTTTTTGATTTGACTCTGATCGACAATTATTTGTTTTGATTAAAAGTGTGTGTTAAAGTTTGCCACTACGCAGATTCTATTTTTTGTTCAATGAAACAAATTATACACTTGGTTTTTTTCTTATTTTTTGATTGTTTGGTTTTTTATGCTACAGGATGTATTCAGTTGTAGAATTTCCACTGGACAAGGAAGGCGACCAAGTGTCAGTTGAAATTGTGCCAACGTTATGGTTTAAACATTTCGAAGATGGCAAAGTGGGATGTTTTTGGCCAGAAAACGAGACGACAGAGGGAAACATTTCTAAAGCGATTAAAAACTGTTTGAAACCCGGCATTAAGGGGAAGTTGTGCCAACGTTATGGTTTAAACATTTCGAAGATGGCAAAGTGGGATGTTTTTGGCCAGAAAACGAGACGACAGAGGGAAACATTTCTAAAGCGATTAAAAACTGTTTGAAACCCGGCATTAAGGGGAAGTTGTGCCAACGTTATGGTTTAAACATTTCGAAGATGGCAAAGTGGGATGTTTTTGGCCAGAAAACGAGACGACAGAGGGAAACATTTCTAAAGCGATTAAAAACTGTTTGAAACCCGGCATTAAGGGGAAGTTGTGCCAACGTTATGGTTTAAACATTTCGAAGGTGGCAAAGTGGGATGCTTTTGGCCAGAAAACGAGACATCCGAGGGAAACATTTCTAAAGCGATTAAAAACTGTTTGAAACCCGGCATTAACTGGGCTGTGTGGGAAGTGTCAAGGATATTGAGTACGGCAGGTAAGTATGTCTAACTGGGCTATGTGGGAAGTGTCAAGGATATTGAGTACGGCAGGTAAGTATGTCTAACTGGGCTTTGTGGGAAGTGTCAAGGATATTGAGTACGGCAGGTAAGTATGTCCAACTGGGCTATGTGGGAAGTGTCAAGGATATTGAGTATGGCAGGTAAGTATGTCTAACTGGGCTATGTGGGAAGTATCAAGGATATTGAGTACGGCAGGTAAGTATGTCTTATATAAAGCAGGATATAATTTTGTGTGAAGAATTTGCATAGCAAAAGTTATTTTGTTTTGTGCAATACAAATGAAACTGTAGATTCAGAGAAATATAAAGAAGAAAAATCAATCAAACAGGATATGAAAATGGCCATTTCCATGTAAGGATTGGCCATTTCCTTGTAAGGATTGGCCATTTCCATGTAAGGATTGGCCATTTCCATGTAAGGATTGGCCATTTCCATGTAAGGATTGGCCATTTCCATGTAAGGATTGGCCATTTCCATGTAAGGATTGGCCATTTCCATGTAAGGATTGGCCATTTCCATGTAAGGATTGGCCATTTCCATGTAAGGATTGGCCATTTCCATGTAAGGATTGCATATTCATGAATTCTAAAAGCAATTTCTTTACCGTTGAAGAAACATTTTTCTGTGAAAGTAGACTAATCAAGCTTTCAGAAACTGTTTTTGGTTTTCTTCTGCTGCATTTGGTTTTATTTTTATGAAGGGTTAAAGTTTGCGGAAATGGGAAATATAGTTGTTTCCAACATTTTGTGATGAACATTTGAGTTCCCCCCTGCACCCTTCTGCTACAGTTCTAATGTTTGAAAGATAATTATTATTGGTTGAATATGAAGTATTAAACCTTTCCTTTCCATCACAAGATAAAAATTTAACCCAAAAGATGAAAAATTATTTTATTACAAGATATTTTAAAATAAGGCATGTTAAAAATGTCCTGTCTGTCACAAAACATGTAATAGTTGTGTATTTTTTCGGTTCAAAATTGAATTCCTATCTTCTATCAAGTTGACCTTATAATACCTAGAAAGTATAATGAAAATACCCATCAATGAATAATTCTCCAGCAATTTTATCTCAAAGTTTGTCCCGTCTGTCACAATTATAGTCTGTCAAGAGTGTAAATTGCCTTTCCTTTCATCTGTTATTATCTACAGAGCAACATTGGCCCATGATTTTCTTCTAACAGGGGCCGTATATTTGTTTTGCAGGGGCCATAAATCCAACAAATCAATTCTTTGTTTGCCTATAGAAACTCCCCCAAACGCTTGGGTCAGCCGGCCTACATACGAGGGGTGATTCATAAGTCCACAGGGAAGATTATGGGTGCTTAAGTATGATGCTTTCTTCTTATCAATTCTGTTTTGATTCTTTGATGGCCATGCCAATCTTACGTTCAAGAAGCTGAGTAGGATCTTTATGACCTTGTAGGTTCCCTTCTGATAGTAATTCATTAAAAAAAAACATGACATCATCAAGTTTCTTATTTTATCTTAATTCAGTGATTAAATTTTGATTAATTTGTGTTTCGTCTGAAACGAAGAGACTTAGTTATCACTTGTCTGTTCGTCTGTGCAGCCAATAACCTTGCGCAAGAGTTATCTCCAGATCTTGTCAACAATTTCTTGGGTTAGTAGCAGCCACAAGCTGGGAACATTTATATAGACAGATGTACTTAAATTTACTCAACAGCTACATCATCAAGTTTTTATTTCTATTTCAGATTCCGATTCGAATTCATCTGATTCTTCTGATTTTTAGCCGAAGAAGAAGCAGCAGTCGAAGAAGAAGCAGCGTTGGTCAATCAACGAATTGAATTTATTCAACTTAGAAATTGGATCTTATATCCAGTTGAAGAATATGCCACCAAGACATGCGGTAGAAAGGCTAGTCAAAAAAATGGAAGGTTCAAGAACAGTCGCCCAAATAAGAACCCGGGCCAATAACATTAATTTGGTACCGTGCTAGGCAATGTACTTTGCAGTTTTGGAAGACCGAGGAGGACATTGACGGAATTTAAAGTTAATAAATTTGATGGTACAGTGGGAGCCTATTGTTTAATACACATTTTGAAAAGGGCAGACAATATAGCCAGACTTTAGAGACTTTAGGACAAAGATTAGTGGTGATGGGACTATGGTGATATTCATTGTGTCAATTTGACGGTGAGGGTTATATATATATGGCAAATTCAAAAGTCGTGAACATATTTTGGCAATGATTCGAGCACCTGAAAAATATGATGATTTAAAGACAGAGTTTGCTACCATCCTTGATACCAGACCAGATGTTATGGCTGTTGGTGACACACACATTTGACCTCCAATATTATTTAGCTGCTGACATGAAGTTTTTAAATGAGACGATAGACTTGGATGCATGTAGCAGTACATACAGCTGTGTCTGGTGCAAGTGCCCTAGCTCAGAGAGGCATGACACAACTCAGAAATGGTCTATGGTCGATACTGGCAACATCACACATATAACCAGTCATTGCTTTTCATAAATTACTCGAACATCATGTCGACCCTCACCTGTACCTGGGAAGATTGCGAGTATTCCGCTTCATCCCAATCCAACCTCTACCGGCATACGGTGGTGATCCACTGGCCGTGGCAGCTGAACAGATTTGTCTGTATATATTGCGAGTGTGGTTGGCACGAGCAGACAAGGTTTGACACGCACAGAGCTTTAGAGCAGCACAGGCTTCTCCATCACCTGCATCAGTCGAACCCGATCATTAACCAGGAGGTCTCGGAGTATGCTTACAACTGGCTCGAACGATCATTGCAAGCTGGAATCATACCTGCTTGGCAATACCAGCAAAATATTCAGAAGATTCAATTACAAGATATTTTAAAATAAGGCATGTTAAAAATGTCCCGTCTGTCACAAAAAAACATGAAATAGTTGTGTATTTTTTACATGAAGAGATTTTTTCGGTTCAAAATTGAATTCCTATCTTCTATCAAGTTGACCTTATAATACCTAGAAAGTATAATGAGAATACCCATCAATGAATAATTCTCCAGCAATTCTATCTCAAAGTTTGTCCCGTCTGTTACAATTATAGTCTGTCAAGAGTGTAAATTGCCTATTATCTACAGAGCAACATTGGCCTGTGTTGGCTAGGCAATGTACTTTTGCAGTTTTGGAAGACCGAGGAGGACATTGACAGAATTTAAAGTTAATAAATTTGATGGTAAAGTGGGGGCGTGGCAGCCTATTGACAAACAAATGCGGCATTTAATCACTAAAATGATGACTAAACATTCTGATGAACCTATACCAAAGACTTTAGGGATAAAGCTTAGTGGTGATGGGACTCGGATTGGAAAACGTATTCATTGTGTCAATTTGATGGTGAGGGTTATATATATGGCAAATTCAAAAGTCGTGAACATATTTTGGCAATGATTCGAGCACCTGAAAAATATGATGATTTAAAGACAGCGTTTGCTACCATCCTTGATACCAGACCAGATGTTATGGCTGTTGGTGACACACACATTTGACCTCCAATATTATTTAGCTGCTGACATGAAGTTTTTAAATGAGATGATGGACTTGGATGCATGTAGCAGTCCATACAGCTGTGTCTGGTGCAAGTGCCCTAGCTCAGAGAGAGAGGCATATTACCAGGGGTAGAATTTCGGCGCGAATCGATTCGTGTAAAAACACTACAGCGTGAATCCATGTGGATTCATGCACAAAAAAAAAACCAAAAAAATTATAAGTCCAAAACAGGACCTTAGATGACTGGTATTTGACCTTTAGTCAACAAACATGCCGAATTTGGAAGTTGTGCAAGCTTATAGCCTTATTCTTGATATTATTTCCATTCATTTCGCAAAAATCCATGGATTCTCAAAATTTGTGAGAATCCAGATTCTTGCAAAATCCTTCCGCGAGAATCCGTTTGGATTCTCGCGGCTCATAACGAAATTCTACCCCTGCATGACACAACTCAGAAATGGTCTATGGTCGATACTGAAAGAGGGGAACGTACTGTAAATGAAATTCAGGCATTGTCAAAAGGAAAAAAGACTAAAAACGTGAGCTGCAAAGCACCCCCAGTATTGCCATTTATCCCTGTACACAGGGTAGTCTCAGACCCATTGCACTTTTTTCTTAGGATTTCAGATCAGCTGGTAATTCAATTAATACAAATTTTGAAAAGGACAGACAATATAGCCAAGAACGCAATAAATGTCGGCCTTTGAAACATTTATCAGCAGTGTATCAACTCCGTGGGGCATATTCACAAATAAGGACAATAACCAGTTACAGTACCGGGATTTCACTGGACCAGAGCATCAAAAGATTCAGGAACGTGTTAATATAGAGAAACTTATTACTGCCCAACCTAAAGTACTTGACATCAAGTATTTATGAGAGGAATTTAGGAACATAATGGCTCTCACGAAGACAGCATTCTCATTGAATGCTCTCAGTCGCCGTCGTCAATCGTCATAAGCTCATCATCATCATGGTTAAACAGAGTCCTGATTGGACTTACTTCAATGAGGGTGTTGCACCAAATAAGCATCTCGCCATGTGTAAGCTGTGCAACGCCAAGGTCAACAGGATAGCCAACTCCAGCACATCTAGCTTGTTCCAACATCTGCGCGGCCATCATCCAGTTGAACACAACGCCATCAAGCCAGTGCGACAAGGCAAGAGGCCCGCACAAGCTGTTGAGAACGCGGCCCCGAATCCGATCATGGCGGCCTTTCAGCGATCTCAAATGTACGATGCAAACGGAGACAAGAAAAGAATGCTACACGCGGCCGTCACCTTTTGTATCGCCAAGGATGCAATGTCATTCAACACGGTGCAGAAAATCGGCTTTTTACATCTTCTGCCCGCATTAGATCCACGCTACAAACCTCCGAGTATCAGTCAGATCTCCAAGGTGCACATTCCCAAGCTGTACAGACTCACGCGCGACAGAGTCATGGACGAATTGAAGAACGTTGATTTTTTTGCGAGCACGAGTGATATGTGGTCCTCACATGGAATGACGCCGTATATGGGGTTTACTGTCCACCATATTGATGACACTTGGAACTTATGCCACTACACTTTGGGAATTAGATACGTGCCAGATAACCACACAGCAGCGACGTTAGCCACTGCCATAATGGAGACGCTGTCCGAGTGGGGTTTGAATCCCGATAAGCAAGTGGCCATCACAACTGACCACAGCGCCAATGTAGTGAAGGCTGCTAATGATTTGGACTGGAACCGTCTCAGCTGCTTCGGCCACAATTTGAACTTAAGAATAACCAAGTCTTTCTGGAATGACCCTCGGATTAAGCGCGCTATTGGTGTAGCTCACGGCGTACGTTGGGGACCAAGTACGTACCAGATAACCACCAAGCAGCGACGTTGACCGCTGCCATGACGGAGACGCTGGCCGAGTGGGGTTTGAATTAAGATAAACAAGTGGCCATCACAACTGACCATGGGGCCAATGTAGTGAAGGCTGCTAATATGATCTGAACTGGAACCGTCTCAGCTGCTTCGGCCACAATTTGCACTTAGGAATAACCAAGTCTTTCAGGAATGACCCTCGGATTAAGCGAGCTATTGGTGTAGCTCACGGCGTAGTCGCACAGTTTCACTACAGTTGGCTGAAGAGGAGAGACCTGTTGGCCGCCCAAGCAGCAGATGAAAAGAAGCCGAAGTCGCTCATCAGTAAGTTAAAAGTTTGGTATTAATCATATGATTTTATGGATGAAGAAAGATTGCTATTCATCAGCTTTTAATGATGGGCCCACGGATACAATTCTTATGATGAATACAGATGAGGCGTTGCTCAATTGTTTTATTGCTAATTGACTGGATTATAATGGAAACAATATATTATATGTTATGTTCTTACACTTCTTTTGATACTGGTTCGTGCTCTCCACACCCTAATAATTAAGCGGATATTACTAATGCCTGGGACTAAAATACCTAACAAGGAATAAGAAGAAATTTCTTTCTGTGTCTGCATGTTGTAATTAGCTCATGCAGACACAGAAAGAAATTTCTTTTATGTAACTCTAACTAACTACAATTGTTTGTTGACTGACAGCTCCCATCACCTCATGCATAGTAATGAGGGGTCTATCTATAAGGTTTATCGCAGATAGAAAAAAAAGCCATTGATTATACTTTTCTGATGCATTGTGGGTGGATTGCGGGTGCAAATCTGCTCCATTTGCGAACCCACAATGCATCAGAATAGGATAATCAATGGCTTTTTTTCTATCTACGATAAACCTTATTGATTGATTTTCACACCCTAATATGTTTTATATGCAAGTTCCACTAGTCCCCGAAGTGTCGTCCCGCACCCGCTGAACTAATATACCCAGAATGCATAGCGGGCCTCCACTTGGGACTGGTCACAAAGCGTGAAAATATCGGGAGCGAAATAACATCGCAATTCCGATGTTATTTACGCTCATGAATATGCATACCACTCAATTGACACGAGCGCGGTAGGAGGTTGTCGACCGGTTGATGGTATTAGCATACCGGCGGGAAATTAAATATAAAACTTTATTAAAAAAACTTGATCAGCGGGGATTCCCGGAAGAAGTTCATGTCCATCAGAAAAAAATTGAAGGCATGCCGCAGATGCTTTTGTGATGGAATACACAATAGTCAATAGAACGAAATATTCTAATTTGGTCCATGATGAATAAGCTTACCATATTATACAAATAGTATTAATATTCGTTAAATTAATGCTATAGGCCCTATATCTTATGCCAATTTTCATCTCATCAAAACTGATTGATTTTGACTAATAATTAGGTTGACAACTTTAATCTTTCATTTCACTGATTCCATTAAAATGAAATCCTTTAAGCTCACCACTGATTTTTTTGAAAACATGATTTTTGCAAGTCCATTCAACAAAGTTGAGTCAACGTCAATATTTAACATTACTTCGACAAAGTACAAAATGTAGATAAGAAGATGATGAAATCATGTTGTTCAACAACGCAACCATATTTCAATGTTGAAATATGGTTGAGTGTCTGCTGGGTAGGGGGCCTAGTGAAAGGCAGCAAACATTTTGAAGGGTCCAATCAACAATCAAATACCATATTTATATTAGATTTTGTAAATTAAACACTTTTTAATTATACTTTCTTGTCATTATTTCTTTTCAGTGATGGTGTCCACTTCTTTTTTGGAGAGTCGTTTTAGTGTTACCCTACGCAGCTTCCAAAAAGACGCATTGTCGTTAATTGCGGATGGAAAAGATGTATTCATTGCTGTGCCAACTGATTAGTAAATGCCCTTACATTTGATAAAGAAAATTGCATTACCTTGAAATAAGAGGAATCAATGGACATGTGCTGATGCTCACATTGTGTTTGCTATGGTGCATTTATTATTGTGCTCATAAATATAACATTCAAAAGATGTAAAATTCAATTTTTAATTCAATATTTCCATGAAGTAAAATTCTAGAAGGAAAAAAAAGTGTGTACAGTAAAGCAAAAAAACAACATCTAACTTTTTATCAGTTTTCAAAATTAAGGTTGATCGGATGAGGACAATCACACCAAAATAATACCCCTATGTATCCCGAAATGTTCTACTAGAATAATGAGGTCATCAAAACCAAACTGCTCATTAAGCAGGAAAGAACTTGAGAACAAAACTAAACAACTGAAAGGCAAAAACATCGCGCTCCAAAAAGAAGAAAAACAAAGTGTTGAAAAACGTCTTCATCTTGAGATATCAAAATGCCAACAATTGTCGGAATCTGAGTCAACTGATATCAAAGAACTGGTTGAAGATGTCGCTCCATCAGTGATGTCAATGTGGACTGATCCCCATTCATTCCAAACGGATCTTTTTGGGATCAGCAGGTGAAATTTAATAACCTGAAACATAAGTCAGCGATAAGATGGCATCCCCTTATTATTAAGTGGGCTCTGCTCATCAAGTCAAAATCAACAAAAAACTTACCAGACCATTCTGGAATAAGGATTTGTGAATCTACCCAGCCAATGCACCCTTTACGACTACAGCCAATTGCCCAGCAAAATGGGATTCGTGCCAGAAGCCACTGAAATGCTAATCAATGAGTGCAATCTGACTAAAGGCATGTACGAAGAAAAGTGGAGCAGTTACGTAGGTCTTCTGCAAGACGAAATCAAGATCAAAGACGATATAGTCCATTGTCCGACAACAGGTCAGCTAATTGGTTTTGTCGATTTAGATGATACCAGTATTCAAATTCTGGAAATGGAAAGTGGTCTTGCCAACACGGAAAGGAAATGTAGAACAAAATTTGTTCTCAAAATCTTACAAGGGCCCACATTGATCTGACCTCATTCAGTCAGATAAAGGTCAATCTTGCCGCGCAGGTTTTGAGCAACCATTTAGCTGTTCAACTGGAATCCGAGTATGGAGTGGAGGTGTCAGAAACTGTGAAACTTATGCGTCACATGAACAAATTCTTTGATTGCCTAAATACAAGAAATTTGTACGAGGGTAAACATTCAAGAAACAGTGATCTTGACCCATACGACAGTGTTGACGAGAATCAAGAACTCCAGAGAGAAAAGAAGTATTGATTGCTGTTCAGGAACTCAAAAAGACATACTGGCTTAGACTATGTGATAATCGGTTCTATTTTGAACAGACTGCAGACCAGAATCAAGAACTTCAGAGAGAAAGAAGTATTGATTGCTGTTCAGGAACTCAAAAAGACAAACTGGCTTAGACTATGTGATAATCGGTTCTATTTTGAACAGACTGCAGACCAGAATCAAGAACTCCAGAGAGAAAGAAGTATGGATTGCTGTTCAGAAACTCAAAAAGATATACTGGCTTAGACTATGTGATATTTTGAACGGACTGCAAACCAGAATCAAGAACTCCAGAGAGAAAGAAGTATTGATCGCTGTTCAGGAACTCAAAAAGATATACTGGCTTAGACTATGTGATATTTTGAACGGACTGCAAACCAGAATCAAGAACTCCAGAGAGTAAGAAGTATTGATTGCTGTTCAGAAACGCAAAAAGATATACTGGCTTTGACTATGTGATATTTTGAACGGACTACAAATTACCAGAAACAAGAACTCCAGAGAGAAAGAAGTATTGATTGCTGTTCAGGAACTCAAAAAGATATACTGGCTTAGACTAACTATGTGATGTTTTGTTGTCAAAAGTATTACCAAGGAATATGGTTGAATGCCTGTATTTATGATTCAGCTTCATGTAGGATATTATATATTGTCAGCCTGCTTCGATAATTGCCTAACTCACTTTTCAGCGAAATTGAGTTTTTTGCATAAATCATGATAAGTCATTGACAAATAAAGTGTTGATAAATGCACAATTGCAATTCTGCCTAAGTCAGCATTGTGAGTTAGGCAGATTGTAATAATTATGTAAAATGTTTAAAATGGGTCATATTAACTCGTATTAGGCTAGGCCCCGGGATTTTGCGCAATCGCGCAAAAAATCGCGCATTTCGGGTCTGAGCGCGCATTTCGTGAATTTTACGATTTTTGTTTTTTGGGGTTTTTTTTGATTTTTTTGTTCAAAGAACATTTTTACCAAAAAAAAAAAAAAAAATCCGAAAAATGTCCGATGATGCCGATCCTTGGTTTCAATACATCGTAATCAGCTTAAATACAGCTATTCAACTCGTGGTAAATCGATCAATACATCATCCTTGTTTCAATACGTCGTAATCAGCTAAAAACTTGGCTATTCAACTCGTGGTAAGTCGGTCAATACACCATAATTGGTTGATAAACTCGTCAATGGGCGGATTTTAGACCATGTTCGGATACTTCAGGCAATTAGCGGCACACTTCTAGAGGCGGATTATACCCGAGTCCAATACCTCAAGTTGAGCTGCACACTCGAGATTGGGCGTCGCCAGTTAAGCTTATTATAAAGAGAGTGAATTCCAGGAAGAGTACAATAGGTGATGTCGCACTTATTCAAACTTGGCATAATGAACGGCATACTTCAATGCCGTCAGGCATACTTCAATGCCGTCAATCAAGCTTTTTATAAATAAAATTAAAAGAGCACTATATTCAAGACTTGATTATCTTGTAGGTGTGAACAACATACGATTTAATTTGGTTTGTTAGGTTGAACATGGGTTGAAAGATGTTCTGGTAATTGCACTTGTTTAAAAGATATTGCAAATCTTTGATAGTAATTATAATATCAATATCATTCTTTTTATTTTATTATAACGAACATTTATTTTCGCGAATATATTGTTTTAATAATATTTTTGTCAATTAAGTCGAGGACTTTTCACACCATTGTAAGCTAATTGTGCATATCGTAATATTTTTATGGATGAACATATTTATACAATCTGTAAATCTGAGACGATTATAACTAAAGTTAACTTTAGTTATAATCGTCTCAGCTGTAAATAATATATTGTAAATAACAGAAAAATAAACAAGATATGTGACGTTTATTATATAAATTATAAATATTTTAATATTTTTAATTTTATGTTTATTATATAGTTGTGCTCAAAAGCATCAAACATAAATAAATGTGTGTGTCATTATTTTCTTCACAAATTATTTTCTTATTTTCGGCGGCTTGCTTCACTCTGGGTCTGAGAGCTGATGACTTTGCCTGGAAGGGGGAAAACCAATTCAATTTGCGTTAAGTCGATAAATTCCCTCGAATTGGTTTATAAATTCGTCAATAGGCTTGATTAGACCATGTTCTATTCATCAGGTAATTAGCGGCATACATCACATAAGTTCAGGGAAGTTAGCCAACGCCCAACTCGTCAAAAGTAAGAGTACAATAGAAAATGTCCTACTTATATCTAAGACTTGGCGCGAGCGGCACGCGTCAATGCCGTCAATCAAGCTTATTCATAAATACAATTAAAAGAGTTTAACCGAGTAGTCTATACAATTACAACATAAATTGTTATAAATAATAGCGAACAAGAATACTTCTTCACCAGTCTTACTTTCGTTCGCGATCAGTAAACAGTGTTCCATACAAATTTATTTCTTCAATTCTCAACATAATAATTTCCACGTGTATGCAATGGTGAAATCAGCCCGCGACAGAGCGAAAGATCATCCCAATGATTTTTGGGTTGATTCATCTAGCAGCGGAGTCAACGTGCTGCTTTGCAAGTTTTGCCACAACAAGCCGCTGGATGTCAAATCATCAACTATTCAACGTCATCTAGCTAGCCCTAAGCATCGCGACAACAGGATCAAGTTTGAAAAAAGAAAGCTTCTGCAGCCTCGACTACCGGCACCAAATGCATCAACACCAGCATCTCTACGGGACGAGACAGTAAAAGATTGGGTGGCCGCTATCGTCGAGGCGGATATCCCAATATATCGAGCGAGAAAACTGTTACCATTTCTAAGGAAACATCTGAAGTATGGAGGCGCCATCCCCAAGGACGAATCGACTCTCCGCAATTATCATTTACCGAAGGTGTACCAGCAGCACATTGAGGCAGTACGCACAAAGATTCACTCCCAGAAGATTGCAGTTGTGGTGGACGAAACAACATACCGGCGGGACAACAGTGTCCTAAATGTAGTTGTCGGTAAGTAAACCTTCGTTTTTGAAATTATTATTCTTGTTTTGGTGTGAAAATGTGTCTTTAATGAAATTTTACTGAAATTACATTTTCACTAATTAAATTTTTGCAATACAAATTCGTGTACAAATTACCCCGGCAAATTACATCTTAATGTACGCATGATGGTCCATAAATATATCGATTTGAATTGTTGTGCAATTATTAAAATCACATTTCATTTAAATTAAATATGTTGAAATTACATTTTCACTAGTTGAACTTCAAAATTGAATTTTTCAATACAAATTACATCTTAATGTGCACATGGGGATGTTCCATCAATATATCGATTTGAATTTTGGCAAATGTATTCATTGGGTAGTTGTTTTTGAAACCATTATTCTTGCTTTGGTGTGAAAATGTGTCTTTAATAAAATTCGCGCCCGTGGCGCATTATCAAGCCGGTAAAAGCCTACATTCTTACAATTGCATGGTCAATATTTATCTCAATAGGCCGAGACGATGTTTTTACTAGGTCAATTTTTGTTTCAATAGACTGAATAGATAAAGAAGATGTTTTTCACGGCTTTAGAATGTAACCCACAGCTCAAGAGGGTTCAAGTGTCCATTCAAGTGTATCATTGAATAGAAACGTAACTTCTCCCGTCGAGTTGAACGATAGCTTAACGATTTTACCACGTTACTCAACAAAACTTCATTCACGGTTTGTGTTGAAAGATAATCCCCGGATATGACGGAACTTTAATCCCCTTTTTTAATGATGAATTATTTGTATATATTATATTATAATTAATATTTAAAATGTTCTTTACTTTTATGTTTTCCGTATAGGTTTCCATGGCAAGTACTATTTAATAGACACCATCTTCATGGAGGAGTGCAACCATGCAACGTTAGCCCAGACTGTCGTGAGATCATTGACAACGGCCGGGATAGATTTCAACGACGTGGATGCCTTCGTAACGGACAACGCCCCATACTGCATCAAGGCCTACTGTCAGGGGCTGAAGATTCTGCTCCCTAACGCCGTCCACGTGTGTTGCCTGGCCCATATCCTGAACCTAGTCGGCGAAGTTTGGCACCATTGGGGAGCATTCGCCGAGGTTGCCACCATGACCAATTTGATGAAGACTCTCTTCACAACTCAACCGAAGAGGAAACGCAGGTTTGTGCAATTATTAAAATCACATATCATTTAAATTAAATATGTTGAAATTACATTTTTACTAGTTCAACGTCATAATTTAATTTTTGCAATACAAATTACATCTTAATGTACACATGATGGATGCTCCATAAATATATTGATTTGAATCTTTGTGCAATTATTAAAATCGCATTTTATTTTCACTTGTTCAACTTCTGAACTTCAATATATCAAATTATGAGATAGGCTTTTACGACGGGTATTCATAATATAAGTTAAAAGTTTAACGGGTTCGCCGTCGGACGAGTTTTAATCTGACAGATTAAAACTCGTCCGACGGCGAACCCGTTGAACTATCAGTTCAATATATCGATTTGAATTTTGGCAAATGTATTCATTGGGATTTTATTTGGGGAGAAAGTTACTCGAAACCTACCGATGACGAATATATTTATATTCATATATTTATTGTATTTTCAGAGAAGCTGTGTCACAAGTAGAAAATCAGAGCTGCTCTGAAAACACAATTGTGTTTTCAGAGAAGCTCTGAAGTATTGTATTCTAATATGTTTTTACAATTTATATCTTTCAGGTTCAAAAGATACTTGGCAGAACATGGCGTGGATTCTCCAACCCTACCACCCGTCCCAGTAGCCTCCCGCTGGAACACCTGGTTTTCGGCGGTGCTGTACCACGCCAAGTATTTGGAGCACTACCGCGGGTTTTTTCTTGAAGAAGACAGCGAGGCGCAAAGCGTGCTTCGATTGATATCGATTTTGGAACCGGGCGTGAAGTTTAACACCATCAGGCTCTACACAAGCTTCATCGCCGACACCTGCCCCAAGCTCATGCCATGCACACGCTGACTGCAATGGAGGCTACACACACACCAGTAGCTACACAGGCCTACAATCTGATAGAGGACTGCAGCACCTTCCTCGTCAACGGCTGCCACAAGGTTACGTACGGCGACGCTACCGACGAGCTGTTGGCTGCCCTCCCCCGAGCCCAGCGTAACGCACATCACGACGTCTTCCATGCGGTATTCCAGGCAGGTTTCCAGAAATTATCGAAGCACTGGGATGTCCATCCAGCCAAGGCAGTCTTCAAGCAGGCACGCGTATTCGATCCGCGTCAAGTAGGAGCTGTATCCGGCGACATCGGCAACTTCTCATCGGTCGGTCTCCGCCATCAGATGAATGAGGAATTCCTAGTGTACCGCAACGCAGCTCTACATGACCTTCCCGCCGCTGTCCCCGGGCAGCCATTCGATATTGACGGGTATTGGAAGGGAATGGAAAACCGCGTGCCCACGGTTGCGGCATCTGCTCGGCGATTCATGTTTTTTCCAGTCAGCAGTGTGGACACCGAGCGTAGCTTTTCGAAGTACAAGAATGTGGTGACGGACAAGCGCGAAAACCTTACGGAGGAGAGCACGAAGCAGCTTGTGATTATGAACTTTAATGGCGATGTTAGCGACCGATGGGCGGAATGGGTGTGATACCGCTGCATGGTTTCGGCGGTCAAAGTCAAGCAAAGCTTGTACCAACAACAACAAACGGCCCTTCTCAGGGCCACCCCAAACGGCCCTTCTCAGGGCCACCCTATTTCCCAAAGAGAGAAAAAAATGCATAAGTGTTGTATCTTGCAATCATTCCATCCACTAATTTAAACACCACTACTTCAATTATTTATTTTTATTATAAATGCAATCATGTTTTATTTTTGTACGTATATGATATGATTCAGTCAGAAAATAGCAAATCAAGTTTTTTTTAAAATTATTTGGCATTTATTAAAAAGAAGATTCGCAATCAAATGTGTATTCATAAAATAATATATTAAAAATAATTAAATACGTACCGCCATGATTCTAAACTTAAATAATAAATAACGTCAACAATTGTAATCTGAGTAGAAACTGGCATACTTTAATGATCATCTACAAAAGGCACTTGACTTGTATAATTAAATACCCTCCGCCATAATTCTAAACTTGAATAACGTCAGCAATTGTAATCTGAAAAGAAACCGACACGCGGTACTGCGCGGTACACTTTGATGATATTTTACAAGGCAGTCCGTCCCGCAGTTCATGCACGCCGAGACACGCCCCTCGATAGCTATTCTTAAAACTAGAGGTCAACACAATTGCCGTCTTTTGGTTGAATGATATTTAACGACAATTTAATTTCGATCTGGTTATTGCACTTGTTTAAATACGACATTACTTGTATAATACCAGATAATACAAATATTTATAATAATAATAATAATAATCATCAATAGCATTCTTTTACAAATATTTATAATAATTATCAATAGCATTCTTTTATTTATTGCTATTTTTGAAAAAATATTTTCGTGAATATTTATTAACAGCTACGAGCACATGGTCTGGGCCACCGCCACCTATGACATCACCTGGGGAAAAAAACAAAACTAAAAATATTGGGATGCACCATTTTAAATATTGGGATGCACCATTTCATGATTTTAAAACCCTTTGGCGTGTATTTATTTTGATACGAGAATTTTGGTTGAAATTGAAATGAATAATAAAATTGATAGTCTTTTTCCAGAAATAATTATAGAGAATTTTAGTTGAACTTGGATTTAATAAAATGAACAATGAAATGTATCGGGGGTTTTCCAGAAATAAATTAATCCCACCCCTGCAAATCAAATGGTGCGGCCCTATTTAGTTAAATAAGATTTCATTATAAAAGATCGATGTCTGATTGAGTGAAGTTGACGGTCGGGTTGTTTTGACTTAATATAAAATGTGTGCGTGCTCGTAAATCTCATGATTCTCATCTCTACGAACAAGACTAAATAAGACATTTATGATTTCAGTTAGGAATATAATAATACGTCTTTTCGATGAAAAGAAAGGTAAGGATTTTCTAGTTTTGTACTGAACAAATACGAGTTCAAAAGGCCGCGTTAATATAGCAACTTTTTGTGGTTCCCGGGGGTCGACAAACGTTAAAACAATGGAAAAGCGCAAATCACGCATTTTGGCTTTTTAACTGGTGTATTTAGCGCATATGGCGAAATACGGCGGCGCATATGGCAGTTTGAAAATGCGCAAAATCCCGATGGTTAACTTACTAAAAAATGCTTGTAGAGCCGCAACGAGCTTTTTACGTCCGACAGTATCCCCCTGCAGTACGCGTGATACATAACGCGAACCATATTTGCATAGAGGGCGTTTTTCAATAAATAGCGATGGCATTGTTTTAATCACGTTTTGCTGTGTTTTTGTTAGTAGAAACAACAATAATGGCAATTTTTAATGTTCATCTTGAATTCTGAAGTAAATTTTTAAACATTTAAAATTGTCACCACCACTTAATGTTCCTTTAATGAGATGTGAATGAGGAAATTTTACTATTTTATCACTTTATTCATGTTTTTGCAAAAAGGGTAACAAAATTGTTTAAAAAGATATTTTAGTATATTTCCATGAAGCAAAATTCTAGAAGGAAAAAAAATTGTGTACAGTAAAGCAAAAAAACAACATCTAACTTTTTATCAGTTTTCAAAATTATGGTTGATCGGATGAGGACAATCAAACCAAAATAATACTCCTATGGATCCCGAAATGTTCTACTAGAATAATGAAGTCATCAAAACCAAACTGCTCACTAAGCAGGAAAGAACTTGAGAACAAAACTAAACAACTGAAAGGCAAAAACATCTCGCTCCAAAATAAAGAAAAACAAAGTGTTGAAAAACGTCTTCATCTTGAGATATCAAAATGCCAACAATTGTCGGAATCTGAGTCAACTGATATCAAAGAACTGGTTGAAGATGCCGCTCCATCAGTGAAGTCAATGTGGACTGATCCCCATTCATTCCAACGGATCTTTTTGGGATCAGCAGGTGAAATTTAATAACCTGAAACATAAGTCAGCGATGAGATGGCATCCCCTATCATTAAAGGGGCATTGAGAGATACGTATGGGAGTGCGCCCTTAATTATCCTGGAAATCAGGGGTTTTTTGCATCAAAGTAATACTTAGGCATATACTAACTACCATCTGAAACAGTTTACCAACATTCGCCGTTTATCATATAACATTTCATGATTTTCTAAGTTTCAATATATGATCATATCGAAACTCAGGTGCTGAATTCGGATGTTATGCATCGTTTTACTCACAGACTTTCGAGGCAAATCTCAACCCGGAAGTGTCGTTATTTGCTTATTTTGGCATATAGGCGATGTTGGAATTGTGTGACATTTTGAATTTGGGCTATGTTGATGATTATCTTTACGTTATTTGCTCATTTAGTATATCGATACATCTCTCAATGCCCCTTTAAGTGGACTCTGCTCATCACGTCCAAATCAACAAAAGCTTCACTGGAATAAGGATTTGTGAATCTACCCAGCCAATCCCCCCTTTACCACTACAGCCAATTGCCCAGCAAAATGGGATTCGTGCCAGAAGCCACTGAAATGCTAATCAACGAGTGCAAGACTAAAGGCATGTACGAAGAAAAGTGGAGCAGTTACATAGGTCTTCTGCAAGACAAAATCGAGATCAAAGACGATCTAGTCTATTGTCCCACAACAGGTTAGATGATACCAGTAATCAGATTCTGGAAATGGAAAGTGGTCTTGCCAACACGGAAAGTAAATTGGCAAATAGTGTTCTTGTACTGATGGTGAGGGGGGGGGGGGGGGGGGGAGGCCTGCAACAGGATTGAAATTTCCACTGGCAGCATTTGCTACCAATGGATTAGACTCATCACAGCTGTTTACCATATTGTGGAAAGTGGTGGAAATTTTAGAAATGACTGTGGTTTGAAAGTGTTATGCGATGGGGACGGACAGAACAGAATGTTTTTTGATCTACATACATGTAATACCAATGAATCTTGTAATATGGTCAATCAATATCCAACAAACCCCTTCGCCGAGGACAAGCGATCCATTTTCTTCATTGCCGATGTACCACATCTCTTAAAGACCACCCGCAACTGCTTCGATAATTCAGGATCACATCGTATGTCTCGCAGAATGTGGAAGAATGGCAAGGACATCCTTTGGACGCATATTGTACAGTTATACGAAGAGCATGTCGAACAAAATGTGTTCACAAAATCTTCAAAACTTACAAGGGCCCTGATCTGACCTCATTCAGTCAGATAAAGGTCAATCTCGCCGCGCAGGTTCTGAGCAACCATGTAGCTGTTCATCTGGAATCCTAGTATGGAGAGGAGGTGTCAGAAACTGTGAAACTTATGCGTCACATGAACAAATTCTTCGATTGCCTAAATACAAGAAATTTGTACGAGGGTAAACATTCAAGAAACAGTGATCTTGATCCATACGACAGTGTTGATGAGAATCAAGAACTCCAGAGAGAAAGAAGTATTGATTGCTGTTCAGGAACTCAAAAAGACATACTGGCTTAGACTATGTGATAATTGGTTCTATTTTGAACAGACTGCAGACCAGAATCAAGAACTCCAGAGAGAAAGAAGTATTGATTGCTGTTCAGGAACTCAAAAAGATATACTGGCTTAGACTATGTGATAATTGGTTCTATTTTGAACAGACTGCAGACCAGAATCAAGAACTCCAGACCAGAATCAAGAACTCCAGAGAGAAAGAAGTATTGATTGCTGCATGTTCAGGAACTCAAAAAGACATACTGGCTTAGACTATGTGATAATCGGGTCTATTTTGAACAGACTGCAGACCAGAATCAAGAACTTCAGAGAGAAAGAAGTATTGATTGCTGTTCAGGAACTCAAAAAGATATACTGGCTTAGACTATGTGATAATCGGTTCTATTTTGAACAGAATGCAGACCAGAATCAAGAACTCCAGAGAGAAAGAAGTATTGATTGCTGTTCAGGAACTCAAAAACTGGCTTTGACTATGTGATGTTTTGTCTTCAAAATTATGACCAAGGAATATGTTTAAATGACTGTATTTATGATTCAGCTTCATGCAGAATATTATATATAACACATGAAAAAAACTATGGATCAAATCTGCTCACCCACGTTTACCAGCTCTGTTTTCAGAAAACAGAATATACTTGTAAAATAAAAGTATTATAATTGGTGCTACAGGTGCATCCACGATAAAGTGGTTCCCTGGCAAAAAATGCTTGGGACTAGCTCCCGTAAGAGCAAAGCTATCGCAAAATATCTTAGCATCAGTGCTGCCATAGGCTCCGCATTAGTTTGGCAGTAGCATCACTGAGCATGTGAGGCTCCTACTGCATGATAAAGAGCATTTCATTTTTCATCCATTTGCACTCCTTCATTGTTATCATTTGATTGTATATATTGCTCTTTGTCGTTTTTTCTCTTAGTGTATAATTAATATTGTTTACCAGAACAGAAAGACAATGGGTAGCGTAGCATGCAATAAAATCAACAAATCTTGATAGAAGAAACATCAAAATGAAGTGCCTCTGGGAATGTGTGGAAAGCGTTCTACTATATGGATCCGCGACTTGGACACTAACTCAAAGGTTTGAGGATCAAATTAATACACAACTGCTACAAATAGTTCACGGTATCAGCTGGTGAGACCACCATCAAATAGAGAGGTGTATGGTGGTATTCCTTCACTGTCAAACAATCTGAAAAAGCGAAGGCTCCAGTTTGCAGGTCACTGCAGTGAAATAATAGCGCGATTCGTCGAGAGAAACCACATTGTTTCTGTAAAACGCTGTAACTACTGTCAGTAATGAAAATCATAAAGAACTTATATGATTGTCATTAAACTAGAGATTCATTATAAGTGCCGACTGAATTCTCACGATCAAGGAAGTGTTTCCCATTGTTTACTATTGTCTAGCACCAGTAAATTCATGTTGTAATAATATTTTCTAGTGATCAATAACATGTGACTATGCTCCCAGTCATCGATACATGTGATGATGACGATATCATAGAGACCGAGATCAGACATTCTCAAGCACCAGTCTGCTGTTAGTCTTCCTTGGTGTATGGTCTAACCTGCGAATACTTGCAAAATGGCGCTCAATGCGTTGCCAAATGATACAGTAATGAGTCGAATGAAAGCTGCTCAAAATATCAAGTTTGATTTGGACGCCATATGTGAAGATAACACTTTCAAGACCATAGATGCCAACTGTAAAGCCATCGGAACTCCACATCCTTTCATCTTCTTCCCTCTGTTAACAGTCATCGCCTCTTGCATGGGCGTGAAGGCTACCTTCAATGTGAATGACAAATGGAGAGAACCAGCAATTCTGTGGACAGTGGTGGCGGCTCGAAAGGTAAGGAGAAACATCAATAATTTGTTTGCTGCCAAAAGGTTTACGTAATAATATCAAGAATAGCCCGAGAGGATATTGTGCAGCTCGTGAAACAAAATTATAGAATTAGGTATCCCATGTACCTCAATTAAGGGTATTCTTCCAACACGTTTGTATCATGATTCATCAATGAAAATCTCAATACAAGTAGTCTGTTCACCCGTTGCAAAGTCAACCTCAACGCACATTGTTTTATTCATTAGAAAATATTTATGACAATTAATGAAGAAACGTATATATGCTTACCACTCATGTTTGTCTTTTCAATTCATGCTTCAGGGTGAGAAGAAGACACCTGTCTGTAGACGGCTCACGACCCCTATAGCCCGCATTGAAAAGGATATGCAGGATCAACTCAAAGACAATGATGAGCCAGATGCAAACGACAAACCAGATAACCCCACATGTAAAGTATGCGAAGGCGCCCAACTACTGGTTGACTACTTTTCCTTTGAGGAACTGTACAATCTGATGAGTCGTGGTGGTTAACAGGTTCGTAAATAATTTCTAACTGAACCATAAAAGAGTATATAAAAGTGAATACATGATCGAACCATTTGTTCATGTATAAGTGCTAATTCCCCATAACAAACTTTGAAAGACCCTATAATACAAATGATTAATGTGATACTGATAAGTGAATGTTAACTAACATTAATAGTTACTAAGTGGCGACATGGGTACAGTTTATGAATCATGTTTTTAATGTTAAATAAGACTCAGTTGACGTGACAATTTGGTAAATAACAAAGATAATGCGTACTAAGTTTTGATGTATGCATTTAGCTTATTTTATGAGTATCATTGTGTCCATATTATCCACTAAAATTATATCCCGTCTCTCTCAACTGATCAATAATTTGTTGAAATATATTATGAGTGGACAAAAAGAACCAGTTTATGATTCCTATAATCTGCTATGGCAAAGTGAAACTCTGTTTTGCATAATGTAAGTTTGAATATGTTTTATTTATTTGAACTTCATAACTTTGTTATGACTATAGTACCAATCAATATTGTGATAATAAATGTGATGCATTTAATTGATATCGTTACAGATTCTTGGCATATATGATGAAGTGATGGCCCTGTATCAGCAACTAGATCTATACAAACCAAGCGGATCCAAAATTGACAAAACGACATTGTTGTCTTTGTTTAATGGCGGTTCATGGCAACGTATCTTTAAGAATAGCGCAGTGGCCCAAAAAATGACCTCAACGGCCTTCAACTACTCCGGATTTATTCAACCAAAATTTTTGATTGAACTGTTGCACCGGGATGACTAAGGCGGGTTTTACGACCGCATAATGGTTTGCTGTCCAGAGGAAATACTTGTCCCGTTCATGGATTTGCAAGTGCCGATGCCGAAGGATATAGTGTCCTTATACGATGTGCTTAGCGTCACCAGGGAATTACATCAGAGGGGGGCATCATCAACTACACCTTTAGCAGACCAGCTTATTTACGGTTAGCCGAAATGCACGACGACCTACAGCAGCAGAAAGCAAGCACCAATGATGAAAACCGGCGGGGGCACCTTATCAAAGCTATAACGCAATTGGTACGATGTGCTGGCATTATCCATGTTATGGAACAGGTTTTTAACGGATTAGCGGAAGGATTGGATGTGTTAAATGAGTCATGGGATACAATCATCACACCGGTTAGTTTGGAAAAAGCGTGGACAATTGTAAGCTATACCATGAAACAGATCTGGGCCCTTATGCCACCACAGATTGGTTCACTTGATAATGACGACTGCTTCGTTGCTCGTCACCGAGAGCATATCGTCAAGTTCCTCACTTCTCCAATCAAACCTCTGACAGCAAAGCGAGCTTCACAAAACAAGCTGGCGCCCTCTCTAACCGATCCGATTACAGGGCGACTCTAAAGTAGGGTGAATGTAGAGTCAGCCATACACTTCATAGAGAAAATACAAGGCTTGGGATTTGGAGAAATGATAAATAAATCCAGTACCAACAACGAGCGTGTGATAAAGGAATTTGTGAAACGAAAATATGAAGTACTCGATGAGGAACAAAAGGAACATCTGAAGAAACTCAAGATATCAGAAGATCAATATGACGGTGGCGGCGCACATCGATAACTCTCTGTATAATATTTATTTACAATGGAATACACGATTGACCAATCACAGCGCAGTAAAATGACATCATTTTCATGACATCATCAGTACAACGCGCGCACGCGCTGTACAGCATTTCATAGCAAATTTTTTTGGAGTCTACACCATGTTTATACACGCTATTCTAGAGAAAACTACTATCAACGACTGCGATAGAAGACTGTGTATGCACAGGGCTGACATCCGCAGCTGAAAAATAAATAAAAAGATCACAACGATCCACTTTTCCTGGACGAAATTACATCTTTTTCAGAAAGTGCCTGATTTTTCGACTAATTTTATCTCATTTCACAACATTTTGAGGTACGTATTTCATCGGTTGATTTAATTTTAATAGCAGTTTTTATGCAATATGCAATAGTTTTCCGGCAGAAGGGACACGTTGATATGTCGATTAGCGTGAGTTTCATACTATGGGTGTTATGTTTACTGTTGTGGGTCTTAGATTGAAGTCTTGCTCCGAGTGCCGGAATAAAAAAAATTCTCCTCCAAAATCGCCACAAGTTATGACCACAGCGAGTCGAGGGGAGTAAATATTGATATTTTTTAAACTTGAAATTGGTATGAAATAGTAAAACACTATCGATATCAGTATTAAAAAGACAAGTTCAAATGTGCATGTTCTGAACAGGAGCTGGACGTCCAAAGAGCAACTTATTATCGTTGAAGCAGCAATCGCAGAATCTACACCTTTCAATAATAAAACAACAAGGCAAAAGAAAACACAGAAAACGTCCATAATGTATATTTTGCTCTCCTCCATAATTATCTCAGATCCATGCATAAATTTAACCTAGCTGCAGATATTGTCTGTCTAGCCCAATCCGGCAGTATGTCCATGTCACCAGATGCCTGTTTGGCAATTTGAGTCAACACATTTACATCATGCCAACAGTACAAGAAAATTTACCGCACCGTCAATACAACATGTGGATGTACCATCTTCGTTCCACTGTCAAAACTAACAGAATCTGAGAACAAATATTTGCCCGGCAGCGTACCCTACACGTTCAATGTACCACGTTTCACAAGTAGAACTCAAAGTGGAGCAGTCGATGTCTTGAATGGGTACCCCAAGACATCGTTGATGGACCCACTCAATGTTAGCGGCTATCGTTTTTATTATGATGAAGCTGTCTGTAGCTTCGGCATTGAAGGATATTGAAGGCATTCTAAAAACTCAAATTGAAAAACTTTATGTTAATGTTAGTAAAAAAAATACAGCATTTAAAAGTGAACATTAAAGATGGTGGTGACGGACTGGGAGACATGAAGGTGATGCGGAATCGTGGAACACAATATCCCTCAAAAGTTTTGTACTCTATATTCCAAGGTTAGGACTGACTGGTCAGATGATAACATGGACACATGCAAACTGTGTGTACCATCATGAATTGTACAACAAAAATGAACAAAATTTGCCAAGAGCAGCACTTTTGAAAGAGAGTACTGGCATCAGCAATCCACCATTTTTGTACACAGATCCTATGATTGATGCTACCCACCCTATTTGTTTTTTTCCTGTTAGGCCAATCAAACACCTTTTTTTTTATAGGCCTAACCAACAAACGAAGCTCCCCACATTGCAGATACTGTAAAGAGGAAGGTGTCCAGAGAAAGCTCCTGGGTTGCTCCCAATGCAATGGACCTACGGTACATAATCTCCTGGCCACAGTTCGACATACGTGGGCGCACTTCGATCAGGCTGCGCACGCATGCTTGAACTCACAAAAGACTGCCAACCAACAACACCAAAGCACCTGATTGGTCAAATTTAAACTGAAGACTTTTTCACGATCGTCACGCTGCGCCGTATCCACCAACGCAGTGCTCCTGCTGCGCCATAACCACCGACGCAGTGGAGCGTGATGGTGCGTGGAAAAGCTCATGAGTTTTTCAGTTCTCATGTTTGAGCACCAACCAATCAGAGCCTTGAGGTCGAGATGACGTAGTGCGCACAACAGAGATTCCGGGGACCGTTTTGGGGTGAGGTTGAGCAGGCGTACTTTACGCGAGCTCAACCTCATGTGACGTGGGTCCATTCCGTTCTGTATTGTTCAAAGGATTGTCAGAAGAAGGATTGGAACCGAAACTGAAGCTCACCACCGCAAATGGAACCAGCATTCCCTATTTAGGATGGTTAGCGATAAAGTTTGAATTGTTGTCGGCCGATAAAACTGTATCGCCCTCCATTGTAGTATCTGTCCTAGTAACAACTGATGACCTTCCTCAACCGATATTGGGAGAGGATAAAACTGTTCAGGATATCTACAATGAAACACGCAGCAAAGTGTTTAGGCTGTACCAATGTACACGAAGAGTACCTGTCCTAGTAACCACTGATGACCTTCCTCAACCGATATTGGGAGAGGATAAAACTGTTCAGGATATCTACAATGAAACCCGCAGCAAAGTGCTTAGGCTGTACCTATGTACACGAAGAGTACCTGTCGATATTGGGAGCGGATAAAACACCCAAAACAGCCACCCTAGTTGACGCAGTGCGCAAATCTTTTCCGCTATGTCCACCAAACAGAGTAGAAGCACTGGTGGAAATGATCGCAACCTATGACCCTGACGATTTATGTAAAATTAACTGTGGAGATTCCAGCCAAAGAGACAATCAACATGAAAGTCCGAGCTCGAAATTGGGCCACTTAAGCCAAAGATGGTGGTGTTATTTGAACCTGATGTTCTATCGCAACAACTACATGATGGATTGGAGGTCAACGAGAGCGTGGTTGACCTTTCAGGAGGGACTTCTAGCTATATCCATATCCCAATTACTAACATTTTTGGTGCATATAACACTAGTGATAGGGTCTGCCTACCTTTTTACCCCAGGGTTGACATTCTTCTTTGGTGCAAAAAAACATTGCATAAGAGTTAAGTGCGCGATAGGATGAAGACTATACTCTATTTGGCTTCCTCTGGACAGTGACGTAACTCAACATGCGCAGCTTTTACGCACACGAATGTATCTTCCGCCTTTCAATGCTTGTGTGTATACGCCAGCGCCGAGAGTAGGCGCGCGCGTTAAGTGCTGCAATTAGTAGAATAAGCGGATACGTCACTGTCTCGTGATGGACAAATAGACTATAGGACATAATGTATCTAAGTCCAATCCCAAGCTTCATCTGTATGAAATCAACAACAACTTTGTAACCTAAATTAAAATAGTCGGTTTGATGAATCATTGATATGGCATCATAGCTAAGATTGATTTTAACACTTTCCACGCGGCTATTAGTTTTACCATATACAAAACAGATATTTCAGAAACCATTCACAACTTTCAAAATCTTATCTCATGAATTACTGAACCAATATTAGACATGTTTGTACTTATTTCAATGCATTTCCCATGGTGATTCCAAATGGTGATGGGATTCAATAATTTTGACATTTTTTGAAACATTGTGTGAAATTTTGGAACTGTCGTCTGCAGAAGCAGACTGCCACATGGAGAATGTTAAGATGCACTCGGATAGTTTGATTGGTGTGAAATACATCTCCCATAAGGACTCAACTCATTACATGGAATTTTCAAAATTTGAATGGTGGGGTTGGACCCAAGTAAGGCACAATTAATTAAACAATTGCACATTATAAACTTCATGTCAGAAATTCGAGGAGAATCTGAAAATCCATTCTCGTAAAAAAGATTCCTGCTGGTAAAGTTGCGAGAATCCAAGTTGATTCTACATAGATAATCTGTCTACCACAATATTTGAATGCAGGAGATTCCATATATTCTCGCAAAATCCTTTGAACGAATCTCAATTGATTCTCGCAACCTTTGATGAACTTCAGACTCTATCAGCACACGATTTTTGCCAATATGATCCTAATCAAACTTTAAAGAAAGGCAAATTGAACTCAACAAAAAAATTGCACATTGATCTGGTCCCGAACCAAATATAAGAAGACACATCATATTACGATATAAAGAAAGCATTTAAATTATTACAGTATTATCCCTAATAAGGGCCAATGCCCTTATATGGGCTCAAGGCTAAATTTTCAACTGATTTGCATGGTAATCTTATAAACAACCCATCCTATGAAAAAACTTATACTTAATCAAATTTAATTTATTCAAACAAAATACTATATATTTTGTTAAAGGGCCCCAGTATTACCAAATCATGCCAGAAAAAAACAACTGAAATCTGCAATCTGTGTAAAAATAATGTAAGGAAAAATACAACACATTAGGGCCACCAAAAATGACTTTGCTAAGGGTCATGGGCGCTTAATACGGATAATACGGTAAGGCCTACAAAAAAAAAAGGTTTGATTGGTGTAACATAGAAAAAAAATAGGGTAGGTAGGTCGGATTTTTTTTTTAAAATCTCTAAAACGTAAGCACACATATACACACCGACATAAACAAATGGCACAAATACACATATTTTCACTGTTTCTCTGACACATATTTGTTTTTTGGGTGTTAAAAAAATGCTTAGGGTCGGCGGGAAAAATAGGGTCGGTCGGGTTACGCCAATCAAACAATTTGTTTTTTAGGCCTAATTCAAAATAAAACCAGCTGTGGACAATTATAATAATCGTCTTGTTTACAACAGATATAAATACCAACACTCATATATGCAGTGCCCCCATTTCATTCAAAGGCACCGGGTTAAATACATTCTCCTCATCATCCGCTGTCGTCGAGGATGTCGTTTCCGCATCGCCACCCAAGACTTTCTGTTGATGTCTCTCCATCTGTCGTTGTTTCTTCTCCAACTTTTTCTGTTGTTTTTGTTGTCTAGAGTTCGGTCTTTGATTCTGAAATGAGAGAGAGACGCATTGTGCGATATTATACATGTTTTAGGTGTCTCGTAGATAAACACGTGAAATGGGTGCATGGATAAGAGGGTTCACCAAAGCCAAACGTAAAATGATATGTTATTATATTTACATTTCAAACATTTCAAACATTAACTTGGTTTTGAAAACAAGATGGCTTATATTTGCTATTGCAGTTTTTTTACTCGCCCTGTATTTTAAGTATAAATAATTCCAACCATGGCAATAATTTGTATATTTAGGCCAATTCCCTTATGTACTCAAAAATTATACTAAAGTAAACTAGAACCATTACGTCACCTCAATACGCCTAGTATTGCTTGTTCTATTCTTATTGTTATTCATTGCTACACCACTACATCCTCCCTGTGTTCCAAACAGCCTAGTGTCGGTACCATCCTGAGACCACAGCCCTGTACTTAAACCACTCTCTCTGCACTATCGCCAGTTCCTTTGACCACCATGAGTTTTGCTATTTGTTGCTCACCTGATTACGTTTGGTGTAGCTTGTCCTATTTGGTTGCGTCTTAATTTATTTGTCTCTACACCCCCCCCCCCCCTGTGATCTGAACAGCCTAGTGCTGGTACGCAGTGTGACCATAGCCCTGTGCTGGTACCACTATTAGCAGTCAATGAGTTTTGCTATTTGTTGCTCACCTGATTACGTTTGGTATTGCTTGTCTTATCGGGTTGTGTCTCATTGCTATTCGTTGATACACCACTATCGCTTTCCTGTGATCCAAACAGCCTGGTACCGGTACCTTCGTGCGACCATAGCCCTGTGCTGGTACCACTTTCTGCATCATTAACAGTCCCAGAACCTGTCCCACCATGAGTTGTAGAATCCTCTATACCACCAGTATGGTTGGGACTTGTAACTGTGGGCGATCCACCTAAGAAAGTGTGAACAAAAAGGGGTGGATTTATCAATCAGTAAGTTATAGTTGATGGTGGTTATAAGGTCCACATGCACTTTTGGCTTATTGGACACCAAAAGGCCCCTTGAAGAAAAACAAAACAAAACATCTAATAATTTGAAAGGAAACTATAATCTAAGATATTTTTTTAAACGATGCAATGATGCATTCTATAAATCGTAAATGGAAGCTCCGATACAGTTTGTGTCTGTTGAAAGCCTATTTCTAGTTCAAAGGTGGTCAAATTTGTATTTTTGTCCCTGCAGTGATTACATCAGAGTGAGGCAGCAAAAATATAAACCCTGTTGTAAAAGTTGATCAAATTCTCGAATTTGTACGAGAATTTGTACACTTTGCTATCCCACATTGCATCAGAAAAAGGATAATCAATCAATTTTTACCTATTTGCGATAAACCTTATGGGCAAATGAACCTCTCGGGTCGGGTCGGTCGGGCCTTTTTTCTTCTTCATATTTTGAAAATGATCGTAAAAATTTCAAAAAAATCTGTAAACATTTTGCCGTTTTTGACAAGCAAAAAAACCCAAATTGGCTCTGTATTTATTTGCATATGAAACAAAATTTCACCAATTTTGAAAAACATGGATCGGTCGCGCCCGTACAACAGGGTTACTTTTTGTCGTCGCCTAAAGGCGGCCACATTTAATGGGATCAAGTGTATTTGTGACCAGTTGCGTCAAAAAGGACATGTTGTCGGCAAACACTGTTCTGAGATAGAGGCCAATATATTTGGTGAAATATAAAGAAAATGATAGAAATAAATATGCTTCTTCAAATCATATCTTGTGATAACAAAGTCCGATTACCTTCAACATGGTGACATTTCAACGCTTAAACTGTGCTCTTTCAAGTCATACAAATAACTCAGACTTGGGCCTCCAACATGTCCATTTTGATGTGACTGGTCACATTTGATGATGAATTAATTGGGCTGAAAATCTCTAAAAAACAGTTAAAACATGGGATGTATTTTTAATAATGTATGTCCCTCAGGGGAAACTTTTTTGACACACACTGTATAGCACAGGCAATAACCTACCTGGTAGCGTATCCCCTGCTGCTGTGATTTGAAGTATAAAGTCAATTGTAGATTCTATGTCATAGAAGTAATCCTCTAAGGATTCACGGATTAATTGCAGATCCTGTCAAAATAACAAATATGAAACTAACATGAAATGCCATGAAACATTGCCTGTTTCCCCACACCCAGTTGGTATATCTTGCTTTAATGCCATGTTTTTTATTTTAAACACTTTCCCAGGACTAGAAATTTGCTGTAGAATGTTTATCAGAACTTAGTTTATGCTAATGATAATCTGTGTGAATTATTGATTCATGCTAATGATAATCTGTGTGAATCATTGAATCATGCTAATGATAATCTGTGTGAATTATTGATTCATGCTAATGATAATCTGTGTGAATCATTGATTCACGCTAATGATAATCTGTGTGAATCATTGATTCACGCTAATGATAATCTGTATGAATCATTGATTCAGGCTAATGATAATCTGTGTGAATCATTGATTCACGCTAATGATAATCTGTGTGAATCATTGCTTCACTCTAATGATAATCTGTGTGATTCATTGATTCACGCTAATGATAATCTGTGTGAATCATTGATTTACGCTAATGATAATCTGTGTGAATCATTGATTCACGCTAATGATAATCTGTGTGAATCATTGATTCACGCTAATGATTATCTGTGTGAATCATTGATTCGCGCTAATGATAATCTGTGTGAATCATTGATTCACGCTAATGATAATCTGTGTGAATCATTGATTCACGCTAATGATAATCTGTGTGAATCATTGATTCACGCTAATGATAATCTGTGTGAATCATTGATTCACGCTAATGATAATCTGTGTGAATCATTGATTCAGGCTAATGATAATCTGTGTGAATCATTGATTCACGCTAATGATAATCTGTGTGAATCATTGATTCACGCTAATGATAATCTGTGTGAATCATTGATTCACGCTAATGATAATCTATCTCGGAAACTAAGCATCGGATGGAAATACAACCATTGGATTTTTTGTTCCTTTAGATCTCAGGAAGAGTTTGATACGCATTTCAATATAACCAGACCATTTTAACATTTTCATACCTATATGACCTTTAGCCTTAGATAGCGACCATCCGCATAGGATGCGACACGGCAGCAACATAAAATATTGACTCTTGGCACCCAACTAAACTTATCAGATCATCAAACCTTATGTACCTTCTCAGCTGATTAAACCTTATGGGCTCCCGGCCTACCTTTTAAATCCTCCACCACCATACCAATCCTCCCTATAGATTAAAATTGACCCAGTTCATTTACCTGACATCCTGTTGTTTGCATCACCTCGATTTCCATATCATTCAAGGCCTCGTAATCAGCCATCCCATTTAGTAAACCTACTCCAGCACCACAGACCCCTGAATCTTGGGGAATGCCTCCTGAAGCAGAGGGAGTATTGCTTGATTCTTGTAATGGCCTGTCCGCCTTCTTTTTGTGTCTGTCTTTGTGGAATGTGTCTGTTTTTGATGATGAAGCAGCTTTACCCTAAAGATGAGAAAATACTGTAAAACATTATTATTTTGTGGATACTTTATTTTTCACAAATTTAAAATTACTGCTATTTTAGCGGTTATTTAATTTCGCGAATCTGGAAATGTTACTGTTACTTTCAATGCAAAATTGTCAGTTTTGTGGGTATTTAATTTCGCGAATCCACATCTTTCGCTAATTCGCGAAACTAAGTGGTTTTACAGTATCTACTCTTAATAACAATTGTAAAAATATTATTATTTTGATAGCTCAATATATTTCTAAGCTTAGGGATTTCCCGTGAATTTTTTAGGGGAAAACCGTGGGCATTTTTTGTGAAAACCGCGATTTACCGTGTTTATTGAGATTTCAAGAAAAAACCGCGCTGAAATTCCTTGATTTACGGAGCGGCGGTCGTATTTTTAGGCATTCGAAAAGCCACCGTAAACAAGTACCAATTCCCAGCGGCCTAGGCGGCCTTTCTTCCTCATTTTTTTGCCAGTGACTAATGACAGCCCGTAGCTGCGTTGATCTACACGTGTTGTTAGAAATTACCCATGAAAGTAGTAATAAAATCTATATTTTTCGTACTAAATGCAAACAAAATGTTTGGTACGATGTTAATATTAATAATAAAGCTGTTTTGCGCAACCATTTGTACAAATAATAGCCCAATAAACATTTTTTAAATACTTTTCATACTACGTTTTTTAAGTTACTGTATGTAAATTATTATTTTGTTTTTCCTTGCGAGAGGTCATGACGTGACCTGAAAACATTTATAGTCGCACATACACAAACCTCATCTCAACCAATCGGAGAACCCCGATCTATTTACAACATTATTATTGTAATTTATTCATCATCACGTGATTTATTTTCATCAATGAATTTTGTTTGCTGTTGTCGGCAAACCTTATCTCAACCAATCGGAGAACTCCGATCTATTTACAACATTATTATTATTATTATTGTAATTTATTATTGTAATTATTATTATTGTAATTTATTCATCATCACATGTCAATGAGTTTTGTTTGCTGTTGTCTACAATGGCGTCGTTCATGATTATAGCGCGTGCGTGTATTTCCCGGGGTGTAGTATTTTCGGTACCGTATTTTCTTTACAACAGTAATTGTATGCAATCGATATGAATGAATAATCACCCATTGAACGCCCTGGATTAACTTTTTTATCAACTAGCAACCTTTCTGAAGGGGGTGGCGTTTGTAAACAATCTCTTCGTTCTTTTGAATTTGGTTTGAACAAGTCCATGGTTTGAAGTAGGCCTACCTATATTTCTTTAGAAGAAGAAGACGGTCTTTTGTTTATCTCATTCAAATAAATTCGATATTATACAATTGAACTTCAATCAGTCGTGTCAAGTAGGCCTAGAGTTGAATGCACTGTACATTGTGCGTCGATATCGTCTTGAAAGGAAATATTTCAATAGGAATTCGGAAAATTGATTTTTGCTATTAAATAAAACTGTAAAAATCGGCTTGTCGGACAATTATCGCGGCTGAAATAACAATTCCGCGATTTTACGGTACTGTTTACAAAATCCGCGATTTTGATGATTTTAGCATGAATACCGTGAATTGCGGCATGAATACCGTGAACACGGGAAACCCCTAAGCTTATATATTTCATTTTGATGGATATTTAAGAATTGTTCATAAAATTATGAAATTAATGATAATGTGTTCTTGCACACTTTTGGAACTGGTTGTTTTTCAGTCTTCACATTGAACATCATTCTAGAGACTACAATGTAAATAAATGGTGAATACCCAGTCTAGCTTTACATCGCAAATTTTGCTTTTTTCGCTTAATTCACCAAGATTTGATTCTACACATCTTTGTCGGGCACGCGTGGTCCAAAGGATTCACCCTCGCTCCACAATACAAAGGTTGTGGGTTCGAGCCCCGTGGGTGCCAGCGTGTTGTGTCCTTGGGCAAGGCACTTTACCGCACCATAATTGGGTACCGGCATTAATTCATGTTGGGAAGTAAAACAGACTCGCTGTGCAGGAGGAGTGGCGAACCCCCCCCCCCCCCACAGTCAAATATTACATGGGAGAGTCTGGCCCAAACGCTAATGAAAGAGAGATGGGCACTCCGCACGCGAGCTTAGGAAGCTTGGCGCGAGTCTTTACTTTTTTTACTGACATCTTTGTCAATGTCTGTGATTATGTTTGCCTGCCTAAGACAACAACAACAAAACCTGTTGTACAAGCAAACGAACCTCTCAGGTAGGGTCGGTCAGTTGGGCGATTTTGGTTGGATTTTCATAATTTTTCGATATTTTCACAAAATATCAAAATTATTCAAACATTTTCAAATATTTAAAAAGCAAAATATTTCAACCAAAAAAACCAAAAATAAATTGGGAAAAAAAGGGTCGGTCAGGCCCGTTCAACAGGTTTTTTTCCTGTCGCCCAACCATACTTTGCAAACTTGCGCCTTATGACCTGCAGACGACACTTCTACACCACATCCCAGTATTAGGCAAAAAAAAGAAGATAATCACGAAATTCGCCGGTCGCTTTTTTTCTTTTTCTTTTTTAAATATTTTTCTCAACACATAAAATTCAAAAATTTCTGTTAATATTTAAAGGTAGATGTTCCGATTTTAAACTTGAAGTTTACTATTCTACATGAAAGGTCATCCTTAAAAAAGTCGTATTCCAAAGTTTGAGTTGCATGACTCTAATGGTTCTTATTTTAGACGCAAAAGATGCCGTGAAATGTACCCATTGAGTTGTACACAAACGATATTGGTGGTTACCACCTTTCGCGGTAATTCGACGTTATTTCATCGATATCTCCGTAATTATACCGATTTAGGCCGTCAAATTTCAGTATGATGATGAGAAAAATACGAGCTTTCATATGATATGAAAATCTCTGTATGTTTGAAATAATTCTGTGTTACGAAAATGTGATCGGGTCATCTACCTTTAAGTCTTAATTCTTCTTTCAGAGTTATATAAACACCACATGTCAGAGGCGATAAACAGCATTAAAATTTGTATTTAAAAAAATCATATTAAAAAACGCCATCACGCCCTTAAAAAAATAAAAATAAAACGCCCTAAAATAAATTTAAATAAAAAAAAACCTAAAAAAAACCTACCGACCCTCCAAAATGTTGCCCTCTGAGGGCAACCAAACATCTTTTTTGGGGGGTGGGGGGCCTCATATAGAAATAGGAAACAGGTTATGATTTACACCACACAAGAAGGCACATGACATGTATACACTAAACAAAACATAGAAACACTCACATTGTCTACTTTGAAATTGGTTGGATTGCCTGATTTGTCGCCATACTTCCTTACACTGGAGTAATGATCACCGTTGTGATAGGAGATATGGAGCTCCTTAGTGCCGGGAAGCGTACAGCCAGACACCTGTGGTTAGTTTTGAAATACGAAAAAACATTATAAAAACATTTTGTTGATAAAATTGATCAGATAACTTTATACATGCATGGGTTAGTTTTGTATTCAAATATAAACTGCTAAAAAAAAAAAAGTTCAGACATTTTGCTCAATCACACACTTTTCAATATTTCGGGATATGTTCATTTTCGTGTTGCATATCAATCAATGATACCAATTTTGTGACAATGATGAGAATGTGGGGAGGTCTCATTCAAAATGTGCTAAACTCACTACTATTTTATGCTCAAAAGAACAACTCTGTCATCTGTTCAATGAAGTGTTACATCTTGACAGCTTTTCTGTTAAACAGCTGGCTATGTACGCAAAAGTTGTTTTAAGCAGGATAAGCACTGAAACAAGTGAATGTTACAAGTGAAGTATCATTTGAAAGATGAACACATCAGCTTTTCATTGATATGAAACACAATATGAATATCATTCATAAAATATCTGAAAAATTGGTGATCGAAAAGAAATGTTCTAACTTTTTTAAGCAGTTTATTCACCATGTAGTAACTGAAAAACTGAAATGTTTGTCATTAAATAAAACTGAGTAAAAGTGAACAAGTTAAAATTCAGGGGGTTGGGGCTGAGGCCAGTCTCAACGAATGTGGTGATGAAATGGTTCCGAAAATTTGATATGGAGTGGGGATTGATTTCAACTGGGTCCTCAAAAGTGTAACAACATTTTTGTCTTAGATTTTAGATCTATTATAAGCCTTATCGCGAATCGGGGAACAAATCCATTGATTATCCCTTTCTGTTGCATTGTGGGATTGAAAAGGGACAAATGTGCCCCCCCCCCTTTTTTTCTATCCCACAATGAATCAGAAAAGGATAATCCATCAATATTTTCCAATTCGCTATAAGGCTTATTGTACCGTACTAACCTTCCATACAGGATTGTTCAATTGATGGATTACTATGTTGACTTTGTTCTTCCTGGCAAATGCCACTATGCTGTCATTACCAGCGTATGTCCCGGACTTATCTAGGTTGCCAACTGCATTGTTATAATAAAGATGGACATGAAATTAAAAGTGATTAAATGGTGATACTTGGGGTTGGGTGGGAGGGGCAATATGTCAAGGGTACACATAGGTCTGGTAAATGGTGCATGAGGGGTTGATTGGGGAGGGGGCATATGCCATGGGCACCACATAGTTCTGGTAAATGGTGCATGAGGGGTTGATTGGGGAGGGGGCATATGCCATTGGCACCACATAGGTCTGGTAAATGGTGCATGAGGGGTTGATTGGGGAGGGGGCATATGCCAAGGGCACCACATAGGTCTGGTAAATGGTGCATGAGGGGTTGATTGGGGAGGGGCATATGCCATGGGCACCACATAGGTCTGGTAAATGGTGCATGAGGGGTTGATTGGGGAGGGGACATATGCCAAGGGCACCACATAGGTCTGGTAAATGGTGCATGAGGGGTTGATTGGGAGGGGGCATATGCCATGGGCACCACATAGGTCTGGTAAATGGTGTACGAGGGGTTGATTGGGGAGGGGGCATATGCCAAGGGTGCCACATAGGTCTGGTAAATGGTGCATGTGGGGTTGATTGGAGAGGGGGCATGCCAAGGGCACCACATAGGTCTGGTAAATGGTGCATGAGGGGTTGATTGGGGAGGGGCATATGCCAAGGGCACCACGTAAGTCTGTACCAGGGTTGGCTGGGGAGGGGGCATATGCCACGGGCACCACGTAGGTCTGTACCAGGGATGGAGGGGGCATAGCCGCATATGCCACACACCACATACATAGTTCTATATATATCAAAATGTGGGTATTTAATACTAATAGTGACTTACTCTGATCAAATGGAACGTAATTTTCTACACACCATCTGCTGCCCAAACTCCCTCCCGCTCTCCAGGGTAGTATCTCTAATACTTTCTATACATCAAAATGTGGGTATGCACATATAGTGACTTACTGTATCGATCAAATAGAATGTAGTCTTTTACAAACCATCCCCTGCCCCTCTCCCTCCCTCTTATAGTTCTATAGATCAAAATGTGGTTATGATGTATTATAGTGAGGCAAAAAAAAAGTAATGTTGTCCTCCACAGCTTTCAGAGAGGAGAACGGGCGGGCGGATTTTTTTTAATTTAATTTTCTTATACATGTACCAGCGGAAGCTCAAAGTTCAGCCAACAAGAAGTTGTAATCACTCTAAGAGTCGCACGCATACGTTATAAACACTTAATTTAATATTCAATGCCATTTAAACTGTTTTAAAAAAATCTGGAAAAAATCAGGAGAAAAAAATTGGAGCAGCCTTAAATCTGACTAGCGGGCAGTCGAGGACAACATTACCAAAAAAATTTGGCCTGATCTAACTGTATCACATAATCTTCAACAAACCCATCCCTCCCCCTTCCGTGCATATCTATCTGTTATAGAATTATCAAAATGTGGTTATGATGTAAAAGTGATCTTACTGTATCTATCAAATGGTACATCATCCTCTACAAACGGCTCAAAGTCTTCCCGATTATCCTTCATATACTCTGCCGCTCTGTGCCGCCATTCAAGGTGATTACGACAATGCCCTTCCATCTGGTCACCAAGGGCACGGAAAAGACAATTGCTGCAGGATGGGAAATAGTCAAATACAACATATGGATTATAACATCGGCTAATGCACACTATAACTAGTTGGTATAAGACACCGTACACACTGCAAAATTGTCTCATTCAATGAAGATTAATTGTGACCTGCTCCCACAAAATCGGCGTAAAGTTGTGGCAAAGATGTTGCTGAATTGAGCTAGGATAGCATGTTATTGACTTTTGCCATTTATTGGTATGGACCAAGCTCTTTTATTTTGGCAGGATTATAAAATAAATAGCTTGGCATGGCTGGCAATACTCTTAAAATAACAGTTTGTACATACTGCTATTTTACAATTCCCCTATAATAGAAAGGACCATGCGTCCATACCAAGAACAATTTAAACGGCAAATCAATAATATGCCATGCTGCCTCAATTCAGCAACATCTTCGCCACTACTTTACTCCGATTTTGTGGGAGCAGGTCATAATTGATCTTCATTAGTTAATTAATAGAGTGTACACATTACAACTAACCATAAACAACAAAAAGTACACCTTGTAAAATAGTACCAAAATCGAATTAAGGTTGGTTGCCGGAAACTGACTCCCTGTATGTCATTCTTTCCGCATAACTCCCTTCATTCGATGAAGTGAGCGTACACATTTCACATTTGCTTCATTGGATTAACATTTATCTTTGTTGAAAGAACCTCCCGAGGTTCATCGAAGGAAGCTGATTTAATCTTCGTTCAATGAAGGGCGGAGCGTACACACTGTGAACCTTCATTAGCACTTCATCTACTAGGCTCGTACACCAGTATTCATTACTTTCCAATTTAAATCACAACAAAACAATTTTCATAATTTGTACAAGAATAAAGCAAAACACTATAATTTAAGTGCATATCTAATTCATATGAAACACATTATAAAGACGATCAAAATAGTTACAAATATTCAATAAATATTGTTCAAATTTAAAATTAGTGAAAAAAGGTCAATCAAACTTGACCTCAGAGCAAAATAATCAATTTCGTGACCATGCTAGCATTTATAATCCCCTCCTTCAATAGGTGGTAATGGGCAGTGAATAGACACTTCGAGTGGATCAATACTAACAGTCATGGTGTGGATAAAGGTTTATTTCCATCTTTTGAAATGCACATACATTAATCAGATTTAGAATACCCTAACTACCATTCTTGTTCTTCACTGTTTGTAAGTGTATGGGTCCTTCTTATTATTAAAAGCCTCAGTGAAGACATGCAGTGGTAGGGTACTAAATATTCGCCTTAACATTTCAAAATTTCATGAAAATCTCAAAATTGATTTGTCTAATTTCTAGAGCCCACATGAAGTATTTGATCAACTGGGTCTGATGGTCTAATTACATTTTAAAATGATTGGTGGAGTGTAATGCACATTGCAATGTCAGTGGGAGGGGCTGTTACGCGAGGCAGGATGGTGGTACACCCCCCCCCCCCCCCCCCCCTAACCCCCAAATGGAAGACCCCCTGACTCTTACCCATCTCCTGGGATATCTCGTAGTTCTAGGCCCATCGTTTGGAGCTGCGTCGTAAAACCAGCAAAATTCTCATCGTCTGCCAGGTATGATTCATCTTTCTTCTTTTTCCGATGCGCGTTTCTTACCACCCTCTCGTCTCGTTTTCTCTCCTGTGTGTCCAGTCGCTGTGTCTTGCTCTGCTTTCCCTTTCCACCTCTGTTTGGTTTACCCATTGTGGCATTGAGTTGGTTCAGCCTGGAGATAAAGTAACAGAAAGTTGATAGATTTGAACTTACCATACATACACTCTTCCATCTTAGCCTTATTAAGTTGTAGTGTGGCAAGGTGAGGGGGCTATTCACCCTTAGTAACCCAAATTTGACTTGATATATCGAGGGCTCAGAACCACAAGGCCTCATTCTCTATTTTTTTCAAAAATGAGATTTTGGTAACAAAATTTTCAAAAAGAAATTCTCTTTCAAGTACCACACAGCCTTATCTCCATAACACAACCCTTTCAAAGTTATAGCCAGTATCACAAGGCATCATCTCCATCTCCCCAATGTGTTTAAAAATCTTCAATAGTCTTTTTCTCAAAATGGTCAAAATGGAGATAAGGCCTTTTGTTTCCGAGCCCTTGATATGATTTATCTTGGTCGCAAACCATAGATTATAAGTTGAAACTTGTAATGTGGCAAGGGTAATCGGATATTCACCCTTAGTAATCCAAATGTGACTTCATATTTGATTTGAAGGTGTTTATTGTGGGTGCGCTTACAGCTGATGCAGGCAGGTTGTTCCAGTCTTGGATGACTCTTTGGCTGAAAGTGTTTTTTCTGGCGTCTACCCTCATATAGAGTCATAATATGTTGTTTTCGGAGCTTGGATGAATGGCCTCTGATTGTTGTATTTTCAGCTACTGTAGTTGGAATAGATATAATGGGTTGATGCTGTTGATGCCATTGAAGATTCAGTATACTTGTTCTCCTTGTTCTGTCTTCATGGTCATGAGGTTTAGTTGCTTCAGTCTTTCTTCATATAGAATTGGTTTTAGTTCTGGAATTATTTTGATGTCTATCGTTGAACTCCCTCTAGCAGTTTTATGTCCTTTGAAAGATGTGGTCTCCATACTTGGATACAGTAGTCTACATGGGGTCTGATGCTAGATTTGTAGAATTCCTCCAGAGATTTACTACTTTCACCAAGCTAGAGCATGTTTCTACCTGAGACAAGTGTACCTACTTGTCTCACAAGTGTACCTACTTGTCTCAGGTTTTTCATTGTGATGATGTACACCTAGCCAGTGTTGCCAACTGAGATTAGTCCCAAACCGCGGTCCAAGTGTCCTCTAAACCGCGGCCCACGACAAAAAGTAGCCCAATTTTTGTTTGCCCATAGAAAATACATTGTAGCTTGACTTTTCCCAAACCGCGGCACACATTTTTTTGCCCGCGGCGCAGGGGTCAAAAGTAGCCCAATAGCGCGCCCAAACCGCGGTGTTGGCAACACTGACACCTAGCACTATATATTCATCCACTCAGGAAGCTTCTCACCTTTCCTGATCCACTCATACACCATGGACTTGCATACACCAACATCACACAAACACTAACACAAAGTATGTGACTCCTAATCCCCAACACAAGAATAACACTCCTCGTTGAACATAACAAAAGGTTTGTAATAAAGGAATATTTGGAGTGCTATTTAAAAACAGGTGAGACATCTAAGGGCTTGAATCATATAGGGTGATAACTAAATTATGCAGAGTAAATACAAATATACAGGGTGCCATAATAATATTCATACAAAATAAATGGAGCAATTTATAATAATTTGTGAGGTAATCAGAAATAAGGGAATGGTCATTTTAAAACAAAATTTCCATAATAAGGATAAAAAGAAAAATCCTTGTATTGGAGTAACCCGCCTGACACTAATTTACCCCCTGACCCTGATTTTATTTTTTGCAGAAGAACAAAAAAATCAAACAACAAAAAATAAATAAAAAAATGATCTTTGGTATTCCTCATCAAAAAAAGGAATACAGTACACAGCAAATCTGATGATTGCAAACGACCAAATTATATTTTGTGATTTATTTGACTCTTGTCAGATCAAATTTATTAATTTATTTTATAGTAGGCCTATATAAATATATACAAATCAAAAGAAATTTAAAAAATCCCTTCCGCCCTACCCTAATTTTTAATGGCATGTTACGCCAATATAATTTTTTTTGGTGTGACCTAAGCCCTAAATCTAAACAATTCATGGTTACGTTTTACTAGAAAAAGATGCAGTTTCAGTCATTTTTGGCAAAAACTATTTTTGAAATTTCATTTTCAAGCTTTCATTGAAAGTGCACTATTACATTAACAAACAGGGAATCCTCTACCCTTATTAATGCTGATAGCTTTACTAATACCTAAATATTTTGTGAAACTTCTAAAAAATAATTTGTTTTACTAGAATGGAAAATAAATTAAATTTCAGTCATTTTGCCACCACAAATCAATCATTTTTGATTTTTTTTCAAGATTTGATTGAAGTGATAATTGTAGGATATTGACATAGCAAAACTCACCTTGTTTAATGATGAGGATACCAAATACAATCTCATTCATCCCATGTAGTCACAATTTTGACTGTTTGTTATATTAAAAATGGATAACATGAAGAATTTGATTTGGTATTCAAATATTTAATTTGATATTTATAAATAGTTAGGCCAAATTAAATTAATTGTTTGTCTCAAAGCTCCTCTCCTGTTGTAAAACTAATGCGGAATGCGGGTTTTTTTCAAGTTTTTTTTTTTTTTTTTAAATATAAAATATTGAAATCCTTGTAAAAGTGAATTTTTGTATTTAAGATGATCTTTCTTTTTTAAAAAAGAAAGAAAAAAAAAGGTTTTTTCAGATTTTTGTTTTTCTAATGCGCACCAATAAACGAACGCGCGCGGGAGCTTTGAGACAAACAATTATTTTAATTTGGCCTTATTAATATAATATTTAAATATTATTCAAGATGTTTAATTATATAGAAGCACAAACAATTGAATGTATTTAATTCAATCCCAGACATAAGGACAAAAGAAATGGTTTGATTGTCCTAGTTACGACAGAACCTAATTTTGAAACTGACAACAAAAGTTTTTGCTTTTACTAGTGCAAATGAATACTGATTTTACCGACCTAATTTTTTGAAATTCCAGAAAAGGTTTAGGTTTTTTCCCTTCCAGTCTCCAAGACTTCTGCTCTCCAAGACTTCTGCTCTCCAGAAATACACTAACATATTTTGAAACTGTCATGAAGTGATTTATGTTCAAATATCCCCATTCACATCTTATTTTAAAGTGAATTTAAGAAATCGTTTTAATTTAATGTGAAAAAAAATCTGACAGACCAACCCTAACTCTTGGAGGGGATCCATATTTTGTTTTATTGGAAAATAGATTAAATGTCATTAATGTTTGGCCAAAAAAACTTCACCCAAGCACACACCAATCACGTCCCCCACCACAAACCCCTCCCACCCCCATCCCACCACAAACCCAACCACAAACCTACTCCGCCTTCCCACAATGCCCCCTCCACATCCAAACCACCCCTACAACCTCCCCTCCACAAATCTCCTCCCCACCCCACCCCCATGCAACCACAACCCCTTTACCATCACAATCCCCACTCCCTCCCCCTTCCCATCCCCATCACAAACCCCCCTCCCCTTCCCATCCCCACCATAATCCCCCTCCCCTTCCCATCCCCACCATAATCCCCTCCCCTTCCATTCCCCACCATAATCCCCCTCCTCTTCCCATCCCCACCACAAACACCCTCCCTTTCCCATCCCGACCACAAACCCCTCCCCTCCCATTCACAAAACCCCTCCCCCCTCTCCCACCACAAACACCCTCCCCACCCCATCGCACAGCCTACCCTCTCCACCCCCACCCCACGGCCTACCCTCCCCACCCCATGCATCCACACCACCACAACCCCCTCCCCATCACAATCACCCACTCTAAACCCCCATCCCCTTCCCAACCCCACCACAAACCACTCCCCCACCACAAAACACCTACCTCCCCCACCACAAAACACCTACCTCCCCCACCACAAAACACCTACCTCCCCCACCACAAAACACCTTACCCACCACAAACACCATCCCACCCCACCCCTAGGCCAACTCTCCCCACCCCATGAATCCATGCGTCACCACCATCACCCCTTCCCCACCACAAATCCTCTCCCCAGGGCCATCCCATCCCCATCACAAACCCCTGCCCTCCACCACAAACCCTCCCAACCACTAACCCCCCTCACCAACCATAAACCCCCTCCCCATCACTAACCCCCTCCCAACCACAAATACCATCCCCATCACTAACCCCTTCCCAATCACAAACACCCTCCCTATAGGGCGATTGCACGAAGGGTCGTTAGTTCAAACTGTCCTCCAGAACAACTCATGCATGTAGTACAATTATAATACCAATCACCTGTTTACTGATATTGATCAAAGTGATTAGTATTGTACTCCATACATGCATGCGTTGTTCTGGAGGACAGTTTGAACTAATGACCTACTGTGCAATCGCCCTATACCCCACCTCACACCAAACCCCCCTATTACAAAAATCACATGGTATCGTTGCGCAGCCCATCACTACAAAAACTTTTTTACAATAGACAAAACTGTTGCTTGATGCTGAATGGATGTCTCTGACACACTCCTTGTATTTCATTGGCCAAAAGTACTACTACTCATTTAGGCTAGTGGATCCACCCAGATATAGTGCTGGGAGATATCAAGCCTCTCAGTCTCAAACCCAAAATCACAAAATGTTCTTCATTTCTTCAACAAGTATCAGAATTTGCTTAGGGAGCGTTCATAAATACTCTGGTGGGGGGGCTGGATAATTTGCGTGAACCATGTCATTTACTGGTTTGTACAATGGGATCTACATGACTGTATAAGACCAGTAAATAACATGGTTTACGTTTCAATACGTTATAATAATTGTCAACATAGTAAATAATCTATCAGTCAATAGCAAAGTTTAGTTTGGTAATCCATGTAATTCTGGCACAAATCAATACTGGCTAAAAAAATCCGCAAACAGATGTATGCATATTCTGTGCAAATTTAAGAAAAAATGTTAAACAGTTCTCAAACCCACTGTGGATGGTTTATTGAGTTACACATCAAGCACTTTCATCATGTAATACTCAACTGTTACTGTGTGAATTCCCATTGTACAAACCAGTAAATGACATGGTTTACACAAAGTACGCTAGTTTTCTTATTATTCATCAGATTGATCTCATATTTTCAGGATATCATAATAATTAATTGGGCTTTACATTGAGACTAAATTGGTCATGGTCCAATGATTATAATAAAAATTACACCATCATAAAACAGTCCTATTTTTTTTGATACACCCTGTACAACCTGCCCTCCTAGATGTGACGCGTCCATCAAAAATAGAATATGATACATGGTAAAAAAAACCATAAAAGATATCATATCTATGTTCTCTGAACTTGATAACAATGAACGGGGACAAGAAAGTTTCAGGTGCAGGCTGTAATACATGGGGTCAAAAAAGTTTGTGGCATGGCGAGAGGGGGGTCAAAAAAGTTTGCGGCATGGCGAGAGGGGGGTCAAAAAAGTTTTGATATACCAAAAATGAAATTATTCAGCCCCCCCCCACCAAAGTATTTATGAACGGTCCCTTAAAGGTAGATGACCCGATCACATTTTCGTAACACAGAATTATTTCAAACATACGGAGATTTTCATATCATATGAAAGCTCGTATTTTTCTCATCATCATACTGAAATTTGACGGCCTAAATCGGTATAATTACGGAGAAATCGATGAAATAACGTCGAATTACCGCGAATGGTGGTAACCACCGATATAGTTTGTGTACTACTCAATGGGTACAGTTCACAGCATCTTGTGCATCTAAAATAAGAACCATTAGAGCTATGCAACTCAAACTTTGGAACACAACTTTTTTAAGGATGACCTTTCATGTAGAATAGAAAACTTCAAGTTGATAATTCAAACAGGAAATCAAACATAAACCTTACCCCAACAGATTTTTACTCCATTGGAACAATTATTTTGGGTTTCAAACATGAAAAATAGTGAATTTATTACGCATTTTGTCTTGGTGGCCGAATTTGCCCACTAAATCGGTGGGACAATTTGGCCACCTGCAAGGATAAGGAATGCGCTGGAGGATGGACTTTGCCAATTTAATTTAAATTGCTTCAGATATCATCTTTAATGTTCACAGGTTGGTTCGGTCCTGTCATGACTGACAGCTTGTGACCTTACAGATACTACGCCACAAATAACGATTTTCAGCAAAGGAGTAACACGGAGAGGGTGTCCGGTAATCAATTTTATTTGGTCAATCCACCGGGAACGAGGTCTGCCTCTCTTGCGCTTCCCTTCATTACCCTTGCGACGTGAGATGTGGCCGAAGTAGCTCAGCATTTGGGTGTTGATAGCATGAAGGAGTCGTTTAGACACTCCTATTTCTTCAATAATACTGGCATTGGTCCTTCTCATTGTCCATACGATACGAAGCATACGCCTCCAACACCACATCTCGAAAGCAGCTATTCTGTTTTTGTCAGCTTTGGTTAGGGTCCACGTCTCACACGCATACATGGAAATTGGAAATACAAGGGCTTGGACAAGCCTGGTTTTTGTTGCTCTGGTTATTCCTCTGTCAGCCCAGATCTTACTTAGGTTGATCATTGCTGATCTAGCCATTGCTAAACGGTGTCTGATCTCTTGGCTGCAACCACCCTCTTTGGTGATTAGGGATCCAAGAAAGTTGAATTTTGAGACCAATTCCACCTCATTACCATCAATTATGAGAGGCTCTCCAACACCATCTGTGCCTATGGACATGATCTTGGTCTTGCTGACATTTAGACGTAGGCCAAGCTGCTCACTCTCCACCTTGACTTTCTTCAGGAGTTCCGCCATCTCTTCCATATTTGTTGCAAACAGGGTGGTGTCATCGGCATAACATAGATTGTGTATTTGGTATCCACCTACTGACAGCCCCTCTGGCCAATCATCCAATGCACGTCTCATTATAGACTCTGCATAAAGGTTGAAGAGTGCTGGTGAAAGTATGCAGCCTTGACGTACTCCCTGACCTAGAGCAAACCAGTCACTATTTCCTTTCTCAGTGCGAACACAGGCAGCTTGACCATCATACAGATTGCGAATTAGGTGGACTAGGTGGTAAGGGATTCCCATTTCTTGCAGTGCTGTCCACAATGCCGAATACCTCACACAATCAAAGGCTTTAGCATAGTCTATGAAGCACATGAAGACCTACCTCTGGTATTCAAAACATTTTTCCATTATGTGACGTATATTGGCTATCTGATCTCTTGTGCCGCGGCCTTTCCGGAAACCGGCTTGCTCAGCAGGAAGTTCACGTTCAAGATGAGGTCTAAGACATTCGTTCATGATGTGCAGCAGGATTTTGCTTGCATGTGATATCAGAGCGATGGTACGATGATTTTTACATTCGCTAGCATCCCCTTTCTTTGGAAGTGTTAGGAAAACTGATCTCTTCCAATCCTCTGGCCATACTCTTGACTTCCACACAGTATTGCACAGCTTTTGCATAATAACTGCTACAGAATCATCAGCTTGCTTCAGGAGCTCACTTGGAATATCGTCTAGACCAGGTGCCTTTTGACTTTTTAACTTCTTGATGGCTTCCTGGACCTCTGATAGAAGAATATCAGGCTCATCTCACCTAGTGGAGGCGGGGGAGACTCCTGTGAGCCATTTGTCTCTTCTTGGGACGCATACAGATTTTCACAGTAGCTTTTCCAACGATCCTTGATTTCTTCACTCTCAGTTAAGACCTTTCCTTGCTCGTCCTTGATGATAGCCAATCTAGTTTTCGTTTTTGAGGTGATGTTTTTTATGCATCTAAAGAGCTCTCTGCTGTTTTTGTGAAAACTGTGATCCTCAAGTTCTTGGCATTGCTGTTGGATATGCAATAAATAGTTTTAAGTGTTGACTGAAAGGGTCAAAGGTCATGTAGGGGGTCATTAGAGGTCAATGTGTGTACACCCCATGTTACCCATAAGTTTATTGTCACCAAGCTTATTTGTAATGACCTTTGACCTCTTTCTGTCTAAACTTTAAACTATTTATTGCTGTTTTGGGAATAACACAATCTGAGGCAATCTGAGAATCAATCGATGGCGGTCAATCTGAGGATCTCTACAATGGCGGTCTGTGGACAGGTAATAAAAAGTAGGAGAAATGTGTAACTTTGCACAGGGACTTAGTAAAGATGTCTGAAGGATCACATAACAAAATTAAGTTTCTGGCTCCTTCACTTCTGGGTGTTTTCTAAAACTTTATGATACCCCCTCGTATAAGGGATATGCTTAGATGAATGCGCGCAAAGCGGGCAAAAATTTGCCGTTTTGAAATGTTAGAATCTGAATTGCTACACAAAACTATAACCCCCCTATTTTAGATTTTACAAAATTATGATCCCCCCCACCATATTTGTGCCCCCCCCCCCCCTCCCGAAGAAAATGACAGCCCCCTAATTGTTCATTGAACAAATAAAAAAATTATTGGAAATGAAGTGGTGGCTTTTCAATAAAATATTGGTCAAAAGTTTACACCAGATCGTACCAAAACGGTTCACAAATTGAATTTTTTTTCCAATTGTGAGGGGGCACGTCCTCCCTCCCTCACACTCCCCCCTGTCCACGCTAGCGCGAAGGGCGGTGCTTCGCACCGCTTTATTTAGTAAATTATTCATCCCCCCGCACTAAACAAGAAATTGACGCCACTGTACATGACGCATGTTCAACAAAATAGTTTTTTTCGTAGAAAAATCAAAATGTAAGCTTATTAAATATTAGTATTACAATTCCTATTCAGCGTGTACCAATCAAAGAATATTGAATCGCCGTTTTGTTGTACAAAGAGGGCTTTCCTAGAGCTGAAACTGAAAATTACATGACCCCCTGCCCTGCTAACCAGTAGCTTTTTACACAACCCCCTCCCCAAAAAATCAACTTGTCACATACTTAAGGAAAAGAAAAAAAAGTTGACTTGCCCTTTCAGGGTCAAAGTCAGGGTCGGATGGTCGGATTTTTTTTGATTTTTTTTTTTGACAATTTTTGAAAATTTACTGCACAAAAACACGTTTTAAAGAGAGAAAAAATTATTGATTTTTTTTATTGATTTTTTTATTTTGATTTTTAAACAAGCAGATACTACTCAAAAACACGTTTTCATCTTTCTTTATTGTTTGTGCTTCTTTCAAATTTTTTTTGAAAAAAAAAATTAAAAAAATAGCGACCCTAGATTTCTGAAAATTTGGGTCTGTCGGAAAGGGCAAGTCAACTTTTTCTTTTTTTTGGCCTAAGGGGCTGTCTTTACCTTTGGAATTTTGTTCATGGATACGTTGGCAAATTTTGTTTGTGCCCTATCTGAACGGCCAATAATTTTATGATGCCCCTTCTTTTTATTTTGTGAAATTAGTAATGGCGAGCGTAGTGAGTTGGAATTTTGTTTTCAAATTTATACATTTTGGGTGGTTTTGTGAGTCTTTATAACCCGAACAAGTTAGAACATTCTGAGCAGAAACGTATAATCCAGTGAAACGTTCTACTTATGTAAGCATTGGTGCAAAGCAGAGATAAGGTGAAAGGCATGCAATCAATCACATTTTTAAATCATGATATTGGATTTTGTAACATTATACACCCTGTGGCTCTAGTGTCTCGACCGTTGATGATTATATAGATGTTTTTCCACCATATCGTCGATGTGTTGTCCAGAAGTCGTCTCATAGTAAAAGTTTTTGAAGTCGATAGGTTTTAAGAAAATATGCTCGAAGGCGCAGAAAAAATGGCATTTACACTCCAAAATAGCCTCTAAAATCACTCCAATCACCACCATCTTTAATAGTTTAAACAAATCTACACAACCCCCCCTGTTCAAGAATAAAAAGTTACATAACCCCCCTATTTCAACATATGAAAGTTACATGACCCCTATAGTTTACCCCCCCCCCCCCCCCCCACCATAAATAATGAACGGTCCCTTCCAGGTGGATACATGTAATACAATTATAAAAATGTAAAAATCCCAGATGTTATTATAAAATAATAAATGTACTTTGGTTTTCCGTATGAACTTATACTCAAGATTGTTGAATACTATACAACTTTTTAAGCATAATTAATGACCGAACAGTGTCGCGCGAGTCACGATCGGTTGTATTGTCTGGTACCATTATGGCTACCCGATGATCGGTTGAAGTAAAACTGCGGATAAGGACCAGGGATTTTACCCCCTCTATCGCACATTGGCCATCCGATGATGATCGGCTGTATAGTCTGGTACACATGATCATGTGACATTATTGGCCATCCGATGATCGGCTGTATTATAATTAAATTATGTATAGACACTTCCCTTACTTTTATCTCTCCTAGTACACAGATTATTATGTATTCCTCGGTTAAATGACTGAACCTATTTCAATTTCCAAGAAAAATTGATTTGAATTTGGATTGCCCCTACTACAGTTATTTTTCCCGCGGCTTCGAATGGTAGGGGTAGACTCACTCAGTTCCCACTTCCGTGACACATGAATGCATCATGAAATGAAATCGAAGATAAAAATAGAGGCTTACATTTTTTTTGCAACAAGATTGGCATATTCAACACTACAACATTTGTATTAACTTGTACATGTCACTTTATAAAAGATTTATGTGCAACGTGTACTGAAGACAACTTGAAGACAACTTACTATAACTCGTAAAAAGACAATTTTCTGCTGTCATCTTTTTCGCAAAGTGTCTAGATTTTTCACTGTAGTGAAATTTTGGAATTGGCTAAATAGAGCTTGTAGTCCCGATCGTCCGGATTCGGACGATGGCAGACGAGGAGAGACACAACGTCGAATCACTAGATTTAGGAGAGATACACAGCGACAGGCCATGCATTTGAATTCCATTTTTATAATTTACCAAATTCACCGTTAAAGGCATATTATGTGCAGGGCCTGATTATGTCTGGATTATGTGTTCTTTTCCAGTGGGCGCCCTCTATTCCTGATTTGTTTTAGAAAGTAGATTTTCTTGCAGATTTACATTTCTGATCATAAATCATAAAATTCTGAGTACAGACAGAGCGATACGATTCCTAATTCACTTCAAAATCATGGTTTAAAGAGTGAAAATGATGTGTCAGGTCTGCGCGACAACTTATTTTTCACTCTAAATTCACTCTAAAACCATGATTTTGAAGTAATTAGGAATATATTTATGATCAAATGCATATAAAAGAATATTTTTGGAAAGGAAATAGGGAATGGATCAGAGAATCCAAATTTGACCAACAATTTTGATTTATTTTTTTTGTTGAGAAAATCACAACTTTTTTGACCCAATTTTTGTTTTTAGAACAAAGTAAAAATGCCGCCCAAATCGCTTGATGATGATGTAAAAACACTATAACTGAGTGTTTTTGTGGGTTTTTTAACCTTATCTAATATGTTTTAAAATTTTAACCTGAAAGAGTGATACAATATAGGTTAGAAAATATATTCAACTATACCGGCCCGGGGTGTATCAACTTTCAGATCAGTGCATTACATTGAATCTTATGGGCAATTCTACAAAAGGGAGCCAATTTTTTCCATTCTTTTCGGGTCCAAAAAACTCACCGTGCATTGTGGTTAATAAATGTGTTGTTTTTCTTGTAGAACGTAATGAGCTCTACATGGCCACAATACTTCAAATGCCTTTAAGACTCTGATTAAACCCTGGCCTTGCAAGACGCGAAAAACGCCAAAACGCCTTTCCATGTCTCAAGAGTCATATAATATTTGGCCCTTGTTATTTTCTTTAAATACGATTTTATCAAACATTTGTTGTAATATGCAATACCATATTATAGTTTGTACAATTCAAAAATCAAATATACTTTCCACCAAAACCACTGTGAGCTACGTTATTTGAAGAAATACAATGGTAATGACATCATTGTCTGCGCATTCTGATAGCAATTTTACTGGAGTTTGAAAATAACACATCAGTAAACAACTTATGTTGTGGTTTTCATATTTAAGCCAGAACGCCTAAAATCATGAAAATGATGAACATCGAATTTAGCTACCGCGTTAAGAATGAGATTCCAGATTTCTCAGTAACCATATTGCGGGCCATATTGACGCTGGTACTGCATGCATGGAACACGTGTGATAGGTACGTATGACCGGGGGGGGGGGGGGGGGCACTCAATATTTTTTTTGGGTAGGGGTGTGCCGCACAGGGTCTCAAAAAGGGGGGCTACAGAACTGAACTGAGTGGATTTTATGATAAAAAATAGGGTCTTAGGAACTGATTTTTTCAAAAAAGTAGGTCTTGAGAACTGGCGGCCTATTGTTCAATTTTGATTAGCAAGAACACAAAATTTTCGAAATTGGGGCTTTGGAACGCAAAATTTCGCGATTTTTGAATTTTCAATCAAATGGGGGTCTTGAGAACTGAGCAGGCTCCAAAGGGGGTCAAGAGCTAGCAGGAGAGGGTGAAAAAGGGGGTCTTCAGCGCGGCACATACCTCAGGCCTTCACGTTTGAGGCGTGCGAGTGCGATCGCACGCCATCGCACGCCTGAAATGGTTTCGAGAAGAGCGATTTATCGCACGCCTAAAAATAAAAAAATAAATATTTTTTTTTTTTTTTTTTTTTTTTTACATTTCATTTTTTTAAACATTTTCCAAGTCCAAAACAGGACTTTAGCTGACCCATACTTGAACCTAAATAACCAACATAAATAATACCTCATGACCCACACCATAGGAATAGTAACTCATAACCCAAAGATCCTATACTAAAATAGTACTATAATATCTTGCTGTATTAACTGATAATTTACTGAATTTAGGTGGGCTTATGCTTGTGATATCATCAGCAGATGTATATTATCAAATCTATTCCATTACCTGTAAAGTTGCAGGGATCCTGTCCATCTTATCTAGTGAAGCCTCTTTGTTTTTTGTAATACTATACTAAGCATAGATAGATTCATGGGTTGATTAATTTAACCTTTATCATTCATTTACAAAAGTAGGCCTATGTCTTTGTTTCTTAATTAATTGTGACACCAAGATAGAGGTTACATGGAAATGATATGGGGTCACATGAGGGTTATGTATGGGGTCAATCGAGGTCGTTTAGGTAACAAAATTTGTACTCCGATAAAAAAATTAAATTAAAAAAGAAATTGGAAAAAGAAAAAAAAATCCCAGCCCTAGCTTGAACGTACACGTACTTAGACTAATAGTTGCACTTTAACATTACTATTACATTAAATATAATAATCATGCCAAATTCTGTACGATTAAAAAACATTCCGTTCATGGGGCAATGATGGTTGTGTTGTGGCCACCCAAAATAAGCATTCTCTCAGTAATCGAAAAGATAGCATGGTCATAAAACAGCACACCTAATTTTTTTGAGGAGTGCAATTTATGGCACACCTACAGCACACCTCAATGTTTTGAGGAGTGCGATTTAAAGCACACCTTCAATTTTCAAACGTGAAGGCCTGATACCTATACCCTTTTCCAATGTCAGTGCCCCCCCCCCCCCCCCCCGGGACGTATGACCGCATTCCATTTATAAGGATTCCCAGAATTGCAGTCTAATATGTCACATGTACAATATTAGCATTAAAACATTCAAGTATGCCATACGGACCGACTGTGTAAACATGTAACATGCCTGTCCTCATTTTATCACCAATAATAATAATAAGTATGATGATTATGCACATACCGTATGACATAATGTATGTCTTTAAAGAAATAATGTGAACATAATGTTTATTGTTTTATCTCGCCCATTTTGTCATATTTATCTATGATGGATAAAGTAGCTCACAAAATATTATCATGTTAATGTACAGTCAGATATTCTCTTATTTTCAACACACCTTTTTGTGTGCAACATGGAAAGTTTTCAGTATAACATCTCAAACAACATTTTAACAATTTGTCAGTTTGTTGTTATTTTCACTAGACCTTGCACACAAACTGTCATGTTTTAGTTTGAAGAAACAAGAGGAGTGGTGTTGACAACTTTACTTATGGCACCAGAGTGACCCATGCATATATTATTAAAACATCGCAAAATAACGGAACATTTGAAACAATTTTTCCCCAACTTTTTTTCAAACCTATTGGCACCAATTTTTTGAAGAATTGCCCTTATACAATGCAGGATGTTTTACGTTTTTGTACAGTTGAATAAAATTGTAATGGTTCAGCCATTATGATGATACAGCTCGAAAAAGTCTGATTCCCGGGGATAACTGAATAGCTGAGTATAAGGCGTAGATAACGCGATATACACATTTGCTATCTTCAGTAGATAGCATTCCTCTGAGTGACGACATTAATAACACAAATTTAGAAATGAGTTTAAGGTATATTTGGAGTTTCATTACTTGAGCTTTCCGAAATTATTATACTAGCTCTCTGTTGATTCGAAATTAAGTAAACATCACTATCATGATATATAATATGGAATTGAAGTAATGTTTCAACAGCAGCAACATTGGGCCTTTTACTTTCTTCCGTATCGATCCGACTTCAGGGCCCTTGGAAGTATATTTTTTATTATATTTTTGCTGTAAATTTGTAAGTCTTCACCACTACGGCATGGGGTCCAGGAGCGAAGCCCTTTGCGGGGGTTCAGGAGCTCCGCCCGCCCTGCAGCTGTTGGGTTTTAGCATGTTTGAATGGCCTAGAAAAGCTCTCCTTGCTATGAATATTAGTAATAAACTTTGACTTGGTTCAGAGACAGAAATAACGAGAGACACTAATAATTAAGCCCAATACATGATATAGTTAACTAACTTACTATTCTTTAATCAAACAAACTTATAATCGTGGTTTTTTAATAAACTTTGGCTTGGTTAATAAACACACTAAAAACGATGGACACTAACGAAAGATGAAAACTGTTATTAATACAACGCGCGAAGCGCGCACAAATCAAGTTTTTTTTCTAACTAAAATGGTTCAGAAAACGTTCCTGAAGCTATCTTGTTATGCTTGAATAATTAAATATTGAACATACTTACGCGCGAAACGCGCAGAAATTACCAGTTTTTTTAACTAAAATGGTCCAGAAAACGTTCCTGAAGCCATCTTGTTATGCTTGAATAATTAAACATTGAAACTAATACGTGCGAAGAGCGCATAAAATTCCACTTTTGTAACTAAAATGGTCCAGAAAATGTTTCTAAAGCCATCTTATGCTTGAATAATGAAATATTGAACAGAATTATGTGCGAAGCGCGCACAATTTTTACCGGTTTTTAAACTAAAATGGTCCAGAAAACGTTCCTAAAGCCATCTCGTTATGATTGAATAATAAATATTGAACATAATTGCGCGAAGCGCGCAACAAATTCCAGTTTTTTAAAACAAAAAGCAGTTTTTTTTAAAATGGTCCAGAAAACGTTCCATCTTGTTATGCTTGAATAATTAAACACTGAAACAAATACGCGCGAATCGCGCAAAAATGTCCATTTTGTAAACTGTAAATGGTTCAGAAAACGTTCCTGAAACCATATCTTGTTATGCTTGAATAATTAACATTGAAACTATAATATAAACGCGCAAAGCGCTCAAAATAATCAAGTTTTGTTTTCTAATAATATGGTCCAGAAAATGTTATAGAGCCATCTTGTTACCCTTGAATAATTAAACAATTGAAACCCATTTTGCAGTACATGTTTAATTTCTACTTGGTCATATTAAATCGTTGTGTAGTGCAATACTCTTTTTATAATACAATATAGATAATAGTATACGCCTACCCTTTCCATTCCCTCCAGACTCCTGCTCTTGAACTTATTATTGGAGACACACTGTACATTTTTTTTAAAAATCTTATGAATCTTAGGAGGACTGACACTGTAGATATTTTCACCCCTTGACAAAAACATATCGATATCATAATCGAACATTTTAACGGATTTGTTTTGTCTTTTTGAAAATTGTTTTCTTAGGGGAAAGGGTCCCTATTATTATAAGAGCATGTACGAATTAGGCCTACCGCCCACCCCAACACACACCCTCTCACTGTCAGAGGTGAGAAAAACTTGACTTTGGTCGTATTAAATTGTTGTGTAGTGTAAAACCCGTTTTATATCAGTAAGCCCCCCTTCCCTCCAGGCTCCAGCTCTTGAACTTATTATTGGATTGACACTGTATATTTTTTCAAAATTTTAAAAATCTTGCAGCACCCCTTAACTTATTATTGCACTGACACTGTATATATTTTCAAAAATCTTAAAATCTTAAGGGGGACTCTGCAGACCCCTTAACTTATTATTGGACTGACACTGTATATTTTTCTCAAAAATCTTAAAATCTTAGGAAAACATGGAGGTGATTTTTGCTAGCTTAAACATCAGTTTGGTCCATAATATCAATATCATAATCGAACATTTTAACGGATTTGTGTTGTCTTTTTGAAAATTGTTTTCTTAGGGAAAGCAAAAAGGGTCCATATAGTAGTGTACGAATTACCCCCCCCCCCCCCCACACACACACACCCTCTCACTGTCAGAGGTGAGTATTACTTGACTATGGTCTAAATTGTTGTGTATAGTGTAATACCCGTTTTACCAGTAAGCCTACCCCTCCAGGCTCCAGCTCTTGAACTTATTATTGGATTGACACTATATATTTTGTTAAATCTTAAAATCTTAGGGGGGGCTGCGCATCCCCTTAAAAAACATGGGGGTGCTGCAGCACCCCCACTTTCAAGGGGCTTGTCCGAGTTCGAACTTGCCAGAAGTAGCCCTGATCCATAACTCAAACAACGCGATATAGATGTTGTTTTTGCTATCTTCAGTAGATAGCATTCCTGAGTGACGACACGACATTATAACATAAGAAAATAATAAATTCGTAGTTCTTTTAGTCATTCTGGTGCCGGTCAGTGCAATGGCGGCACCAGACTCATAATATTTTTGGGCATGAAAAATAAAAGCCATTTTACGCTTGAATTATCAATTTGTCTAATTTGGTATGAAAATGCGCGAAAAATGTAGCTGTTTTATACTAAAATTGCCAACATTTGGTCTAATTTAACCTAATTTAGTAAGCAAATGTGCCCACAGCGCGGATTGTCTATTTTTTCTAATTTTAACTAAATTGAATGGTTTTTTTTGGAAACGTGGGGGGGGGGGGGGGGGGGGGGGGCGGCGGCAATAAAATATTTTTAGGGGGAATTGAAATGCCCTCCCTTTCCCCCCTGTAGTGCCGCCGGTTTGATTTCAGGATAAAACGATCAACAACAAAAAAGGTCCTTAAAAGGGGGATCAGAAAAAAGAGTCCTTGTGGGGGGATTCAAAACAAGTGTGTATTTTTGACTGGTGTCGGTTGAGATTGGTACTGTTAGTTTACTGCATTTGAAAGAGGAATCATGAAATTATGATTGACCAGTTGCGTCACCAGCATCAAAAATGTATTAGCTTAATTTGTTCTTCAATAAGTTCTACCTCCTTCCTCATAACTGTGTTATATAAGCCTGTCTTATGAATTATCAATTGTAGCTGGGAACCTCAGCTACAAATTTTCATTGTAAATTGATCTAAGTAATGTTTGTATTTTCTAGTGATGCAGCAAAAACTAAATTTCCATTTAGTGACGTAAACGGATGAAAAATAGCAAAATATCGCCTAAATAGCTGTTCAGTTGGCTAATTTTAGGAGACAGAACGTACCTCGTGAAGAGATAATTTTCTACCATTAACTACTTGACTATTCAGAAGGTTGCACATAGGGAAACCTCATTAAGTGACTAGCATGTTACCATGTTAAAGATTTAACATACTAGTTTGAGACATCACTGTGGCTTGACTTGTAGCAACTACACTATTTGCAAGCCTACACCAGTTAATATTGCTTACTATCTCATTTGTATATGATAATACTGTAATATATTCAGATATCATTCATTATTTTATATTTTCAGTATTTAAATCGGGCTCTTATATATAACCATACAATAAGTAAAACCCTGAAAAACATGCATTTATTTTTAAGGTAATTTTCCGTTTCCGTTATCCAAAATCTCTCTTGCTTTGACCGCATCATAATAAAAGTGAAACAGCTATAATTTACCATGAATGTGTAGCTATGATTCAGAACTACAGGGTGCCCAATAAAAAAGTTTACCCAAAATGAAAGTGCTATTTTTCCACTTCCTGTAATTTGATATCTGTGTTTATGGGTAATGGAGCATCTACCCTGAAAAAGTTATTTATTTTGGTTGAGTGGTTTTCAAGATACGGTCTATTGAACATTGCTTTAACAAAACAGACTTGTCCTTGGGAGCAAAGGCATGATTGAACACGTGAGACATCAAAACAAATCCTTTTACAATGATTTCTTCTTCTTCTCGTAAAGTTCAAACTTCAGTAACTGAAGATAGTCGAACTGAGTGTGGATGCGCGCGTGTTACTCAAACAAGGACACAGCCATCGTGTTTCGTGCATATTTTACAGGTGCAAGTAATATCCGGTTGGTGCTGGCAGGGTTATCTGGATGCTCCCCTCAATGCTGATTTGAAGGGATTAAGGGATGGGTACTGAGCAGGATCCTTGTCAAGGGCATTCCAGTCACGTAAGGTGCGTTGGAAGAAGGATGAGGAGTACCGCTGGGTGGAGCAGTATGGCGTCCAGAAGCGGGTTAAGATAAAGTACTTTTGATGTTGCAGTTGTGTTTAACCATGCCTAAGAAAAATGATGCTCCGTGGACAAGTCTGTTTTGCTGAAGTAATGTTCAATGGACCATATCTTGAAAACCACCCAACCAAAATAAATAACTTTTTCAGGGTAGATGCTCCATTACCCATTCTTCATAATAAAATAAATACCACAGATCTCAGGTTACAGAAAGTGGGAAAATATCACTTTCATTTTTGGTAAACTTTTTATTGGGTCACCCTGTATACATTCATATTAGCAACGTTATGAGCGAGGAAGTAGAATTATTGAATGACCCTCGTAGTTCAAAATACACCACAAGCCCACAACATCTAACTTTGACCATCCTTGAGGAGGCTGGGTTCAAGATTCACATTGATGCCTGCATTATAAGTTCAAAGGCGTGTCTGAATTTGAGACTTCGATTTAGTTGTTTTACATAATGAAATAAATAAAATATATAACTCTCAATTGATGTTTGCCAAATTCAGACGTTTTGTTCAATTTGAGGCTGTGTGATTTAGAAGCCTTGATTTACTTTATGAATACACGAAAATGAAATAACGAAACAAAATATCTTGGCAACTGAAACTTATTTTCTATAATTCATTTTCATTATTTATTAACAGATTATTAAATAACAGACGCAACAATTCATTAATTATTTATCTTTCCTCAGAGTATTAGGCAGTACAATATCTGATGAGATACAGAGCGAGTTAAAAAACAGCCACTTTTTTTCGCAAAGGCACTTTTTTCGCAAAGGCGTCTTACGAGAGATTTCAGACATGCATATTCAAAACTAATGGTATTGCTAAAGAGCATTAATTTGGCGTTCGTTAAAAAAGAAGACAGAAAAGAATTGCAAAAGTCAACCATTGCTTTATCATGTTACACTAATTTTAGTTAAGCCCTGTATTTTGACGCAAATCCACAGGATGGTCGCATTAACATGCCAATCAACGTATTTTAACAAAGGACACTTTCTTAAATCGGCTGAGTAGATTCTTTTCACTTCTCTATTCTTGAATTCAGCCTTTTCTACATCTCTATTTATTTTAAGTCATTTTAATATTTTGTATTTAACATTCATGCCCCTTTTTCAGAAAATAGCAGGCTCTACTAAAATTGATATAACATGACGGATGTTTGAATTTTTTTAATTTCTTTAAGTGAAAGCCAAATGTCCTATCATTGGTTTTCCATCTGTAGGCCTGAAATATTTGTGGCAATTTTGCAACCAAAAAAGATAGAAAAAAAATTGAATCACATTGTACAGCAATATATTATATGACAAGTACAACTACAACAAATTCTTAGGGAATATCTTATCAATTAATTTGTACAGGTTGTCAATGAACAACTTACACACATCTAGAGTTTTTTACTCATTGACCAGAGTATTTAAGAATTCATGCATCGATCTTCATGTTTAACTTTAGACCTGGGTCCTATTTCATTACACTCAACGTATGGAAGAATTCTTAAACATATTCTCATCAACTTGGCTGAAGTCTGCTTAATTAATCTTGTATGAAATACATGTGCAGTGTAATCTTGTTAATACAAATTCGCTGGGGGCCTATGGTTTTAATTTGTGTATAAGGTTATCTTTATGCAATTTCTTAATCCATGGGTCTTGAAAACCAATTTGTGGTATCAGGAATTTTGTGTTTTAACGAGTTTCCACTGCTAGATGAGAAGGTGACAACCTAGAAAAGGAGATAACTCAAGGAGCTACCAAAGGAATGTGTCACCATGGCAGACCAAAACTCTTGTTGGACTGACGGCATTAAAGAAGCAACAGGTCTATCTCTTATCTCCAGAGGTGGCGCCATCCTCATAATTTCTTTTTTGGCAACATTTTTTTAGGGGGCATGAAAAATATGATGTGTGCTTAAATTGTCAAATTTGGTCTAATACTAAGGGAGTGTTCATAAATACCTTGGTGGAGGGTTGGACAAAATGGAGGGGGGGGGGGGGGGGAATCAGAAGAAAAAGTCTTGTAAAAGGGGGGATCAGAAGAAAAAAATTGGTACTTAATAGGAGATAATAAAAAAAAGTCCAACATTTTTTGGCCGACTCACGCACACGAAAAAGGCAATTTTTTCTTCCGCGCTTCGAGCACAACAAACATTTATATTTTCACGCTTCATGAGCAGTCAAATCTACTATTGCTCGATTAATTGGACATACAGGGGGGATAAAAAAAAAATGTAAAAGGGGGATCAAGAAAAAAATTAACACAGTTGGGGGGGGGGGGGTCAAGAAAGAAAATATGTCCACGGCTCAAACATATTCAACCTCCCCCACCAAAGTATTTATGAACACTAATTGGTATGAAATGCACGCTTGCTCGCAAAATTTAGCTGTTTTATGCTAAAATTGTCAACTTTTTGGTCTAATTTACTAATAAAATGTGCGCGAAGAGTGGAAATTGTTTTTGCATTTTTATGCTAAAATTGTTTTCTTATTTTAAGCAATCTTTAACAATGGAATTATACAGTATATTAAACAGTTCAAATATATACATATTAGTATTACACTATATTGATATATCAAGAATTTCACAATTTTAAATACTTTAATTGCGTGTATCTGTTACAGGGATGCAAAAACAATAATTTATCAACAATGCACTTTTTAAATTAACATATCAGTTTTTATACAATTTTACTTTACCTCAAAACAGTTATAATTCTAATCATTTATTGTTTTCTTGGGATGAAATTTACAATGATCAAACATTTATTTAATTTGATCTGTCCATCTACATCAGATCATATTCATGTATTCATAAATAAATTATAGCACTTATAAATAAAGCGCTATTTCATTAAGATCACCGCGCTAAGCCATTATTATGATGGATGTCATCAGGAAATCATCACAATAATATGGCTTCACCTAGGTGGCTGCTGGCAAGGCGAACCCTAGTTCTGAGACTTGTTTGTGATCGTGTGGGTATACAAGAATCAAATTAATGGGCAACCTTTCCATATAATGTATATTGTTGCTATTAGTGGTGGCACCAGCATACAAAATGTTGTATTTTAATGTCAAAATTGCCTGAAATTAGCTTAATTTGGTCAGACGTTTCAGACCAATTTAAAATTAATTACGTGCAATTCTGACATTAAAGGTCAACCGTAAAAATGCATGGAATTAGGCATGGAAACCAAAGAGGACAATTCATCGCTGTTCTGACATAACGACACATCTCAACAGAATTAAGTAAAGTGATGTATCGTTATGTCAGAACAGCGACGAATTATACAGTAATTTTTTCTCAGAAAGCAGTATCCAATCTGAACTACAAAGGTGTCATTTTAAAGCATTTAAGAAGAAGCTCCCTTTGTTGTTATTAAGGTCTCAACTGCAGTGCACCCTTTAGCTGTGGTTTATGTACACATATAAAACAGTAATATTTTGTTATTTACATTATATATCTTTGTGGACTATATACAACTTGTGCATGTGCAGTGGTATAGTGTGTATAGCCACAGACAATCTGTGGTATAACTTACCCACTTTGCAATCAGATGTCACATACCAGTGCGGTCAGCGGACTGCACATAGAAGATGTTTTAACCTCCTGAGAACTACCGGCCGATTGGTCAGAAAGATAGATATATCATTTATTGCACCAATCAGAGACAGTGTTAGAATAATTGTATCCCTGATAAAGATTAGAGTGAAATATTTTACAAGCTGCATTTTAATTGGCTATTCAAATGAGTATATCTTGCAATACACCAATCAGAACCACTGCAAGATAGGTCGGTAGTGCTCAGGGGGTTAAATATGTTGATATCAGAAAACAAACCAACAGGTGATGATAACAGCACAGTTGTGGATAAACTCGAGAAAAATACAGCTTACTGGCAGTGTGTTAAAGGATAAATACAGGTACCATAACATTCACCTATTATTAGGCTTGCATGACAAGAGGTTTTTTCCTGGTCGACCAGTCACCAACAAATCAAACGACCATTGGATGTTAAATTGTGCCACAATTTTGATGCTCAATTTATTCTTGAAAATGTACAAATAATGGAAGTATGACACTAACTAAAGAACAGATAAATTACACAAGGCATTTCACTAACGTCTTTGCTTGGTAACACAGTAATTAATTAATCCATGTTTTGTATCCATTACATTTGTTTACTGTGAAGCAGGAAAGGTGAATTTAACTTATTTTCTCATTCAGTGTGCACACTGCACAGGACTTCCGAAAATATACTTTACTAGTCAACTATTGCGAGGTGCAGTCACGACCCCGAATAGTGGCGACCTTGTCGTGCAAGCCTACTATATCAATTATTTACCTTTCAAAACAATATTCATAATAACTATGCCAGTATAATATCGCCACCCTCCATGATAACGGCTTAACTCACTTTTAGCCAAATTTAGCTCACCAGTCAATAAAAAGACATTTTGTCTTAGTTTTTTATCTGTTATGTAACCGCCCTGACCAGTAACACTGTTATAGGTTCAATTATCTCTAAATCGTATGTTTTCTACAAAAAATTGTTTGTAAACATGTTTGTGCTTGAAAATGTTTTGTGTGTGTTTACTCAAAACTAGAAAAATTAGGTAGGCAGTTATCGTAGCAGGGTGAAGATATTCATATTAATAACTATGCAAAAGTAGTCAATTTATCTGTTATGTAACCGCCCTGATCAGTAACACTTGTGCTTGAAAATGTTTTGTGTGTGTTTACTCAAAACTAGAAAAATGAGGTAGGCAGTTATCGTAGCAGGGTGACGATATTCATATTAATAACAATGCAAAAATATAAACTGCTCACAAAAAGTATCGAAACACTTAGAAATGATCCAATATATAACGGCTCGAAAAGGTATGCATAAATCGAAGCAAATAACCAAGTGCATAATTTTGTTCTGCATATTTTGACATCTCGATCGTTGAGATACGATGTTGCGGAGTGGAGTTATTGTCATTTCAATGATCGTGGGTCCAGTTTCAAAGGTGACACTCATCCCTATTGAAAATCACGAATCTGATCATTTTAAACAGTAATGCAAACCTCTGTCTATAGGATGATTGTCACTTTTGAAACTGGACCCACGACCATTGAAATGACAATAACTCCGCTCCGCAACATCGTATCTCATCGATCGAGGTGTCAAAATACGCAGAACAAAATTATGCACTTGGTTATTTGCTTCGATTAATGCATACCTTTTCGAGCCGTTATATATTGGATCATTTCTAAGGGTTTCGATACTTTTTGTGAGCAGTTTACTCCTTTCATCAACCTCAGACAGTGAAATCAGAGTGTATTTTGTTGATGGGGCAACATTTACACAGGTGCCAGAATTGGTCTTTGATTGCGTAGCTACGGTAGGTGCATATACCCCATTAGAATAACACACATGATAATAAGCTACAATCATTAGAATATACTCTCACATCACTGCACAGAGGTAGATGACTAGCGTATCGTGAAATCAACCTAGAAAAAAGTCATGTGGCATAATAAGTAGAAATGACAACAATTTCTCAAAGAGATGCTATCAGGCATGATATTCATATCAGGTGAAAAAATCTGAAAATTATTAAACAACAGTAGACTGTTTTGCCCAAAATTGTCTACATTTTGGGCTACATAAATGCAAATGTTGGCAAAAATATCTAGTTTTAAGAGTTAAATATCTACTTTTAGATTTGTATCTACAATATATCAAGCCAGTGCTATTTAGCAGGGGTGTAAGCGGTCACAAATAAAAAGAGGAAAACAGATGAAAACTAGGGTAAAAATGCCAAATATGGGCTGAAATAAAGAAAAAGCTGAAATTTTGGCACAAGAAATATTTGAAAAAGAGGAACTTTAAGTAGCTAAAAAGAGAAAATCTCTTGGTTTCAGAATAATTGACATATTCATCAATCTATGCATCATTCTACCACAAGGCAACGAAAAAACCCAACCCTGTTCAATGGGCAAACAGTCATCTCAGATAAGGTCGGTCGGTCAGGCATTTTTAAAATGTTGATGATTTGCGATAATTTGTGAAATTGTCAACAAAAATCTTTTTAAAAATTGAAAACTCTTCAAAAGATTCTGTAAAAAAAGTATTTTTGTTTGTTTGTAAAAATGACTCGGTCAAGCATGTAGAACAGGGTGAGTTGTTTCACCGCCTAACCATAGCAATCTAATGTTGGTGAATTCCTCCCTAAGATAAAATCTGGTTGTGAACTGGACTATAACTCATTCCTCCATGAGATCAAATGGCTGTGAATCCTCCTGACTATTATTATTGTCGAGTAATTGACTCACTTTTTCACCGATTTTATCCGGCTCTAAAGCATCACCAGCGTTTTTCTCTGCAGGCCAGTCCATGTCCATAGAGAAATCCTCACTGTCCTCATCTGGATCCTTTGAAGCTTTGTTTTCATCTTCCTTAGTTACGGAAGCAGGTTTATCATCATCAACTCCAGCATTGCTAACAGAACCAAAATCTTCTACTTCCTTAGCGCCATCCTCATCTTTCTTAGCGCCATCCTCATCTTTCTTAGCGTCATCTTCATCTTTCTTGGTTACAACAGATGCATTCAAGATGGCATCATGTTCCTCTGTGATGTTTTCCAGGATATCATCATTCACTTTTGCTGTACTATTTGCAGTGGTTTTGTCAGATGGGTCATGAGAAATTGATTTATTCTTACTGGTGGGAGACTGGGATTGTGATTTTTCTTCTGAGGCATTTTCAGGTGCTGCATCCTTTGGAGAAGATGTTTGAGGAGATGCCCTTTCCTTGGTACTGGATTTAGAAGCTTGTTTCTTCACACTGAACTTTTTAACCTTTGGTTTCTTGACACCGTCAGTGACTTCCTTAGAAGACGATTTCTGACAGGCGTCTTTAACAGGAGACTTCTGCTGATGGGTCGTTTCCTTGAGATCACAAACCTCTTTCTTACCACCAGCACTAACCACACTGGTTTCCTCTTTTTCCTGCTTTTCATTTTCTGTCTTGTCGTTTTCGCTTGGTGATGTAGACTCTTCTTTACCACATTCTATGATTTCATCTTTATTGGTAGAGTCTTCCTTCACTTCATGTTCCTTCTTGTTTTCATCTGGTGAAGGGTGTTTCTGACTTGTACCAGTATCTATCTTCTCTGACACCTGATTGCTTCTCTTGTCTTGTGCGTCTTGCTTATTCTTTGGATTAACATCCGCATCATTTTCATCTGGTTTGGTATGACTGGTCACTGTTGTTGTTGGAGGTTTAAAAACTTTCTTTGGCTTAGCTCCGAATGTCGGGACTACTTTTGATGGGGGCTTGAATGGCTGTTTTACCTTCTGACAACTGGACTTGTTGGTCGATTTTACACCTTTTGGTTCTTTAGATGCCCCGCTGTGTTCTTTTTTTTCCTTCTTTTTCACCGGCTCTTCTCGCTTGCTATCATCACCATTATTCTTCTCGTCCAGTTTCCTCTTTTGCCCAGACTTCGCATTATCTTCTCCGTTCCCTTGCTTTTCAAGCTCCTTTTGTTTCTTCCTTTCAAGTTTCTTCTCTGCTTTCAATTTATGCTTCTCTTCTTTTCGTTTCTCCTTCTCAGCTTTCTTTGCAGCACTTTTTGCTTCTGTGTCATCTACTTTGGATAGCTTATCAAGCAGCATTTTCTGCTCTTTTTTCTTTGATAATTCTTCTTTCTTCTTCAACTTTTCTTGCTCCTTGCGTACCTGCTTTTCTTTCTTTTCCTTGTTTTTCATTTCTTCTTTGGCCAATTTTGCTTCCATTGTTTCCATCTCTCCTTCGTTTTTATTCTTTAATTTTGTTTGCTCCTTAAGTAACTTCTTCTCTGTCTTCATTTTATTTTTCATTTCTATTTTGGCCAATTTTGCTTCCTCTTTTAACTTCTTTTCAAGCTCTTTCTTCTCCATTTGAGCAATTGTTGCAGCTTCTTTATTCTGCTTTGTCAGTTTCTCATCCACATCTGTTTCTTCCGACGTTGCGCCCTCTTTTGATGACTTATCTTGTCGTTCTTGATCTTTTAATCTACGCTTTTCTTCCTTTTTCTTAGCCTTTTCCTCCTTTTTCTTAGCCTTCTTCTCTTGCTTCCGTCTTTGCTTTTCTTCTTGTCTGGCCTTTTTCTTGGCGTCTGAATCTTCCTTGCCGACTACAAAATCTAAAAGATATATAAATATCAAAGAGAAGGAATCAGGGTTATTCTACATTCAGATCAAAAATAGTTGGCACATGTCAATCATCCTATGTGTTGTTATCTACCATGCCACAAATATGCATGTGGACATCATAACTCTACTTTACTTTTACATGTTCCTTCAGCCTTTCTCTTTCAACTTACGGACTGCAGGCGGCCAACATTTTTCTGGATGACGACTGGTTTATGTCCATGATATGATTTGTTGGTTACCCAGTAGATATGCTAGCTTATTAGTATCATTTTAGCAATATACTCCTATCTTGCTTAAATATTTTATAGCTTACTGAACTCGCTCATCTCTATTTATGTAGACAATATATGGTACTCTGCTAATCTACTTCTGTGCAATGACATCAGAGTGTATTTCAGTGAGGGCAGATTACTAATACTAGCGCATTACATGATTGCATACACATCCCTGGCACTGGTAGTAAATTTGTGTCTTTGAAATCAGTGCACAGAATTAGATGACCCGTGCAGTCTGTAGAGAGAGTATCATCTCAACTAAGTGCCTTTAATTGGTTAGAACAGAACTGGGATACTCCAATGGATTCAGTGTTTTTCAATATCATTCTCTATTATGAAAAAAATATTTTTTTTGAAGAGGAACCCATGAGTATACCTAATGTTCAGACAAAATGTACCCATCACATATACCAGTTGACTCAATTTGTAACTTAAATATGACACAATTTGCATTGATTTTTCTTCATTTGTTGATAAACTTTAATAATTTCGTGTTCAGAAACCAAAATTTGAGAATTTTGAGAGTATGTGATAACATTTTGAAAATTGATTCATCGGCGTAGTGCTTGTTGACTATAACCGTTGCCCGGTCAACTGGCTCACGCTATTACTTTGATATGAACCACTGATCACATTGATCATAACACAACGCCTATGGCAGTTTCATAATTCAGAACAGATGTATGGGCTTGAACCAGTAACCACGAGTTACTAATGTGCACTACATCAATATACCAAACTAAATAAAAAAAATGGAATTGGGTGGGGGGGGGTCCAAGAGAAAAAAGCATGTTATTGTAACCAAACAACTGTTTCATACCAAAATACCAGGGAAATGGTGTATGTATTTTCCATAATTAACAAAAAACCCAAATTAAAACACTGCAGTCTAAAAATAGTACAGGAAACCAATAAAGATGATTTGTGTGCATGGAAGTGGGGGGGGGGGGGGGGGGGGGGATACCGTCTGAAGAACAATCTAGGTTTATGACATTGTACTTGGTCTAAAACTCACCAATTATTAGACAACACGTGGAGATTTGTCCTTATCAAACAAGATAAGCTAGTCAAACAAGATAATTATAAGCTATTATGTCTCTCTGTTGGGATATAATAACATCTCTCTGATTGAATCATCAACTATAAACAAATATAGCTTTGACTCCAGCACAGACTGCGGGTACTGTTAAAATAAAGGGAGCACAGCACCAAGACGCTCTCCATAGACTTAACTGTTAGGAAAGGCTTATTTAAATGGCTCTAGTTTCTAAATTAGCGCTAAAATTTCAATGAAATTTTGATATGTTTTACTCACAAGGGTAATCTACAACATATCTGAATATGAAGGCAAATTTCTCGTGCACTTTTTTTGATATAAGCCGCCGCATAACAACGTAGTGATATGCCTACCTAAATTCGGTCTCCGGTCTGGATATCACCGCATGTGTAAATCGGTCCGTGAAATTAAAATTGACCTCAAATCACCTAGTTAAAATGTCAGAACATCAACTACACATTTCAAACACAACATATTAGTGAAAAATTATATCATAAACCGTCAAAAAATAACTCTCTTTCCCGCCAAATAGGAACTATTGTCGTACTCAACTTTGATTGATCGCGACGATAGCGTGTCGCGATACCTATTTAGGTATGTGCTCCCTTATAGAGCACAAATTTGCTCAAAATCATTCAAAATTGATATCAACTTTTTTAGCGTGAAATTTTGAACAAACTAGCCAAATAAAATTACAATTGAACAATCCATTTTTGAAATATGTTCTGATCACGGAGGCCGCATCTTCCGTAAAATCACTATTATTTTCCGTTTTTTGACTCTAGACGCGGCACGCTTTGACTTGTTAGGCCTACACTCACGAAATTCAAACTTTTTGACTCAAATCCAACTGATTTTGATTTCGATCAGTCTCTGATTATGTCAACCTAACCCACCTATAGCACATCAACTGAAATAACGCCGTGTTTTTGTTTAAAAAAGAGCAACCACACCCCCCCCCCCCCCCGTGTTTTTTAAACCGGACAAAGTTGGCCTATGCCATAAATACACTGCCCAGTAGATATCAAAACGCATAGATTTGGGTGAAACCCGACTTTTATTTATTGCATTGTGTAATACACCTACACTGGATCGGAGCACGCGGGAGATCGGGAACCTGGCGCTATAAGGGAGCACAGCACCAAGACGCTCTCCATAGACTTTACTGTTAGGAAAGGCTTATTTAAATGGCTCTAGTTTCTAAATTAGCGCTAAAATTTCAATGAAATTTTGATATGTTTTACTCACAAGGGTAATCTACAACATATCTGAATATGAAGGCAAATTTCTCGTGCACTTTTTTTGATATAAGCCGCCGCATAACAACGTAGTGATATGCCTACCTAAATTCGGTCTCCGGTCTGGATATCACCGCATGTGTAAATCGGTCCGTGAAATTAAAATTGACCTCAAATCACCTAGTTAAAATGTCAGAACATCAACTACACATTTCAAACACAACATATTAGTGAAAAATTATATCATAAACCGTCAAAAAATAACTCTCTTTCCCGCCAAATAGGAACTATTGTCGTACTCAACTTTGATTGATCGCGACGATAGCGTGTCGCGATACCTATTTAGGTATGTGCTCCCTTATAGAGCACAAATTTGCTCAAAATCATTCAAAATTGATATCAACTTTTTTAGCGTGAAATTTTGAACAAACTAGCCAAATAAAATTACAATTGAACAATCCGTTTTTGAAATATGTTCTGATCACGGAGGCCGCATCTTCCGTAAAATCACTATTATTTTCCGTTTTTTGACTCTAGACACGGCACGCTTTGACTTGTTATTTAGGCCTACACTCACGAAATTCAAACTTTTTGACTCAAATCCAACTGATTTTGATTTCGATCAGTCTCTGATTATGTCGACCTAACCCACCTATAACACATCAACTGAAATAACGCCGTGTTTTTGTTTAAAAAAGAGCAACCACACCCCCGTCAAAAAATAACTCTCTTTCCCGCCAAATAGGAACTATTGTCGTACTCAACTTTGATTGATCGCGACGATAGCGTGTCGCGATACCTATTTAGGTATGTGCTCCCTAAACTGCATAGGTAAATGTAATTTACAAAGACTACAAACATGGCAGCCTCCACTTATGTCTAGAAAGACCTAAATGTGTACATGTTTGAAATCACATGCTAATAGTGGCTTGGCTTCGCCCCCCAAAAAGGGTCATTTGATATACCGAATGGCTTATAACGCTCTCTAATTTGTTTTTGTAACCTAGCGAAATTTTTACCCTAACCCTAAACCTAACTAACCTTAATCCTAACTAACTCTAGGCCTATAACCCCTAATCCTAACTAAACCTATACCCTTACAACTGTTACAATCCCTTGCTAGGTTAAGAAAAAATGTACTCAGCGCATCCCTATACCCACTTCTGTACCAAGTACCCATGGGAGATTACATCACACTATAGTTTGATCAGCTCAAATTGGCGAAGCCTTCTTACAGCAGCAAATGAATACAGAAGGACGCGGGCGCATGTAAGCAACACACAAATTATGCATCATATGCATGACGCATACGTGCGTTCAAAACCGTGTGTGTGGCCATAATCTCGCATGTACGCTTGGATTACTTCTGCACTCGGAGAGATAAAAACTGAATATTTCTTGCCAATTTGGAACTGATTAAACTATAAATGCTACTTACCCTGCTGGGAAGTGGACCCACTTGCATTTAGGTTTGCCAAGACGTCCCGGGTCTCATCTAGAAGGGCTGCTGTCTTATCCAAAAGATCCTCTACACTCGATGTCCCTGATTGCTGGGACTGAGAGAGGATTTTATCTTTAGTGCAGTCAGTATTAACTGTTTGTGGAGACTGCTGGATATCTGATTTAAAAAGAGATAAGTAAACTTGGTTAGATTTTGGTGAAAATCTGTAAATCTATTCTTGCAATTCCAGGAGAATCCAAATAGAATCTAACAAACTTTGTAGGTTTATAAAAGTAAAGGGAGGATAAACTTAAGGGTTTTCGTAAAATTATCCGATGGAAATCCAAATAGATTCTTGCAGCATGTGACAAAATTCTAACCCTGGTAAACATTAATGGATACACACATCTCAATTTGCTAGACTACTGCTCAGTGGTCCAGGGGTAGAAAATAATTGCACAGCGCTAGAATCAAGTTGAGTCATACAAAAAACAGTTTGTGAGAATAATTCCATTGTTGTAAATGAGATGGTGTAAAGATTTGAATAACAATCAACAATTCATGCAAATCTGTTTGTGATACTCTGCATTTCTACCTCTAGTAGTTGAATTCATAAAACAGGGATGAGAATGAACATAATTTTAAAAAAAACCCACCTGAAAACTTGGATAAGTATGTGACAATAGGTCAAAAACAGGCTGAAGTTAAAAGAAAGTGCAGATATTTTGACCAAACACACCTGAATTCAGGTTTAAACCAGAAAATTCTCATGCCTGATAAAAGTATGATCAACAGGCAGCTTGGTACAAAATGACAAACATATCTCTACCTTATTGACCACTACTAAAGACTATTCTACTATAGTTTGATCAGTTCCAAATTGGCAAGCCACCTTACAGCAGTGAATTAATACAGAATGGCGTATAAAATGCCCATGAACGCATTGTGCATATTGCGTGATATGCACATTCGACCAAAATCATGAGCGTATAGCTAAAAGCGTGTCGTACGCTTTGATTAATTTTGTGTGCGGAGACATAAAACCGCATATTTCTCGCCAATTTGGAACTGATTGAACTAAAGGTGTTGTATAGCGTGCACTTCCCCAGTCTCCTTGCGATTTAAATAGCTCAATTTGCACCCAAATTGCGATGCAATGCAGAATACTTCAAGGCATGTGTGTCTGATTTTGTTTACCTTGAGAATCAGCTGTGTTGTCTTCAGGTATGGATCCTTTGAAGTTTTGACTGAAGCCAAATTTCTTAACCCTCTCCTGTAAATGAAATAACCAAACATTGGTATAAATCATAAAAAGTTCAACCATTCGAAAAAATAACTTGTCCACAAATGCATTCTAATCTCCTTCCAAAGTAGGTACATCTGGCCATGATTGATTGTAGGCTATTTCAACCTTTGCAAACTCATATTTTTCTTATTGGTTATTTATGAAGGCAATAATCCTCTATTGTCAATGGTTGCTTTTTCGCCTTCTAATCAGGTTTGTTTAAACCTACCTTAACAACAACACACATTGTAAACAATATTTAATGCAATGCATTTACCTACTATAACGGTACTACTCTAAACAAAGACGGTACTTCCTGAGCACCAAACAAGAACAAAGGGATTAGGTCAGGTCACCGGATGTACAACGTATGTTGTGCTAACTACAGTTCAAGAGTATTAAGTCAAGTAGACTTGAGGGGAGAAGGCTTCGGTGAATGTTGTATCCAAGGTGTCTACTCGGTGCAAATGCCCACTGCCACATTTTCTTATGCCTGTCATGGCATTTTAGTAACTTGGCTGCCAGTACCTGTACATGCATTATATGCTTAATTGTACCTGTATGGACACTTCATGGTACAACCAAAGAACCCACAATAAAAGCAGAGTTACTGTGGTACTGTGCAGCTACTTAGGTGGTACTTTACTGGTGTACTGTACAGGTGCTGTCAGCAGAGTATAAGAAAATGCCAGTGTACCATTATTCAAGGAGTTGTGTCTGAAACAGGTCATGAATGAGTGTTTCAACTTACCGGGATGGACATATTAAGCGCCTCGTGAGCTCTGGCTTTAGCTTTGTCTATCTTACTGGTGTAACTTTTACCCTTAGAAAAGGCCTGAAAATTTAAAGCAAAAGAAAACAATTAGTTCAATTAAAATACAAGAGACTTAAAGAGGGCAATGTTTGATCACATATAATACCCATAGGTTCTACCTAATTACACACGATCAATAGACCTATAAATAGTGTAGTATCACTGCATTCAGAGCAGTGACACATCAAGTGATCAAATACGGCACTCCCATATTCCAAGATTTCTTCTTGAATTGGAGATTCATTTCAATATTTGGAAGAAGAAGTTTAAGCTTCCGACCAAAGAAGTCTTGGAGTGGGAGTAGTTAAGGTTTCATTGGAGCCAGAGCATTTGTGTATGTTGCCGACCGCTGCAAAATACAGAGATGCTAGTGGAGTAGAATTAGATACTACATCGTTGTGTTTCTCTGTTACGATACCCATGGTGTTGTACGTGATACATGTAGGATAAATCAACATTAAAACATAACAAGTTGGGGTTATTCTGTTATTTTACACCTCCAATTGCAATCTTTGTTTTTCAATTGGCCAATTCAATCTAAACGAATATCCAATACTGAATTCTTACCGTATTTGTTTTTCTTGACACAAGATACAAACAGAACAGGGCTGGAACTTCAATTTTTTTCAACTAGCCAGTCTGGCAGGTAACTCACAAAAAATACTACCCAACATAAATGTCACCAGCCTGTGTGACACACTTGCACTGTGAGTTTGAATTGTTTTATCCGCCAGTCAGGCAGGTACTTTTGTATCGTCACCCACCCGACGCAAAAGTTATTCGCTATGGGTAGGCAGGCGGGTTCTATTTCCAGGCCTCGATAAAAATACTCAAATACAAGATGATGGAGTCATTGACTCATATAACACAGAATCGTAATCAAATTGCCTACAATAAATTTTGTATGCGTTAAAAATATCATGGTGATGCCAATCTAGGTACAAAGCAATTTACACACACATTAACATTTGTGTGCGCACATCATGTTTTGATTCACACAGTAATGTTAACCCTTTGAACCCGGAGTTATTATAAGGGTTCGGTACACCCACCCTGACTTCTCCGGGGGTAAAATGCTAAATATAGTACACCTATATCATCCGTAATATATGTTACCGATGATAGAGGGCAGTATGCCATTGTACTACACGTATAACGTAACCTATTTATAACATAAAAACGTCCGTTTTTATCGCCAAAATTGCCAATCATGACCGTAAAACAATGCATCCCTGTCTACCTGAGAATGATCTGCGCCATATTGTGTTGCATATTCATCCGATTTTGCGCTATTTTTGACTGTTTTCTTCAGCTAAATGACATCAAATCACAACGAAAACCTTGCGAAACAATGTATTTCACATCGGGTGAACATCACATGACTTTCAAGTCACATGACCACTCAGTCATATGATCAATGTGTCATCTGTTCGCTCAGGTCGATTTTTCGACCTATCGGGTTATACGACGTTCTCCGATAGGTCGATCGACCTATCGGGTTCAAAGGGTTAATGTTATTTGCAGCTGCATGATTTTTAATGATACAGAGATTCTTCCTAAAGTGGAGCCTCCTTCCAACAGCGAATGAATACAGAAGGATGTGCGCACGTATGAAGGCACTGTGCATCATATGCGTGACACTGGTATGAGTTCAAAACTGCATGCTTGTGGCCATAACCGCGAGAGAATGCTTAGATTACTTTTGCGCGAAGAGAGCTGACCACCAAATATTTCTCTTAAATTTGGAACTGATTAAACTATAGAAATACAAGGCTAAAACATTCTACAGCCTATTGAGTTCCTAATCATCTATACACATTACCAATCTGTTCCCATAGGTTTTTTCCTCTTCATTAGGCAAAAAAGAAATCCTGTTCTACTAACTCGATCGACCCATTTTTAGAAATCAGTGATTTAATTTTTTGTTGGTCAAAACACGGCAAAATGTTTACTGATTTCTTGGAATTTTACTACTCATTTTGAAGAGGAAAAAACAAAAGAAAAAATCCTGACCCATCTACCCAACCTGAAAGGTCCGTTTGCCGATAAAAAATGCCCAGGGAGTTGGGTTAAACCTTTTAACGTATTATTGAGATTCTTCCTGTTTTACTTACTGTTCCCATAGTTTTATCCTCTTCATACTTCTTTATGCATCCTGTGTTTACCCAGGCTCTTGTGATAGTTTGATCCAGGAATACCATATGATAAAGAACCTGGTGAAGAATAAGGACAGATAATAAAAGAAAGGTAATGGGTTGTATTCAGCTGCAATTTCATCTCGTTAAGCTGATGATCTTACAATTGGACAATGGGGACACACACACACCCTTTAAATTTTGTTGACCAAAAAGTGCAAAAATATGATTTTTTTACCAAAAATTGATTTTGCAACGTTGTCTGATCATGTTTGAGCCAATAAAGTGATTTGTTTTGTCAAAATTACAAAAATCAGCATTTTTAGTGACATTTGATACCAAAATGGATTCTCTGCCTCATTCATTTTCCAAAAATGTATACTTTTATATACATCACATTTCAAAAGTTAAAGTGCTTGATAAATTGATATGTTTAGGGCTAACACCCCCTTAAAGTGATGAGAATAAGGTGTTTGGTTGCTCATGTTAGAAACAAAAGTAAAAAGTAAAAAGTGGGTGTTTCTTCCAACAAGAAGTTGTACACCCCATTCTCCCGATTAGTGTTCCTCCTCTATCTGTATCCATATTTAGGTGAAACATCAAAAACTGGTAAAGAAACTACTACTTCCTGTTTTAAGAAGCAGCCCAACAACCAACAAGTCTCATTACTGTCAACACACTGTCATAACACTTATAATCAGCTTTTACATGAAAAACTAAATTTAAAAATACTGCAAGTCACGACTTGCGAATCCCCCTGGCTGGGAGATCAACTAAATGAGGTCAACGGTAATATATGGGTCATGTTCCCCCGGTGTTTATGTTTCTTTTCTCCAAGTTTGAGGTCAATCGGTCAACTTTAACGATTTGACCTCTGGATGACCTTTGACCTCAGATGACCTCTAATTATTTTTTTACATGTTCCCACGGTGTTCATTGCACAAATTAACCCCTTGTTGACCTTTGACCTTGGTTGACCGTTGACCTCGGATGACCTCTAATTTATTTTAGACATGTTCCCCCAGTGTTCATGTTTCTTGTCTCCAAGTTTGACGTCGATCGGGCAACTTTTACGATTTGACCTCTGGATGACCTTTGACCTCAGATGACCTCTAATTTATTTTAGACATGTTCCCCCGGTGTTTATGTTTCTTTTCTCCAAGTTTGAGGTCAATCGGTCAACTTTAACGATTTGACCTCTGGATGACCTTTGACCTCAGATGACCTCTAATTATTTTTTTACATGTTCCCACGGTGTTCATTGCACAAATTAACCCCTTGTTGACCTTTGACCTTGGTTGACCTCTAATGACCGTTGACCTCGGATGACCTCTAATTTATTTTAGACATGTATCCCCAGTGTTCATGTTTCTTGTCTCCAAGTTTGACGTCGATCGGGCAACTTTTACGATTTGACCTCTGGATGACCTTTGACCTCAGATGACCTCTAATTTATTTTAGACATGTTCACCCGGTGTTAATGTTTCTTGTCTCCAAGTTTGACGTCAATCGGGCAACTTTTACGATTTGACCTCTGGATGACCTTTGACCTCAGATGACCTTGGATGACCTCTAATTTATTTTAGACATGTTCACCTAGTGTTCATGTTTCTTGTCTCCAAGTTTGACGTCGATCGGGCAACTTTTACGATTTGACCTCTGGATGACCTTTGACCTCAGATGACCTCTTATTTATTTTAGACATGTTCACCCTGTGTTCATGTTTCTTGTCTCCAATTTTGACGTCAATCGGGCACCTTTTACGATTTGACCTCTGGATGACCTTTGACCTCAGATGACCTCTAATTTATTTTAGACATGTTCACCCGGTGTTCATGTTTCTTGTCTCCAAGTTTGACGTCAATCGGGCAACTTTTAAGATTTGACCTCTGGATGACCTTTGACCTCAGATGACCTTGGATGACCTCTAAGTTATTTTAAACATGTTCACCCGGTGTTCATGTTTCTTTTCTCCAAGTTTGAAGTCAATCGGGGAACTTTTACGATTTGACCTCTAAATGACCTTTGACCTCAGATGACCTTTGCAAATTAGACCCCCAAACAAGCAGCTACAGTGTTTGACCATGGCCTACCTATCACTGAAGGTTTGAAGTCAATCCGTCCATCCTTTCAACAGATACAGCATTCGGGCAACTTTTACGATTTGACCTCTAGATGACCTTTGACCTCAGATGACCTTTGCAAATTAGACCCCCAAACAAGCAGCTACAGTGTTTGACCATGGCCTACCTATCACTGAAGGTTTGAAGTCAATCCGTCCATCCTTTCAACAGATACAGCATTTGGAAAAAAAGGCTAACCAAAAGACACATACACACATACGCACGCACATTGACATGATGACAAAATCCCCTTCTGGTTTTACAAACCAGGGGGATAAAAACAAAGTTTACAATAATGGACGCTTACAGGCATTTTGTTATTTTCATCAAGTTCCAGGAAAGTCCCAACATCTGGATCTTCTTCCACCATGGCTGGCCACCTAGGAAATAATTAAGACAATTAAATGGTATTGATGATTAGGGGTCTAATATCTACTCTTGGTTCCATATTAAATCTTTACATGTTAAATTTGCAGCATAATTTGGGAATACCCTCCACATATTTATAATACACTTTTCCCCGTAAAACGTAAATTGAAAAGGCTACAGTATTAAGTGTAATACATAACCATTCCAAATTTTGAAAATAAATATACAAATCCACACATCACCACAATCAATGGTAATAAACACTTCGTAGACCAGGCATTCTCGAATGGTTTTGGTGAAGTGCCACTTCCAAAATTGAAGTGTTAAAGTGCCACACTCCATGCGAGAGGGCGAAGTTATGAGTTCCTATTCCTAAGATGTGGGTCAAAAGGTGTGTTATTTAGGGTCAAATATCTTAGACATCTTAGGTCCTGTCTTTTTTTTAAAAATGTAAAATAAAAACTAAATTGAAAGTTGGAAATAATAATAACAAGGGTTTGAAGCCACAAGGCACTATCTACAATGGCTGCCATGTGTAAGGTTGTAGTTTTACAATGGTGCACCATATAGCAACAGAGGTGTATAATATATGGCAGCTAATACAGATGGTGACCTTTCACATCACTAAAAGGTATGTGAACGAAAATATCATATTTTCAATAGCTGCTTTGAGTTACCTTTAGTTTTTTATCAATTACTTAGCATATATTATGCAACACCATATAACAACTGGCAGCAATAGACCATTTCAAATTGAGATCAGAAATCTTCGGAAAAACAGGTCACGTGGAGTAGGTGCGTTGCGCGTTCTTCTCAACAGTTGATCGCATTCACAGCATTGTCCTAGTTGGTTGTCCGCCTCAGTGATTTAGTATGTTCGCATACACGCGTGCAGCCGTGCACACGTGAGAAGTAAAACGTGGAACGAGACTATTTTGGTTTTTTTTATCAACAAAGGCGCTGACGGACAAATTCCAAATGTATCGAGCAGACGGTAAAAAGTGAAAATATTACCCCAAATCTCTTTCATCTCACTCGTTTTTGTAACTGAAATGCCGGGAGCTGACAGGTCATGGAACCGAGTGTCAAACACTCGGCTAATCGGAAACATTCGGAGCCGATCGTATATTTTCGGATTTGAAATGGTCTATTAGAGATGGCCGAGTCTATTTGTACAACTATTGTACAAATAATTAGCAAGGTATCGCTGTAATTCGTACAACTGTTGTTATGTGATTTGGATGAGTGCAACTCTCTTTTATGTGATGGTAGTTCAATGGGAACCCTACATGACTATACGAACTCAGCAGTTGTACAAATTACAGAAATCCTCATGTTATTTGTACAACAGTTGTACAAATAGCCATATCCATTTGGGCTCAAATAGCCATATCCATTAGAGAGATAGGGCCTTGTGGCACTATGCACTTGATAACTCACCTGATCCATTTCCATCACGCTCCAAAATTATTGATGAATGATCAAATAACTAGAAACACAATTAAACTGATTAATAAGAACAATTAATTATAAAAGTAAACAAATTATGTATATAGTCACTGTTTTAATACTATGGACATAATTCAAGCTATAAGCAAGCATGTTTTGTTGCTGTTCGCGAAGTTGCGTCCAGATCATAAATGCGCTATCACTATTGACCAATCATTTTTGAAAGCGCCCAGTACGCACATCCAAGTTTACGCAAGTAAGCAATGTTGGAATTATGTCCATAGTACTTTGACACAGACTATAGTAAGTGGACTGCTATGTCTAATCTAAGAACAAAGCAACAAACATACAACAATAACAAATAACACATGTACGAGGGTCATTCAATAAGTTCTACCTCCTCCATCATAACATCGCTAATATTAATGTCAATCTCATGACATTTGTCATGATTATAGCTCCGAATCATAGCTACAAATGTGTAGTAAATGATAGTTGATATCTGTATTACTTTTGTTATGATGCGGTCAAAGCCAGAGGGAGATTTTGGACAACGGACACAGAAAAAACCTTCAGAGTAGTCAATCAGGTAGTCAATGATAGAAGATTATCGCTTTGACAGACTTTAAATCCCTCCATTTAGTTCGATATATTGAAGATCGCTTAGTTATCATGAAAGTCAAACATGACTTTTACAGGGTTCTCTAGGGGAGGGGTAAACTGAATGGTTGTCCTGACCTTGATCTCGCTGATCAGAGGGCATATTTTTTCCAAACCAATCAGTCAACTTTATTGTTTACAGTCTGTTGAAGAGATATCTGACATTTAGAACGGTTATAATTGACCGATAGGTATGTTTTGCCTCTTACAATAGGCCAATTGAAAAGTACTTTGGCGCTATTTTGCTGTTTTTCATCCGTTTCCGTCACACTAAATCGAGGTTTGGATCTCACTGCATGTCCGGAAAAGTACAACCAGTACTCAGATCAATTTACATTGGGTTTGTAGCTGAGGTTCCAAGCTACAATCGTGTGATATTTGATAAGACTGACTCATATAATAATAAAGTTATGGGGTAGGAGGTAGAACTTATTGAATGACCCTCGTACAATGCAAAATACTGAATGTATGTGATTCAAGCTTTCAATTTTAAAACATAACATTTATATATTATCAAATGGCTTTAATAAGGCCAACAAAATGTTGTGTTGCCCTCAAGTGCCAAAAATTTAAAATCGGGTCGGTCGGTCAGAATTTTTTTTCTTCAATTTTTTTTTCCAATTTCTTTTTGAGCTGAAAAATATATGGTTTATGTCAAGACAAAATTTGTATAGGCCCCTATGTAAATTTTACTAATGTTTCTAGTGTGACAATAGTCTAAAAACCATTTATTTTTGGCTTACTTATTCATTTCAAGCAAGAAATATATATAATAATAATAATTAAAAAATTGCGACCCTAGTTTTTACGATTTTAGGGTCGGTCGCTGAGGGCAACACAACCTCTTTTTTTTTTGTTGCCTAAAACTAAATTTTAGAAAACAAATAAAAACGAAACATCTGTTATGTATAACAATTGGTAAAACCAATAGCAGCGTGGAAAGTGTTAAGCATAAGGTTGTCCCAATAAAGGGCATTTGTACATTACAACCCTTGCTTTAGATTTCAAAGGGTTCTTTGAAAGAAACAAAATGAGGCTAAACACCTTGAGCCTCCACAATTTCAATTTTACACGTACCATGGGTATCCTGCCATCTTAGCCCATACAATAGATCCCTCAGTGTACTTATTGAACACAAAATCTAGAGCCTGGTAGTCTTGTTCAGTCTTGTCACATTTGTTGTATCGTTCATCTGTAGAGAAATGTAAACAGAACAATATAATGAAGATGAAGACGGCTAATATTAATAGTCCTGATTGCATTAGGAAAGGACTACTTGTCACAGAAAATAGCTTGTGCCATTGTTGGCATGTTTTTCATGCTGATAATAAAATGTTCTTAACATTTTGAGATATGTTGACACACATTTGAGTTAGGAAAATATCCCTGACATTGTCTCGCTGTGCTTGTATAATGCCACCAATTATTGCTGACATCCAAATAGCACAAATCCTAATGATCAGTTATTAAAATGGGCTAACTACGAGGCCAAAATTGAGATGAACGTTTAAAGGTAGATGTTCCGATTTTCAACTAGAAGTTTTCTATTCTACATGAAAGGTCATCCTTAAAAAGTCGTGTTCCAAAGTTTGAGTTGCATAGCTCTAATGGTTCTTATTTTAGATGCACAAGATGCTGTGAACTGTACCCATTGAGTAGTACACAAACTATATCGGTGGTTACCACCATTCGCGGTAATTCTACGTTATTTCATCGATTTCTCCGTAATTATACCGATTTAGGCCGTCAAATTTTAGTATGATGATGAGAAAAATACGAGCTTTCATATGATATGAAAATCTCCGTATGTTTGAAATAATTCTGTGTTACGAAAATGTGATCGGGTCATCTACCTTTAAGGGAAGTGTCAACCCTATTATTTTGATGATCAACTTTTGCTTCTAAGTTTGAGAATATTGAATAAAAGTACACAAAAGTATACATTTTTAGAAAGGATATTTGATAAGGAATCCGATGGTGATATCAATGTGATACCAAATAAACTAAATTTTGAGAAATGAACCAAAAAGTGATTTTTTTACCCCAAATTTTTCAGACAGCATAACTATAAAATAAAAAATGGTAATTTGTTCAAATATACGTTTTTGTAAACAAAACAACTTTGTCTAGAAGGCAATTTTTTCTTTTTCCAAAATAAAGCTTGGTTTTGGAAATATTGCTAAAAACATCGGAAAAGTATAAAAGTCGTGTTTTTTTGCATACATTATGCTAGAAATGGATGCATATCTCGATTTTAAAATCCATAATAAAAAAAATAAAAAATTGCCTCCTAGCGCTGAAAGTCCTCTACACAATGGTAGTAAAAGCTTACCTGATAGTTTGATATATTTTTAGTTATGTTGTCTGAAAATTCGTAAAATTCCTTCAAATTTGAACTTCTAGAAAACATCGATTTAGTAAAAATATTGACATTTTCCACCATTTAAAGCTAAATGTTCACGGAACACACGGGCGTGTGACCTAAAAAGCGAGTATACTATTATGAACAATCATAATAAACTATCAGATTCAATTTATATTGTCACAATGTGAAGAAATTGGAAGAAAACTGAAATTTAAATGATCGTAAGATTGGCCTTTGTTTACATTTTAGACATTGTTTTGCGCTCTTTTGTTTTTCGCGTCTACGTCGCGGATATTAAGCGGCGCGTCTAGTATTACGCGCGGGAAGTTTCAGCGCGCGACGCAATGATCGAACAGCTGTCGCAGCATTTGAAAATCGCGGAACTCCGCTTAAATTCCCGCCAAATAACTATGCGCCTTTTCCTGACTCAAACTTACCAAAACAACAATTTAAAATCACCCAAAAGAACGGGAAATAATAGCTTCCGATTAGTAACTTATGATGGTAATGATAGAATACATATAAAAGTATAAAATAATAGAGAAATATGAAATTCAATTTTTGAAACAAGTGCCGGGTTGACACTGCCCTTAAGATCCTTAATATAAAACTCTTGAATTCAGGCAGAAGCTTTCGTAGCGCCATTTCATAAATTTGCTCATACATTGCACATACAAACCTCACCAATATTGTTTTATTTAACCCTTTAAAAGGGATGTAGTTAGAAAATTTTGAGTGCCGGCTAATTTTACTGCCGGCGAACAGTGTAAGTGTAGCGAACGAAGTGCACTGGATCATGGCATGGGGGTCCAGAGGCCTTCTTAATGGTTTTTTAGGTTTTTTAATGCACTCATTTCTTGTTTTATGAGGCAGTCTAATGATTTTATCAAAAACCAAAAACTACATCGGTAGTGTGCGTCGTTCTTAAAAATCATGCACTATGAATACCTCTGTGAAGGATATAACAGAATTAATCCCTTTTTTATTTTATAGTAGGCAATCGTGAGTGCCGGCTACACGGGTTTGTTACTGATGAGGGCAATATAACATTTTGTTCAGGTCTAAGGCAGCCCTTTTATAGCAAAAGAATGTATCTTATATGTAGTTTCCTTCCTTTTTACATGCTCAAAGTTAGCTTTTTTCTCCATAAATCATGTAGTGATAAAAGGCAGTATATTACTTTTATTGTCTTTACAAGTTGCAACCTTTTCCTAAGTGAGGATTATTAAACCAAGTTAAGGGGGCTGTGCACCTTCAGGTACAGCCTCCGTAAAACTGCCGTAACTTCTTTATTATTCATTAAATCTATATAAAAGTATACATTTTCTTGCAGAAAAGGGTTCAATGAATCCAACCATGATCATGAAATTGACCATTTTAGGAGAAAATTATAAAAAACACGTTTTTTGACCCATTTTAGGTTTGGAAAAGATAACTCAAAATATATTTTGTTAAATTTTATCATACTAGTTTAATTATATTCCTCATGCAATTCCCTAGGAATCGTTTTTTTTTTTTAATTTTTGCTTTATTATTTTTTGAATTATCGAACAAAAAGTGCCAAAAAATATGATTTTTTACCAAAAAAACATGATTTTCACGATTTTGGAGGTTAAAAAACAGGTTTTTTGGCACTTTTTGGTCTGTTATTCAAAAAATAATAAAGTAAAAATTAAAATAACAAAAACGATTCCTAGGGAATTGCATGAGGAATATAATAAAACTAGTATGACAAAATGTAACAAAATATATTTTGAGTTATCTTTTCCAAACCTAAAATGGGTCAAAAAACATGTTTTTTATAATTTTCTCCAAAATGGTCAATTTCATGATCATAGTTGAATTCATTGAACCCTTTCCTGCAAAAAAATGTATACTTCTATTAAGATTAAATGAATAATGAAGAAGTTACGGCAGTTTTACGGAGGCTATGCGAAGGTGCACATCCCCCTTAACACAATCCATGTTAAAAGGAAGTATATCATTAGGAAAGTACATATAAGATACATCCTTTTGCCATAAAAGGGCTGAAGGCCTCTTACCTGTATTCATCTTACACATCCAAATATCCGGTACTTTAGATGGGTCTGTTATATAAGTAAGATAGCGCCATTTCATACAAGATCTGCTCATACACTGCACCCACACACCAGTCTCTGCTACATCTCGCTGTTGTAGACGTTTCTTCTTTCGAGATGGACCTCCTTTAATGCTGGTTGTGGACTTGGTCTTTCCTAATAACTTCTTGGTTTCTGGGCTGGTCGTGGACTTTGTCTTTCCTAATAGCTTCTTGGTTTCTGTAGGTGAGTAACACAGTTAGTGGAAATATATGTCCAAATTAAATATGGGTCGATTGTTTCGTTATATTTGTGTTGTTTTATATTTCCCAGTACATTTCTGTGTGGTATTGTTTTAATGCACAGCAAATCTCATTGCTTGCCCTACTATTTCTCCCTGTTTTATCGCACTATTCTCCCACCCAGTTGGCATATCTAGCTTTTATTCTTACAAAATATGGGAAGTTATAATCACAGAAGATATTTAGAGCTTCCTATAATGCACTGGAAAGGAGTTAAAAACCAAAATTATTGAGGTTAATTGGACTGAATATACATTTTGGGGCATTTGTCTTGATTTTATTTTAAGGCTATTTTGTACTTGATAATACAAAATATTTCAAAATGAATAAACAAATAAATCATAATTAGGTTTAGCACATACCTGTATGTTTTTGGCCTTGTTTAAGTTGTCTCGGGGGGGGGGGGGTTCTTTTGCTAAATAAAAGCAAGGAGTACATGTACTGACACCAACTATTATACTATTATTATAACAAGGGTGTAAATCTTCACAATGACAAAATAAACAAAAACGTAAAATTCAGATTGGAAAACCTTTTTATCATCAAGGCTTCAAATTTTGTTGAGAATCTTAGAAACAGATTCGTGTGGGATACTTAACAGACAGCAATTTCAGATATCTAAGTAGATTCCTGATAAACTTGTCATATGCTCTTTCAAAATTGTTTTGGCAAAAACCTTAAAAAATATTGTGGTGCCTTAAAGCATTCAGATCCATCATTGTTGAAAAAATGAATTAAAAAAAATGAATTGATTGCATTCATTATCTAAGAAGCCATGATTTGTGAAAAGTTCTTAGTGAGAGTCAGAATCTTTTACACATGATTCGTCTACACACTGATTTTAGCAGGAATTTACAGATTTTCAACTAAAATAATTTGTGAGAATCAAAACAGATTTCCCAAAAGACTGCAAATTTGAAGCCCTGATCATGTAGAAATTTTATCATCAAATTACCAGTGGGAGGAGATGAAAATGCCAGCTTACGGTTTGGTTGTCTGCCAGCGGCATTTCTGCTGCGTCTTCTCTGCTTCACAGGTTTGGATTTGCGTCTTGGTGGTGTCATGTCATCAGTGTTCTCATCTTCAAATGTAGGAGTCTGTAGATCTCGGAATCTGTATAATAGGGAAAGACAAAAGAATCAATGACTTGGTCCTTTGCTTAAGTAGCACTATGAATATGAGCAAATCTTATGCAGTAGGCATTCACGGAAGTGACAATTTCGAACAAACCGAAGCTTTAGTAACTTGAATGATGGGAGTTCAGGAGATTGAAATTGGGGAAGTTCAGGACTGATATAAATCATTCAGGAAGAAGAGTTTGAAGGCACTTTCGAGTAGAGATCCAAATAATGCTGGATAGTAACCTTATAAAATCAATGAGTATAAATGTGGAGACCATTTATCAAATTGATTCATAGTTATGAATATCTTACCCTAACTCTGCAATCTCATCATCTTGTTCTTCTTGGTCATCCCTTGCACCATTGTCTCCCTCCTCCTCTTCTTCCTCCTCCTCTTGGTCATTTGCTTCTTCTTCCTCCTCCTCTTGGTCATTTGCTCCCTCCTCCTCATCTTGGTCATTTCCTTCCTCTTCCTCATCTTGGTCATTTCCTTCCTCCTCTTGGTCATTTCCTTCCTCTTCCTCCTCTTTGTCAATTCCTTCCTCCTCCTCCTCTTGGCCATCTCCATCTGGGTTTTCTGCAGGATCTTCCATGTGTTCATCTCCACTGCAAGCAGCCTGTGTATAATAGTGTAACATTATTCAAACATTATCTACAGACAAAGGGCCAGAAATTTGAGGAGAATTCACTCTTGCAAATATTCCCGCCAGTAAAGTTGCGAGAATCAAATTCTCGTAGATAATCTTTCTATCACATTATTTGAATGGAGGAGAATCCATAGATTCTTGCAAAATCCTTGCAAGAATCTTAATGGATTCTCACAACCTTTGACAAACTTTTGACCAACAATATGTGGGAACGGCACTGATTGGCCCAATGGGAGCATCATCAAATGTAAAGTTTAGTCAGTATAATCAATGATCAAGAAACCAAATATATTCTGAAGATCATCACATTGGAACAGTAGCAAGCTGGAGTGGACTAACCTAATCTGTGAAAAGGGCTAACTAATTAATTTTCTAATTTACCACATACTCTATTTTCTCCATCTACTTCATCCTGATTAACAGTCTCATCTGCCTTGTCTTCCTCGTCTTTCTGATCAAATATGTCGTCCCCACTGTCATCCTCAGCAACTGTCTCATCTTCATTACTACTTGAAGAATCATCTAAGAAACAGTGGAAGAGTTTAATGATGCATGAATTATAAGAAAGGAAACATCGGCATTGGCAACATAATTTCACACAGTGGTATGAGCATGTAAGTGTGCTTTAATTGTATCTGTGATAGACCTGAACCTACTACTTGAGACCATCAGCTTAAAAGTTAAATGCATAAGATGATAGATCCAATGAGGACTTCCACATCAGTTAACTAGGTACAATGTATGTAACTAACAAAAAATTGTAACTAAACAAAACACCCGATGTAAAACAATGACTTAAGACAACCAGCTATGCAATGTTAATTTTGGGGACATTTATGATATCGTTTTTAATTTCCTAAAAAAAAAGACAATTTCTATGTGCAATACTCCAACATGTCGACCAGGGGGGCAAAATAATTTTAAGGCACATACTTTTGGTGTTTGGAAATAGTGCACTCTGTTGGCGTTATTCGAGTCTCATAAAATTAATTTGCTGCAGTAAAACGGCTTGCCAATTTGGAATTGACTAGACTACTTACATATCACCTGCCAGTGATCGATTTTCATGAAAACAATTGCGTAGCAAATTGTTGTCAAATTCAAATTTTAGTTTGTATAGCAAATTCTGCAAAGTGTGGAGTACTTAGCAACGCGACACTGGGTAAATAGTATCTTAATCACCTCCAATTTATTCTATTTGTTCCTCCTCCATCAGACATCTCATGCGGACTGGATTAATTTGCTTCAGTAAGATGGCTCGCCAATATGCGACTGACTAGAATATACAACCCAGTGTTCCAAGTAATCCCCATCTCCCCTACATACCTCCAATCTCCATCTGTTCCTCCTCCATCTCTCCATCGGCCATCTCATACTGAATATCATTTGCTTCAGTAAGATGGCTCTTCAATATGAGACTGACTAGAATATACAACCCTGTGTTCCAAGTAATCCCCATCTCCCCTACATACCTCCAATCTCCATCTGTTCCTCCTCCATCTGCCATCTCATACTGAATATCATTTGCTTCAATAAGATGGTGCCAATATGAGACTGACTAGAATATACAACCCAGTGTTCCAAGTAATCCCCATCTCCCCTACATACCTCCAATCTCCATCTGTTCCTCCTCCATCTCTCCATCGGCCATCTCATACTGAATATCATTTGCTTCAGTAAGATGGCTCTTCAATATGAGACTGACTAGAATATACAACCCTGTGTTCCAAGTAATCCCCATCTCCCCTACATACCTCCAATCTCCATCTGTTCCTCCTCCATCTCTCATCTCATACTGAATATCATTTGTTTCAGTAAGATGGCTCGCCAATGAGACTGACTAGAATATATATAAATTGTATTCCAAGTAATCCCCATCTTCCCTACATACCTCCAATTTCCATTTGTTCCTCCTCCATCTCTCCATCAGCCATCTCACACTGAATATCATTTGCTTCAGTAAGATGGCTCGCCAATATGAGACTGACGAGAATATATAAATTGTATTCCAAGTAATCCCCATCTCCCCTACATACCTCCAATTTCCATCTGTTCCTCCTCCATCTCTCCATCAGCCATCTCATGCTGACTGTCCTCCATTACTTGTGGTATTGCTACATCATCAGCCTGGTTGCTATCATTTGATGGATCTGCTGGTGTAGAACTCTGTAATAAAAGCATAGATTAAAATAACTAGACCCTGTTTAATGTTTATGTAACGGATTCCATTATGAACTTAGAAGTATGTACTGTATTTTTCGGAACTACATGAAAAAGAACATAGGCAGCCGCGTTCTTCCACATACCGGTGGGGCGTCTCTTTCCGCACTGGCAGTTTGAAAAATGTGGAAAGAGCGATGCTTTCTGGATGCTTACCACATTTTCCAAAAAATACCGACATGGCATACCTTCAAATTTGTCCCCATGGTGGAAAAACAAAATGGCGGTGCATTGGATCTAGTTTGACAGGAACATTTCTTTCTACACGTTCAGAATGAATACAGGTGAATAGTTGTAAACATGTACATGTATGTTTGCCTTCTTCAAAAACAAATAACTATAAATCATGTAACATGTATACTCAAAAAACACTATTGGGGCTACCTTGTCTAATGATATATTAAAAGCTGATGCCCCTCGTCTACTAAATGATTGAACTGCCCCATGATGGCTCTGAAAAAACCCTCACTGTTCATATAATTTTCCTCACTCTTAGATTAGATGTCAATGTGGACAATCTATTAGCTTGCAGCTAGTCAAGGAGCTAAATTCGTTTCAAGTTTAAAACAATGAGCTTGGTAAATACTTATGGTAGCACTAATAAAATATTGTAGAGGACTCTCGAAAAAGTTCCAATTTATACAATTTCATAAATATTCCATGATTTAGTCCAATATGACCTATTTTTAATTAAAAATATGATACACTTTTTAAAAAAAAATTATGTTTCCCTTTTTATAACTTTGCTACACACCTTGTTGTTTGGTGAATTCTGTCCACTTGCTGAAGATTTCTGTTGGCTTGCCTTGGTCCCTGGTGTTGGGCTCGAGTTATTGTTTCTTGAGACGACCATTGTGAACCTTGACAATTTTTGTTGCTTTCTTTAACTACTGTTAAGAATACCTTTCAGTACTGGTGTTAATGCTGTACAAATAAATGAAAATTGATGTAATGATAGAGAGGTACCAGATATAGGCCACCAATATAGTCTTGCCATCCTGGTTACAATTTCATTGATCTAAAATTTGTGAGAGGGCTGCCAAAATTAGGAGATTAAAAACCTGGAACTCCCATTATTACAATTCAAACATTGTACCATGAGAGTGAGGGTGATTGAGGCATGTTAATAATTTACCTAGTAAACTTTTTCATTTAATACTAGTATAACTATAGCCTATGCCTATTGGTTTTCAACACATGTTGGCAATTATTATGTGTTAGGCCAAATAAAAATGAAAACTAGTTTCTCGTCCTGACTTTTGAAAAAAGGAGGATCGAGGGCATTTTTTAATTTTTTAGTAAACAATGTAAAATCCACCATTACCAGCGTGGTAATGCATGATTGGTTGCGTAACTTGAAGAGCATGAGGCCTTTGTAAAATCCTTTTATTTCATGATTCTGGGTTGGATACCACAAAACCTGCTTTAAAATGCTCATGGACTAAAAAGTAAATCTATTACCAAGATGTCAGCCTTTTAAATATTTGTAAAAACAAGTTATGGAAAGAATAATAAATGAAAAAAAGAAATTTATAGAATTCCTGAAAAATGTTACGCGAGGGGACAAGAAACTGCTTTATTTTTTTACTTGGCCATACATATTTCATGGACAGAAATTATTAGTATTACGAGAGATTTTTAAACATTTTGCTACAACTGCCAATGAAAAAGAGATCATATTTTCTACGCGTCAACAAGTACTGAGTGGTGGAAATATGAAATTAAAGAGGAGCGAGTTTAGTGTTACTGTATATCATGTATTGTAGTGTAGAAATGCCTATTCTCGGACACATGCCTATTCCCGGACGCTGGCTATTTTGTCCACATCGAAAGGAGTGTGATGCTGATTTGTCACTATGTTGTGAGAAGTAAGTATTACGAGAGATTTTTAAACATTTTGCTACAACTGCCAATGAAAAAGAGATCATATTTTCTACGCGTCAACAAGTACTGAGTGGTGGAAATATGAAATTAAAGAGGAGCGAGTTTAGTGTTACTGTATATCATGTATTGTAGTGTAGAAATGCCTATTCTCGGACACATGCCTATTCCCGGACGCTGGCTATTTTGTCCACATCGAAAGGAGTGTGATGCTGATTTGTCACTATGTTGTGAGAAGTAAGATGGTCCATCATCTTGGTGATACATTTTGACCAAATGTTGGATCATCCTGGAACAATCGTAGAAAATGTTGATTTTTGGCAAGAATTGCTAATTTTACAAATTCTGAAATTGGCAGGCGCGTAAGCAACACCCCCACATAAAATGATGCCTGAAAAAATCTTTTTGGTGGATCTGTCCTGTTAAACATTTTATTTGCTTTCAATGTGTCTAGATATTAGGCCTAGCCTACTGTAGTGTAAGATTGAAACAAATTCCTTACAACCTATCAAAATTGTCAAAATGAGCCAAAGAACAAAGCGTCCGAGAATAGGCATAAGGGCGTCCGAGAATAGGCATACCAATTTTACAGTGTTTCAATTGGGGAAATCCATAAAAGTACAAAAATGGTGAAGCTAAGGATATTTTGCCATCTTTTTAAAATGGAATAGGTATGTTGACTTTTTCTTTCATGAACAGTTCATGTGATTCTATTATATAAACTAAATTTTAAGCAACTCATTGCTCTTCGTTTGGAAATTAGACAAAGCGTCCGGGAATAGGAGGAGCAAGTGTCCGAGAATACTCAGAATAGGCACAGGCCAGGGCGTCCGAGAATAGGGTGAAGATTTTGAAGTGATTTTTCTTTCCTAACTTGAAAACAAAAAGGGCTCAGTTGGAACTTTTTCAGATTATAATAGCAATTGTGTCAATCCTTACAGCACATGCATACCATTTTGTTAAATCTGCCATATTTTTTTTAATTATGCAATAATTTCTTAAGTGTCCGAGAATAGGCATATTTACCCTAGGGCAATTCCATGGTAAACGGAATTACAATTCAGACAAATTTAAAATTTTGCTTATACTTTTTCATAATATGGATTAGTCCTAAAACTCCTATGACCTAAATGTTTATCAACACTTTAATAAGTTCTGGAGATACCTGCTGTTGCTGTCATATAGAAAAGAAGAACAAAATTATACATGTGGAAAGAGCTAGCATGTATGATACTTCGGTAACGGAATTATGGCATTAAATGGGCCTGTTTTCTTCCCACCTTCAACTTTCACATGAATTCCTCTGAAATTGAAAATACATTTTGTGTGGATTTATCTTAAAGTTAATTGCCTGTGGTGTCAAATTTATCACGGTAGCATTTTTTCCTTTAAAGATATCTTTTTGCTCCTTAATCGACCATGTTTCCAAAAAAGGCAGCGGTAACGGAATTACAAAAATGGTAACGGAATTAAAGCCTTCTGAAATTTTCTTGAAAATTCCCATTAATATATCAGGTTTTTAAAGAAAAAATAGGCATGCTGACACTTGCCATGTTATTGGCTTTAAAATAAGCTATTATGCAAGTCAAACTCAAAACTTACCTGAAATTGTGTAATTTTGAAAAAATCATGAATTTTTGGGTTACCCAATGCAAGCTATTTTTTGTCTATAATGATAGTATTTGGTCTCCTGAGACATATTTTAATTAATTTTACCACTCCATCTTTGAACTTTTTTCACATGAAAATGCAGATTTTTGGTAACAGAATTACAAAATTGTGACTAAATTTACTAGATAAATGGATTTGTTTTGGATATCAGCTTATCAGAATGAGTGTGTTAACATTCAGCATGACTCTTCAACCATTATGAACTCAAATGAAAATACCTGTATGCAAACTTAGCTCTAAAAGATGATTTTTGATTGTTTTGAAAACTTAAAAATACTGCAAGTCACGACTTGCGAATCCCCCTGGCTGGGAGATCAACCAAAATGAGGTCAAAGGTCATATATGGGCCATGTTCCCCGTTGTTCATGTTTCTTTTCTCCAAGTTTGAGGTCAATCGGGCAATTTTAACGATTTGACCTCTAGATGACCTTTGACCTCAGATGACCTTGGATGACCTGTAATTCTTTTTGACATGTTCCCTTGGTGTTCATTGCACGATGTAACCCCTTGGTGACCTTTGACCTGGGATGAACTCTAATAACCGTTGACCTCGGATGACCTCTAATTAATTTTAGACATGTTCACCCGGTGTTCACGTTTCTTTACTCCAAGTTTGACGTCAATCGGGCAACTTTTACAACTTTGACCTCTGGATGACCTTTGACCTCAGATGACCTCTAATTATTTTTCGACATGAATCCTCGGTGTTCATTGCACAATTTAACCCCTCGTTGACCTTTGACCTTGGTTGACCTCTAATGACTGTTGACCTCGGATGACCTCTAATTTATTTTAGACATGTTCCGGTGCTCAGGTTTCCTGTCTCCAAGTTTGACGTCAATCGGGCAACTTTTACGATTTGACCTCTGGATGACCTTTGACCTCAGATGACCTAATTTATTTTAGACATGTTCACCCGGTGTTCATGTTTCTTGTCTCAAAGTTTGACGTCAATTGGGCAACTTTTACGATTTGACCTCTGGATGACCTTTGACCTCAGATGACCTTGGATGACCTCTAATTTATTTTAGACATGTTCACCCGGTGTTCATGTTTCTTTTCTCCAAGTTTGAAGTCAATCTGGCAACTTTTACGATTTGACCCCTGGATGACCTTTGACCTCAGATGACCTATGCAAATTAGACCCAAAAAAATAATCACCCGGTGTTCATGTTTCTTTTCTCCAAGTTTGACTTCAATCGGGCAACTTTTACGATTTAACCTCTAGATGACCTTTGACCTCAGATGACCTATGCAAATTAGACCCAAAACAAGCAGCCACATCTTTTGACCATGGCCTACCTATCACTGAAGGTTTGAAGTCAAACCGTCCATCCTTTCAAAAGATACAGCATTTGGAAAAAAGGCTAACCAAAAGGCACACACACACACACCCCCCCCACCCCGACATACGCACAGACACACATTACATGATGACAAAATCCCCTTCTGGTTTTACAAACCAGGGGGATAAAAATGGACGAAAATACCTGATAAATCAAAATATTGGACCAATGTGTATTAAATTGGACTTTAAAATGTAAATATAACCTACCATGTGCATTCTGTGATTGATTGTTAAACAATAAATAAATAGAGATTACTAGATATTTACTCTATAGCTTCAGAAAGCTGAAGCTGTAATTGTGATCTTAACCCTAACCCCCTGAGTGCTAAAAAATGCTAATCCGAAGTCCCTCTCCAAATGCATGCGCCGTCGGTTTTCGATGACGTAGTCAACCGAGCCTATATAATGAATGCAGTATACTGCACGAATGTGTAGCTGAGGGCCGTGGCTTAGTGGTTGGAAGGTGGGGCTTGAGAACGGAGGGTCACCGGAATCGAATCCCCGCAGGTTCCCGGAGATTTAGTTGGTGTTTTTTCCTCGAAAATTGTGTTCCCGGTCAAAAATCCTAAACCGGGGTTAGGGTTATGGTAATATTTGTTTTTGTTTGTTTGTGTTCTATTAACCCTAACCCCCCTGAGTGCTAAAAAATGCTTATCCAAAGTCCCTCTCCAAACGCATGCCCTGTTGGTTTTCGATGACGTATGACGATGATTTCGATGACGATGATGGGCTTGAGAACGGAGGGTCCTCACCTGAAATATGGTGTAGCTGCATAGGATCCTGACACTGCGCCAAAAATCAACAAATTAGAAAAAATCCAACACAGTAGCCCGCTTCACTTCAAAAAACTATTCCTTTCTAGTGTGAGCACAGGCTGAAAAAGTATGCAATACGGAAAGCTACTTGCAGGGAAATCTGAGCATTTGGAGGGAAATGTTACTCCTTCATTAAGAAATGCATTCCATTTTGGAGGGAAATTTGGAATCGCTTGCCGGGAAAAAAATATTTTTTCAGGCCATGAGTGTGAGTGTCACTGAGATGCTAAAATTAAAAAGCCTAAACTGGAACAGCCTTCAAGATCGCAGATGTGCACATAAACTGACCTGCCTCTATAAAATTCACCATGACCAACTAGACATCTCCAGGACTTACATCGCCCCAAAGATGGACCCGGGTAAGAAGAGGACACAAGTCACACAACCAACAATTCAAACTCTACAACACCACTGTCACCAGACTGGCATCATTTACAAATTCATTTTCCCCTTCCCTTGATTTGAACTATCACTGACTGGAACATTCTCTCCCAATCCACCATCATCAAGCCCTCCACAACCTCCTTCAAACAGAGCATCCCCCTACATACATTAACCCCCTGTGACCACCCACCTCCTGTTATAACTTCCCTGCGGAGTACTACGGAGGACAACAAACCAGGCCTACAATAACAAGGTCCAGGTCAACTAGGCCGGCATGGCATTGTAACAATGCCTAGCTCTGATCATAGCTCTCACCATGATGATACTATTCTAGACCTGGTACATTATTGTTAATATCAGTAGCGTAGCCAGACGCCAGACGGGGTCAAGGGGAGGGGCAGAGTGCCCCCCTGAAAAATAATTTGACCGGGAAATAAGCGGAAAATCAGGAAGGGAAAGAAAGGGAGAAGAGGAAGGAAAGGAAAAAAGGGAAGGAAAAGAAAAAGGGAAAAGGAAGGAGTGGGAAAGGAAACGGACAGAAAGGAGAAAGAAAGGATGACATGCAAATTAGTTGGAAATTGCAGTTTTTCACGCCGGTCACATGGGAGTGAGGGACACCCCCCCCCCCTTGTCATTTTCTTAATCGACGGCAATTTACATGAAAAACGGGTCGACCTGGTGCTCACCGGGAAAAAATACCCTTTTAGCCTTTAGGGCAGCTCCCCCCCCCCCCCCCCCCCCCCCTGTCACTGACAAGTGACCCTGGCTACGCTACCGATTGTTATGCATCAGATTACAGATGCTATTGCCAATGCACTTCCATTGATTTCAGGCGTAAGCCTAAACCTAGGCCTGCCCCTAGCTAGGCTATCTGGGTTGTGGGATGTGGTTTGACCCCTTGAGGCTTGAGTTGACTGGCTTTGAAGTTTGATTGATTGAAATGAAAGCTTATTTTAGAAAATTATTTAGCAGACGACGCTCGCAAAAAAAGAATCTTTATTTTCACGCCTATGATGGTATTACAAATGGTCAAAATGTTACCAAAGTTTTACTAACTATATATGCAATATATTAGAGATATAATACTAGACACACATTTCCAAATTAACCTACCAAATAAATAAAATCCGGGGTAAAAGATTTCCTCAGACTTTGAAGTCCAGCGCCATTTTCTCTTCCCACAGTTCATGGCGGCGACGTCACTTGCGCGAATTTGTGCATGAAATTGATTGAACTGCGCATTCCAACACGTCGCTGAGTCCAGTAAACATCGCTCTACGGAAAATCACCAAATTCATTTCAAATAAGCTCGTATATTTTTCTTGGTATTTAACATATGCAAGTTTAGATAATATACGCCACGTCAATTGAGAAAATTACCCCAGTGGAGGCTCAACTTCGTCAAAATGTAGCGTAAAAGTCTGGCCTGCGTAGCCCTCTTTATGCGTACTGTTTTTGCAAAGCTGTCTTTATCGTATGCAAATAACTTGACCTCAAAATGTTCAGCAGGTCAAGTTGATTTCTCGATGTAAACAATCAACACGTGTGGTCGACGTTTTCCCAGCTGATTTTATTAATCGTCTTCATCGTGAATGCTTGGAAGAGTAACCATGTCGGTGGAGAACAATATTAACTCTGATATTTTGCAGAAAGAGGAGAGATTTCTGAAGTGCACAAGCAAGAAAAAGAGCGAGACATGTGCTGTAAAACCAAGTGAAAATTCTCGAGTATTTTTGAGTGATGATCATGATGATGACTTGATGAAGTCTAAATCTAGAGAGTCAGATGATGTTAGACAAACTCTCAGCAAAGCAGTCGCTTTTTTGTCTGACTCCAATGCAAATACAGCAAACAGTAGTGTCACAGTCAGCGATAGTAGCAGTGATAGAGTGAACACTTTCAACAAGGAAATGCGAGCCAGAAAGTTGTCGACAAACAATGCTCAGCATGCAAAACCTGGCAAAAAGCGCCACCAGAGCGTTAGCCAAGCAACGCATAGTAATCAAAAACCAATGCCCTTTTCCAAGAGGAGGAGGAAAACCATCGAGCGGAATCCGACACCTCAATTTTTGATGGGCGGAAATATAACCGATCCTCTCAACTTGAACAGTCTAGCAGATGAAGAAATTTCGAAAGTCGTGAATCAAATTGCAACACCATTGCCATCGCCAGCTTCGCAACAAAGACTCAACAAGGATCCCGATCCAGTAATTGTGCCTGATGATTTCACGGACCCGCTAAAGCTCAACAGCGAGGGCGGCGATGATAATGCGCTTTTAACGAGAACGCTCGTTTCCAGGACTGGGTCTGGGAAGAAAAAGAGAAAAGGGGGAAAAAATGATAGGAAAGACGAGGATATTGATATTACAAGTCCAGTTGCAAAACAGCAAGAAGGAATTTTGTCGCAAACGCCGACATCAGGAATTGAACCAGCACGGTTGCTTAGTTTGCAACTAAGCGGCAATCATTCAAAAGTCATCGACAAAATTGTCTCTCCAGTTGTACCAGATTCACTCAGCAAATTTCGAAAACGAAAGAACTTCAAGCAAGAACCAAGCTGTAAAATATCCAGAGCTCTTCTAATTGAAAGTGACGAGGATACTGTAGAATCAGACAGTGTGCAAAAACACCACAGGAATGCCTCGCCCGAAAAGAGAAAATATAAGCGACAACACAGCAATGAGGCAGGTGCCAAGACAGTTCCAAAGTTTCATGAACAAAACAAGAAATTCCAGTACGGCAACTACAATAGATATTACGGTTATAGAAACCCCGACAAGGATGATCCACGATTATCATATTTCAAGAGAGAATGGTTTGCCGGCAAGACCTGTCTGGATATCGGTTGCAACACGGGTCATGTGACGTTGTATATTGCAAAGGAGTTTCTACCGGAGAAGATGGTCGGAATCGACATCGACAGCAATCTGATAGGCATCGCAAGAAAAAATATCAAACATTGTTTGCTGGAAAAGGCAAAGAAACAGTCGGCCAAAGAAATGGGTGATCAGAAGTTTCCGATATCGATGGAGAAGAGTTTTGGCCTGATCTCCAAAGCAGCTACGTCTGATGTCAAGAAACCATGTTTTCCAGCTAATGTGCTCTTTAGATGCGTAAGTTGATAATGGAACACTTTCACTGAAGGTCAAAAGTTCAATATAATTTTAAAACTGCTATGCTATAGTTGGATTTATATTTGAACGAACACTTTGAAGCAGGGTATTGCGTACCATGCGTGAAGCGCGCATAGCCGTAAGCGTGATAATTTCGGGCGCGATTATCTTTGTGCTGCGTGCGTGTTGTTCGTTCAATTATTAATTTGACTATAATATTAATAGTACTAAGCTTGAGTTCTATAAATAACTTCAAACTTTGATATATTGATATTATTAGGCCACACAAAAAAAACAATTTTGTTTTCACTGAGACGTTTGATTATTGCGGGGTTTTTTTTAAATAGAAAAAACAATGGGGGAATATAGTTAGGGCGCCCTCTTTTATCAAAATTGTGTCCACATGTTTCAAGATGGCAATTGGCCAATATGACAAACACAAAAGTGAAAATCGGTGGCGAATATCGCATTTTAGCGAGCATAAGAGTAACAAAAATGTACAGATTTGACTAAAATAAAGTCATTTCAAGTGAATCTCCACTATGAATTTTAGCGGGGAAAAAAAGGCCTTGCTACTGGAAACAATTTTATTTTGCCTTATCAATCAGAAATGTTTCCCTCAAATCTTTTTACCTCGGGCCAAGAACTTGTTGTGAATGACCCACGCATGGTTAGGCCTGAAAGTTACGAATCCTTGCCGCCCAACCTTTTTATTGAGATTCCCCATCTTAATATCTCTTGCTGTTTTTTTAATCCCCAGTACAGGCTACCTTTTGTAGGTCTTGCACGCCCAGAAACCAGAGAGTGCAACATTGTCCTGGTAATGACATGGAGCAGAACAATCTCATTTGGCAGGGCCGTCAGATGGGGGGGGGGGGGGGGGGGGGGGTGCGTTGGGTGCGGACGCACCCCCCTTGAAAATCTTCTTTTTTTTTCTTCTTTTTTTTTAGGGTTAAAATTGCGTTTTTCTTAGTTTCAAATTTAAATGATAGTAAAACAACTCATAAAACATTTACTACAGTGCTTTTTGGACTGCGAAATTTTGTGTCCGTGCGAAATTTTTTGACGTGCGACCTTTTACGAACATTTTAGGCCTTGGGCAAAAGTGTCTGACGGCCCTGTTTGGGTAGATCATTTGAAGGAATCAAACCATCTTAAGATGTGTTCAGAATACACAATTCTAACCTTTTAATGTTTTATAAATTTTAATCTCCAATACAGGCTTACTTTTTATTGACTAATGGCTCGCTCCTCCAAGACCAGAAACCAGAATACAACATTGTACTTGGTTTCATCGAGTGGATCCATTTCATTTGGGGTGATGACAGAATAGAGCAATTCCTAAGATACGCCTTGAAGTAGAATACACAATTTTAACCTCTTTGATGTTTTTTGATCCCAATACAGGCTAACTTTGTATTGACCAGTGATTCCCTCTTGCAAGCCCAGAAACCTGAGTATGAGGTCGTCCTCTGTCTCAGTGTCACCAAGTGGATTCATCTGAATTGGGGAGACGACGGAATCAAGCGATTTTTCAGACGTATCTATCTAGCATTAAAACCAGGCGGTTATTTCATCTTGGAGCCCCAAGCGTGGCCATCGTATAAGAAGAAAAAGAAGCTGACAGTAAGAAATACATTGCAAAATGACACAACATTGAATCCGGTTATGGAATTTAATTGTACTAGATTTTATTGAAATAAGTGTTACATTTAAAAATACACTTACATACTGTAAAAGCAATATCCACATTTTGGTCATCAAAATGTATATACTGTACACTCGGCAAAAGAAGTTCTTGGACACTTAAATTAAATTAATATTTAATCGAATATATATAATTATATATATGATTATATAATTGTATATAATCAAAATAAGCAGAAAGTAATCCTCTAACAGCTTAACATGGACTCACTCATGATCACTCATGCATGGCAGATCCCATTCACTTGACAATGGCAAGAAGATTGCAAAAAATTAGATAATCCCTCCATTCAAATGACTGTAAATGCTCATTTCTTGCAATTTCCTTTTACGCACCTTACCATTGCTTAATGGATGTGCTCAGCCATGCATGAATGCGTACATCTTAATTTCATACAGACATGATAGAGAATTATTGTCTGCTTATTTTGACATGCAATTGTTTAATTTATATTAAATATTTATGTGAAATATTTGAACTTCAATGAGTGTCCAGGAACTTCTTTTGACAAGTGTATAATAATCAATTAATTCCACTGTGTCCCTAATATCCTTTATAACAGTTAACTGTTATGTATGTTGCCACTCAAATCAAATTGAGTGATAGATTTAGAAATCAATACCAGTTTATTGATTACATTGACCTGTAGATTGGATGACAATTAGGACACTTGACCTCAATAAGTGGCTACACTGTAAGGGTTTTTATGTCTGGTAGTGGTAAGGCCAAAAAAAAAAAAATGGTTATATTGGCGTAACCCGCCCGACCCTAAAAATACGCCCGACCCTACACTTTTTTTTTTTTTTCAGTGAAAAAAAAAACAAAAAACCAACCGACCGACCCTAAAAAATAAAAAAATGGAAAAAAATAAATGTTTTTTCTCGAACGAAGTACGACGGTACTTCTAACAAACAATAGGGAATGTTTAAACTCGGTTAACATTGTTCAAAAACAGCTGCTAAAAAAAAAAAAAAAAAAAAAAAAAAAAAAAAAAAAATCCCTACCTACCTACCCTATTTTTGTTCAGCCCGTTACGCCAATATAACATTATTTTTTTTTGGCCTAATCATTATACACATGAAGACTTTTATAACAAGGTTCTCTTGTAGCTGTTATTATTACACCTCATACACATTTATAAGGGTATACTCTGTTTTGATTGGTTCATTTTTAACCAAGCAGGATAAATAATAAAAAACTACCGAATATTTGTTTAGGTTATTTGTACTACCAAACATGCGAGAGTTTGAACTACTTCCCACTAATCAACCCCATCCCCCGAATCAATTCTAGTGCCTATGAATATTACGTATGTTAAACGGTAACGCCATGTACAAGAAGGTTGGTTGACAACAACAAACATGGCGTCGTCTGCTAAACATCTGCTGAAGAAATTCGCGAACTAAACTGACGCAAATTTGAGCCCTCTTTTGGATAAATAAGCTGCATCAAAATCTTTTAAAAGGCAGCCTTGAAACTGATGAAACTATAGATTAACAAATACAACATGGTTTGAGGGAAAGTAGTGTAAACTACTGGCCCTTTGTGTTGGATGACTGGTGACTATCTCCCTCCGCTCCACATCAGGAGGTAGTCACTAGCCATCCAACACAGCGGGACCAGTAGTTTGCATTACTTTCCCTCAAACCATGTTGTATTTGTTAGCCTACAGTTTCAGCAGTTTCAAGGTTGCCTGGCTTGGTGCCTTTTAAAGGAGGTGTCCAGCACGCACAACATTGTGCATTTCATTGTTATCAATAATTATCAAGCCCAATTCGCGTAGATATAATTATAGAACCAAACATCATCCTTATCATAAAAACAAACACAAACCGCCATCTCTCAACATGCTATATTTACTGGGACTTTCGATAAGGCCAACAAAAAAAAATTGTTTGCTTGTCCATAGATGGGTCAAAAAAAGTTGGGTTGGTCGGTCGGAAAATCTGTTTAAATTTTTTTTTAAACATTGGTTGTTCTGGCCCTATCCTACAAACACAAAAACTAGCATGCACCATTTTGAGCCTTATCAATGGCAGGCTAATGGCAATGGTTAATTTTAGCATGGTTTAGCCCACATTTGATTTGAAATAACCAACATATTTATACCCCATGACTCACAGCATAGCGTTAGAAACTTTTATCTTTAGATCCTAATTACTACGGTATTAAGTTTTATTCTGTTCAAAAGTATAACTTTTATCATGTACCATTTCTGAATTATTTGGTCCTTAACATGGAGGTGACATGAACAGGGTATTGGCTCACATGGGGAGTAACGTAGGGTTCAATATAGGTCATTCAAATGAATGTTTTTTTGGTTTTTTTACAAAAATTAAATAAAAAAAAGTTTTTTTCTGACCGGTCGGGACTGCCTCACACAGTCGGTCGGACGAGGACAAGCAAACAACTTTTTTTTTTTGCCTAAATGCAAATTTGTAAAAAGTGCATGATGAGAGATGACAGTTTTTATTCTATATAAACTATTTTATGAAATGTACGATGCTTTGTTCTATATTACTTCACGATTTGGGCGCGATAATTATTTTTCTAACATATAATGCACAATGTTGTGCTTGTTGGAGCTCCTTCCCTGTACTTAAGCCCCGGAATATAACGAGATTGCGTTATTTACCGCGTGATTCTCGCTTTTAGGTTCATTTCTCGGTTTATTGAAAATCGCCCGCGAATTCTCGGCATCGTGGGTTTTATCAAAGAAAAATTCTGAAATCGCGGGTTTTTTCAAAGAAAAATTTCAATCATTAAAATAGAGATCAAATCGACCCGTGTATCAAGCATTTTAACAGTCGTCCGGGAATGAGATTAAATGTCAAGTGCCCAGGAAGTAGCTTCGATTTTCCGCATCAATGCGGTAGAATACAATTACATCATAGCATGATTAGAAGGGCTTTTATACTAATTAGCGTACCGACCGATCAACAAAAATAACAATGAACTTTCCGTCATCCATCCTCGATTATCCACAATCGATTGCGGAAGCATACAAATATACATCGCAGCAGTCATATAATAACTCCTTGGTCTGAGCCTCGTATGCACGATCGACGATTTTGTCATCTAAACACATCGAAATACTGATGAAATCGACCCTTGTATGACTATTTTACGATCCAGAAATTGGATTAAATGTCAAGTTAAATTCTTCATTTTTTCAATCGTACTTTTTTCAAGTTTGGAAACCTCATGGGCGTGGGAACTGGAAAATTCCCTTCTCTAAATGTAAACAAAAGCGATGTTGTCATAATCTTTTGACAATCTGCTTTTTAACAGTGTGATAATGTGGTTTGCTCTTACATGTGCGCCAGAGTCTAGATATCGAGCGAGTGTGGAATCGGAACCACAAAGTTCATAGTTCATGATTCCCGGTATTTATTTTTGGCGTGCAGCGCAATGGCAGTGAATTGGCTGATTCTCAAATTTGTATCCAGCGTGTGTGGAACATGAAACGGACGGAGCATAAAACCATGTGCGAATGAAAAAACAAATGTTTGACATAAAAAAAGTCAAAATACGGCAGCTACTAATTGGAATATAATGAACATTATGAAACCTCTTTATCTGGAATAACTTGCAAAATTATTATGCTGTCATGTAGGTAAGAAAATTGGACAAAAAGTAAGCTTATTTACTTTTTAAAATAGAATTCAAGGAGCGATATTTAGGGGTGATTTTCGGTCACAACCTTTTTGTTATTGCTTGAAAATGAGTGACAGCGCGATTTCTCGTTTTTCTCTCGCTATCAACAATTTCTGTGCGTTTTTCTCGGGTTTTTAGTAAATCTGATGAAATCTCGGTATATCTCGCTTTTGCTTAAAAGTTCGTGCGTTTTTTACCAAAATGAAATGCGTTTTTTTCCGGGGCTTACCTGTACTGCATATTGTAAAAGTATTCATGACAATCTCACACATTTTAATCCCATTCTTTCACAGGAGACCATATTCCAGAATTTCCAGTCGATCCAGTTCAAACCAGATCAGTTCAAGAGTTATCTGTTGTCAAGTGAAGTTGGTTTCTCTAGTTGTGAGACAGTAGGTGTGCCCAGCAATCAATCAAAAGGTTAGTTTGAGGGTTGAGAACCTGAAGGCCTAAGCCGACGAAAAAAAGAAACGATGTTCTACACGCAAAATCTTGCTGAATTTTGACAAGCCGAAACAATTATTTGGGCCGGTATTCATTTGCACATAAACATTTGTTTCATTGATTTCTAAAAAAAGAGTCAGTCAGGCACGTATAACAGGGTTTCTTGTTTTCGTCGCCTTAACCCCTTTTTTTGGGCAGGCAAATCAGGGGTAGAATTTCGGCGCGAATCCGCGAATCGATTCGCGTGAAGATTTGCGTCAAATCACTACCGCGCGAATCCAGTTGGATTCCCGGAAAAAAAAGATTTTTTATTTTTTATTTTTTTTACTTTCCTTTTTTGTAAGTCCAAAACAGGACATTAGATGCCTGGTAGTTGACCCTTAGTCAACAAACATGCCGAATTTGGAAGTTGTGCAAGCTTATAGCCTTATTCTGGATATTATTTTCATTAATTTCGCAATAATCCATGGATTCTCAAAATTGGCGAGAATCTGGATTCTCGCAAAATCCTTCCGCGAGAATCTTAACAGATTCTCCCGGTTGGTTACGAAATTCTACCCCTGGCAAATTAAATTTTAGGAATGGGATAGCTTACAAATGTACCGGCCATTTTGATTAACCAAACTTAACAAGCTCTAAGTCTAAATAAGCACATGCTTCCCATTGCTCATTACAAAGCTGTAGTAAATACTTTTATAATGGTAAGAAATCAAACCTTCCAAATTCTCAATTCCATTTCATTAGTAAAAGGTGAGTTCAACTTTTTTTGATTGCCACCAACAAGTTATCTTTTCAAGTAAGAGTAAGTAGATGTGTCCTTCAACCTCTCACATGGTTATTTGTTGCCAAGTGAAGTTGATTTCTCTATTTGTGAAACCAGAGTTATGCCTAGCAACCAAGCAAAAGGTTGTTGAGTGACAAGTCTTTCTCTAATTGGGATAAAGACAGTGTGTCCAACAAACCATTCAAAAGAAAAAATGCAGATATTCTGTCAATAAATCCAAGTAGTAACTCTTATTTATTGAAGTTAATTTATTTGGCTGTTTACGTTTGTATGAAATATTGATAAATGGGAGTGCAACTTGGATGTGTTCAAAAAGAAGACCCACCATTTATCATTGTTTTATTTTTTCTCAGTCAAATGGTGGTTAGTTGCTGTCAACCCCCTCCCAACCACAACCACAAATACCATCCAAAAGGTTTGTTCATCTTATGCAGGGATCAATGGAATCTTGACCATACCCCCTAAAGTTAGCCAAATATACGATGCAATCTAGATGCCCAATTCTTTGCCCAAGAAAGGTGTGAATCTTTACCTAATTGATATTTATGGTGAATCTTGAACAATAAAGATTTTTTTAAGGGCGACTTGGTGGTGAATCTTTGCCATATTTTGGTCATTATCTTACTGTAGACGCCAGTGCATTACACAGGTGAATCTTAACCCCCTGAGAACTACCGGCCGATTGGTCAGAAAGATAGATACATCATTTATTGTGCCAATCAGAGACAGTGTTAGAATAATTGTATCCCTGATAAAGATTGGAGTGAAATATTTTACAAGCTGCATTTTAATTGGCTATTCAAATGAGTATATCTTGCAATACACCAATCAGAACCACTGTAAGATAGACAGGTAGACCCAAGGGGGTTAACCTAACAAATGCGATATAGTGGTGAATCTTTACCTGAAGTTTTCAAGATAAACTGTGAATCGAAGACTAATCTTGACCCAAATATATGTTTGGGAAAGTGAATTTAAGGTGAATGCTTGAGGGGGGTAGGGTCAAGATTCCTGCATTAATTGTCATGTGAAGTTGGTTTCTCTATCATATGAGACTGTATGTAAACGTAGGTGCGTCTGCAAACCAATCAAAAGAAAATTGGCCGGCAATTCTAGCTGCCACATGGATATTAGTTTTGTGAAATGCACACCTTTAATTACATTTCCTTCTCAAATTAGCTAACAAATTGTAAAGATTTGGATGCAAAGTTAAAAAATAGCACAAAATATTTCATGAAAATGCAGAGGACAACCACTTTTGAGGCATGAATAAATTTCACTTAGACCAGGTCTAACTCTTTTGTGCATACGGACCCTAATCTTTGCCTATGTGGGGAATTTTGGACGGGTGAATATATGGCGAATCTTCACTTTTAATTCAGGTTCTCCCAAATAATACTAAAGAAACAACATATTGAACTAGGTGAATCTTCAACTGATACATTCATGAAAAGATGAATTTCAACCTATTTTTTCTGAGGGAAGGTGAAGGATTGAGGAGGGTAGGTTCAAGATTTTCAACCTCATAGTCAGCGTCACCATTCCATATTTATGTAATATTCATTGTCTCTAATGTTTCAGGAGACTGTTAACTTGAGGGAAGCATCCAAGCCATCCGTACCATTGGTAGTGGAATCAACACAAACAAGCATTTGGCTGGCATTTTTATATTTCTCCGACTTGGTTAAAAATGAATCAATAAAAAAGAGCAAACCCTTTTTAATTTGTGTAAGGTGTAATAATAGGTGTTTCCAACAACAACCAACAAGAGCCAAATGGTTGTTACTTGTTAGAGGGAAAAGTCTTTCCAGGGCTTGGCCCTCTGCCTCCTCGATTCAATGGACACAAATCATTCTTTTTAAGTAAATCCAATATCTACCAACAATGTTCTAATTTCGTTACTTCCACCAAAACTTTACAGGATTCCGCCGTCCGATGTTGATGTTTACCAAGCTAACCCCAGAGAAGACCCATCGCCACCATTACCATCGCCACTCATCAGATCACAGGCTAAAGGAATCAACAGCAGAAGAACAACCACCATCATCAAGTCATCATCATCTCCACCATCATCAATGTCCTTCCAGTAGCTCTATCACCACGGAGCGTCCAAGTGAAGAGCACAGGGAGCGTCATTTGTCTGCGTCATCAGCATTAAGTAGCAGCTCAACGACAGAAACAAGAGAACAGCAGTCGAGACCCGTTAACTCCACCATGCAGATTGATGACCCACCTTTGGGCAACAAAGAGCTGTGTGAAAAGGTAACATCAACACCTGTTAAAAACAGTGATGATCTCTCGTGTAGAAGTTCTAATGTAGATTCTGAGCCAACAGGTGTAGAAATGGAATGCAAGGATAATGCAGCTACCTTGAAGGATATCAGCAGCAAGGATCAAGAACCAGTGAATACAGATCTCAAATCGGATTGTGATGAGAAGATTGTTAAGCCAGATAGCTTGAAAGATATTATCAGCAAGGATCAGAGCCCAACGATTCCAAACATGAAATCCTATTGTACCAGTGATCATCTGAAATCGCTCGCATTCGAGACAAGCGGTGGCGAACCAGAAGCCAAGAAACAAAAACTATCAACCGGTAATGATATCAAGACAGAGTCCAGAGAATGCAAAAAAAATAACCCTGATAGCTTGCCTGACATTGACAACAGCATCAAGGATCAGAAACCAACAAATTCAGAGGCGCTGACATCCAATAGTAGTATTAAGTCATCTCGTAATCAAGATTCAACAACCCAGCATCCCAAACTGTCGTCATCTGAAAGTAGCTGTCAAGGTGAGCCAGCAGCTAAGAAGCAAAAACTATCACCATCAGATTCTAGTGAGAAGTCGGCCCCTGATGATGCACAAACTGCTGATGGGACAAATATAGGGACAAAAACGGGCAGCTCGAAAGCAGAAACTGAGACAACGTCATCTTCCTCCACCCCTCCAAAAGGATTGGCTGCTGGTTCTTTGTCGTTGGCGATGTGCAGCGAACTGCGCGCAAAATGGCTGTAACAGAATCAAAGGACAGAACTGGCCGAGCAATTCTGGCAGTCTGCAAAGTCAGCTGATATCTGGGGTAATTCTAGGGTTAATCACAATTCATATTCGCAAAAGAAGCCCTCAATGAAATTGGAAGAAATAGTAATCCAAACGAACGCGCAAAATTTTGCCATACGCACACAATGATTTGCCAAACTCTTGCGCCACGCATTTGATGCATTTAGCTTGTTATGTTCATTTGCGCCAGTACCTATCTGTAATAATTCGCTGCTGTAAGGAGGCTCGCCAATTTGGAGGTGATCAAACTATAACTTGCTCTTTTTGTAGCAGATCTGCAATATAAGGTTAATTTCTGAGTGGTATGCTGATGCATTTATATCTTCCATACATGAGTGCCCCCTAGAAGGCAACATATCAAAATGGTTACAGGTTTAATTTTGGTCTGAAAGCAAACTGCATGGCCTGAAAAACTGGGGTTTTTTCCCGGCAAGCAATTCCAAATTTCCCTCCAAAATGGAATGCATTTCTTTATGAAAGGGTAACATTTCCCTCCAAATGCCTAAATTTCCCTCCAAATGTTCAAATTTCCCTGCAAGGAGCTTTCCGTATTGCCCACTTCTTCAGCCTGTGCAAACTGGACGGCTATGTCATAATTCAATTTTACCTGATGAAATAAAAACATTTCAAATATTCTCCAAGTGCCTAAAAGATAAAACATTCAGCTGCTAAACAGGAAATGATTGGCTTTTGTTTTTAAAATTGATACTTGGAAAAAGAGGGCTTTTTAATGGGGGGGGGGGGGGGCAGTATTAACCTCCTGAGCTTTATCTGCATATCTAACAGTGTTTATGATTGGTTAATTACAAGACATACTCATTTGAATAACCAATTAAAATACTGCTTCTGAAATATTTCACACCGATTTTTATCTGGGATACAATTATTCTATCAATGTATTTTGTTGCTGTAACAAATGATGTATCCATCTTTCTGACCAATCAATCTCAAGGGGACAAAACAGAGCTGTCATGTTTGCTTTGGATTATGTGTGTAGCTCCCACTCTTTTGTGAAATGAATTGATAAATTACAAATGTATCCAGGTGGGGTTTAATCACTTTTAATTTTTTGTAGAGAAAAACAAATCATTGTTCCCGATTCATAGTAGCTTTAAAATCGATACTGTTGTATACTTGATGTATACCTTGTAACAAGCAAAAACAAGCAGCTTATTATGACCATTGTATTTAGCTTTTCAGAGTCAGAAGTTCGGTCACAGGTTGCGAGAATCCATTTAGATTGAGACTCTTAAGGCCCTGTCACACCATGGCGTATCGCCTGAACGTATGCGAAAATATCGAAAATATGTTGGTGTACGATGGTGTACGCTGATATAAGTTAGGGGTAAGTTGGGGATGTCGTTTATGTTAAGAGCATGTTGTTATACGCTGTGACAATTTGGAACACGTCGAGCCCGCGAAAAATTATTGAGCATGTTCAAAATTTCTCGGCGTACTCAACGTGTACTTAATACGTTTGCACAAGTTCCCGGTACGTTTGTGGTACGTTAGACATACGCTAGAGGTACGTTACTCGTAAGTCGGTATAGGTTGATGTACGTCGGCTGAAAATAGCTATCTAGCATTGATAAAAACCGTAATATTGCAATTTGTTGGGAAGTTGGACGTTCTTGGACTCTGACAATTTTCGAGCTATGTTTTGTATACGTCGGCATACGTTCAGGCCATACGCCATGGTGTGACAGGGCCTTCAGGTATCTCCTAGCTCAAATAGTGTGACTGTGTTACAACGCTCGCTTATCATTCGAGAATCAAACTTGGATTCTCACAACTCTATTGGTGAGAATCTTGACCAGAATGGATTCTCGTCAAATTTCTGCCCCAGTTTTTTTAGTGTGTATCACTCGGTGCTGCAAGTAAATTATCTTGTGACTTTCTAAATGCCTAATCAAGTCTTCCAAGAGAGTAGAATTAACCTTTTAACATAGCCCATAATGCAATGCATATTGTTGCTCTTCTGTCAAAGCCTTGTATCTCCATCCGGCCCTTCAGAATGTATAAAGTAATACTTCCTAATATATAACCTTTGGGTAGTCTGCTCAATAAAAAAAAACATGTTCGAGGGCCAAAAACACTTCTATCATAACCTTGTAAAAGTGCTCTTACCCTTGAACATGTATAAAGGAACACTTCCTACATGTATGCATAACTGTTGGGCAGTTTTACTAACATGCTGGAGTGGAAGGGCGGGAAAAATAAGGTTTGACAGTACAGCAATAATATAGAGTTTGAACTTCATGTCCATACAACTCTGAAACAAAATAAGGAAGGCAGTTGTACACATTTATATTTCATTAACCCTTACCCGCCCATATACTAAAGAATACCACGCTGGCACTGCTTTGCGCTCCCAGTCTTCCTTTTGAGTCATATTGTATCAGCATGGAAGGGCATAAATAGCTATGGAAATTTGGATTTTGCAAGCCATACTCGGTGGTGTGATATGTACCATTCACCTGCCACACAGGAGACCCGGTCCAATCACTGGTGCAACCAAGTGCGATATTTGAATATATATATAAGTAGTGTGAATAAAAATGTGTTCTGCCAGAGTTTTCGGGTTTAGTTCAATATTTGACCGTATTAAAGGTATATTATGTGATCTTTTCCAGGGGAAATTGGAAGCAGATTTTCTTGCAGATTTACTTTTCTGATCATAAATATATTCCAAGTTACAGAGCGATATGATTCCTAATAACCTCAAAATCATGGTTTTTAGAGTGAATTTAGAGTAAAATTTGAAAAATAGATTGTACCTAAGCGGTACAATCTATTTTCAAACCATGATTTTGAAGTAATTAGGAATCGTATCGATCTGTAACTTAGAAGATTTATGATAAAAAAAGCAAATCTGCAAGAAAATCTGCTTTCATAGTAAAAATCAATGATAGAGGGCGCTACTTGGAAAAGATCACATGATATGCCTTTAAGTTAATGACGATTCTGTTTTGGACCCAGCAAGATTAGTGCATAGCACAGTTTTCCAGCTAGTAAAAGTGAAAACAAAAGCATCCATCCTAGAAACAACAGGATCTTGCACAGATCATCGAAATTGTTGTATTAGTGAACATTCATTTCTCTTGGGATGAAAAATGTAAGACATGTTTCAGAGTTTGCCGATGGTGTTAAGTTCTTACCCTGAATGCAAAGCGTTGTAAAAATGGGCTAATATATATATATATATGAATCAAAACAATGCCAAAAGCATTAATTGAAATAATTGAAATAGTTGAATCTTTGCGAACAAAGTTCTGTAGTTGCACTTTTTGTATATTTTGAATAAATCTTATTCAATATGATCAACAAATGTGTGATCTAAAATCAAAATTAATTTAAATCCATAATTAATAATTGTTAACCTGTGAGCATGTTGTCCTGTAGCACTGTTGTTCAGTGTTAAGTAAAAATTGTATTTTCTGACATCTTATAAATTTGTTAAACTCACTTAGTTGTAATATCCTCAAAAATGATATGACATTTCTAGAATTGCCCATATTTAGCATTTCCGGAAAGCTGATGTGTTCATGTTTGCTACGATGCCACATTGTAGCAATCCCTTGTTTCAGTGCTCAGCATTTTGCTTGAGAATGTTTGGAAGTCTCAATTCGATTGTGCCAAATCGCTTCATTGAACGAACAGCATAGGGCCATAAGAAATTATTTGTTAGCTTGCCCATAGATGCCCTCAAAAAAGTTGGGTCGGTCAGTCGGTCAGATTTTTTTCTTTTCTCCGAATTAGGTACCTGAATACCAGAAATAAGGGGAAAAAATAGTGTTAAATAAATTTTTCTATTTTCTAAGTCCAAAACAGGACTTTAGATGATCCATATGGGGTCACATGTGTGTCAATGAAGGTCATATACGTGACTTAAAATTATTATTTTTTGTAAAAAAATTGTGAAAAAACCCCCCTTTTTTTGGTTGTAAAAAAAGGGATTAAAATAACACGGTCGAGACTGTTTTACACGATTCGTCAGACGAGGGAAAGCAAACAATAAATTTGTTATGGCCTAGTTGTTATTTTGCACTATTCTTTCAGAAAACCTAAATTATTCCTCAGCGCCATACCTCGATGCTACAAATGCCATCCAACTGACCCTGACCCATAAATCAACCATTTAAATATAATTAAAAATGTGTCTGTCCAATCAAATGGGTCAAATAACTTCCCTATTTTTTTCCCCTTTTCTTATTTTCAAACCTTTTTTACAACTTGAAATTCTTCCCAAAACAGTGAAATTATTCCCCAGCGTTTGCAGCAAATAACAGAGGAATAGACTCACACCTGCAGAAAATAGTGGTGAAATTTGCACATTAAGATTGAGCTCCCCACATTCACAAGCAAGTGGGTGGATGTGCACTAAAACAAGTGATTGATTGATACATATTATCGAGGGTTGAGCGCCAGAAGGCAGTAACTCAAAAAATGCTATTCTGAGAATCAACTTTCAAATATTCGGGACTCATTACAATTCACTGTAGCACCCAACTTAGTTCTCTATTTTTAGTCAAATTAAGAGTGTTTATGAGTTATCTCTTTATGGTGCTGAAAATCTAGGTTATATGAATTATTTTGGTACCAAAATCTAATTTTGCCCAAAAATTGAGTTCCGGCCTTCTGGCGCTCAACCCTCGATATGTGGTTTGTGGGAAAGGCAAAGATGAACACTTCAGATTTTCATTGACATGCATCACATAATGAACATATATTAGGAAATATCCAAAATCCATAGGCAAATGAATCTTTTTAAGGAGTCAAGTTATTGTGCAGAGATCACTGAACATTCCTCGTAACCAAATTTCAGAAAGCCTGTCAAGGCAATGAAAAGCCATCCTGACCAAGGCCTTCTCTTTTAAGGATTTATAACCATGGTACCTGGACCTAATGTCAACTTTCTTATGTAAGTAGGCCTATGCCTAAAACATTTGCTGGTCTAGGTGCCCTTATATAACTTCTCCAATGGTATGAGTGCCATCAAGAAGGCCTGACCTCAGTTGAAAGCTTTTATCCTAATCAACCTAAACCTCAAAAATAACTTATCACTGAACAATAAGGACAAGTTAACAAAAACATTGGGAAGAATGAGATCAACAAACGTGAAGAAAAATTGCATTTCGGATGTCACAGAAGTTACATGTAGATAGAGCTAAAAAATACACACGTAATGTTTACAGAAGACTTAAAATGTTTTTTGCAATGTATGTAGGCCTATACTCTCAGTCATCTGGGAACCGGTTAAAATCTATGAATAATACAACATCTTAACACTTTCCAGGCTGTTGTCGTCTGCAAACACCACAGGTTGTGGTGGCAGGGACAGTTGACTCTACTACCCTCATTAAAACCATCCAAGTTCTGGATGTTGATTGAATGTATTCTTAGTTTGGAAATGTTATGTGTATCAAGGCTCAAAGTAACATGTACACTGTACAGAGTTCGAGATAATACAAAGAGGCATACAGGGGTAAAAGTGTCAAATCAAATTGTGGATATTAAAAGTAGGCAACAAATCATGACAAGTGTCTCAAAACTGTTTGTCAGTTAGCACAGCTTTTTTTTAGGCTCTCTGTAAGCCGTTATTATATTTGATACAAAATAATGTTATGGAAATAAAATATATGGAGCAGATGTTAAATTTTGACCAAAATTATATTTTCGAATATAAACAAATGATAATTTTGAAGAAGTTGAAGTAACTCTTGCTTTTCTTTTCCTAATAGTTAGGTGAAATTACACCAGTGGAGCCCGCTTATTTTGAGCCTTGATCACAAATTTTGCAGGTTTAATTTACTGGCAGACATTTACAATGTTGTACTACAGTGTATTGCCTTAAAACTTATTTGAAACAACATCAGGGTTTGATGAATTAGTAATTATTCCTGAAATTACCTGTCAGTCTAACACTGTTTATAATTGGTTAACTGCAAGGTATACTCATTTGAATAACCAATCAAAATACTGCTTCTAAAATATTTCAATTTTTCAGGTATATGATTATTCTGACAATGTCTCCGATCGATGCAACAAATCATGTATCCAACTTTCTGACAAATCAGCAGGGGGTTATCACAGGATTAACTCCAAAAAGTCGTGAAAGGTATGCTTTTGCTATTGTGCCTTATGTTACGAAATTTGATTTGTCATTGTCAAGTAAAAAAAAAATGTTCAAAATTGTGTATTAATAATTGCCAAGAGCAGCCATGCAACATGCGAAGCAGTCAAGTCATGAATGGGAAATCAACTCTGCACAATGACCCTACAAAATATGGATATTATTTTTGTGTGCAGAGTTTAAATTAATACAAGAGTGGCTTCTACTGTATTGAAATCCCATTTAACTAATCATCTGCCCATAAGTTGTTTCAAATAATTCATGCCATGAATAATGAATCCTTAAATTTGTTAAGAGTGTGTGACCGGATTCTTTTTGTTTTCTATTCTGCACGCGGCGACAAAAAAACCAACCCTGTTCCCACGAGTCGGGCCAACCCTTTTTTTACCTTTTTTTTTTGAACAAATATTTTTTGAAATATTTTGAAATTATTTTTTTTATTATTTTTTTAAATTCTAAAATAGTTAAAAAAATTAACTCGAATTTTGATGAAAAACCCAAACACCTCATCGAAAACACAAATACCTGAGGGTCCGTTTGCCTGTAAAACAGGATTTGTTGGCGTTTTTTCGTTATGTGCATTCTAAATGTTGAGCGAAATTACTCGCAACTGTTCTAACGGGGAAAAAAATTACTTCAGATTTACACAAATAACTACACCAACTTTCATGGAGGTGTACTGATTTAAGGATATTTACTACATTTTTGGCTTAGAAGCTTTAAGGAACCATTTCTTGGACCTCAAATTCTGCAGGAGGCTATGAGAATCATATTGTCTTTCTTCTGATTATAATTCAAATTGGGAAAATGAACTGAATGGGTCACACACCTTTATTAAGATGTACATGTACATACATTTTTTTACAATTGTTATATAAGGCTATATTAAAAACATCTTTTGTCTCAAAGCTCTTCATATTGAAATCCTTGTAAAAGTGACCTTTGTATTAAAATGATGTGATCAAGAAAAATCTGTGAAATTTTGGGATTTTTTTCCCCCCTTTTTTTTCTTTCTTTTCTTTCTAACGCGCATAAATTAACTAACGCGTTGGGGAGCTTTGAGACGAATGATTTTTTTGATATAGCCTAAATGGGTTGACATAACCTAGAAAACGCTGTGCATCATGTTGTGTAGCAAATTTCAGATTAACAAAAGGCAATGCCAACTGAAAAGTGTCCTTATAGAGAATGGAAACATTAAAGCTGTATCCATTTTTTCCCAAAAATGTTGCAAAATGCGTGATTTTGTAACCATTTTGGCTCCATTTCTCTTTTTTTTCTTTTATTTTTACCACATTTGTACATTTTATTTTTGTATGGCATAAAAATACTGATGTTTTAATCGTGCGCAACTTTGAAGACAATAAGCAGTCTTCTAAAAGTTTATTTTAATATTTCACCTGTAAGTTAATATTACAATGATCAACATAATAATCGCCATGAAAGAGGTGTTTCCCATATTTTTCTAAAGTCTTCAATTATGGGGCTAATGCTACCTATCCTTTTGGGTAGGTGTATTACCCCTTTGAGATGAGAAATACAAAAAGAAATCACTACGCACTGCACTCTGTATTTGCTTTAAGTATGTCAACCCATTGGTATAGATTTAAAGGGCACATGTTTTTTTGTAGGATTTAAAACTACCCAAAGTGTCATTTCATTTTGGAGTAAGGCCAAGAAATATAATAAGTTGTGATTTCCTCAAGTGCCAAAAATTTAAAATCGGGTCGGTCGGTAGGAAATATTTGTCTTTTTTTCTTCTTCTCTTTTTGTTGTTGTTGTTGTTGTTGGCATATATGGTTTATGTCAAGACAAAATTGTTATAGGCCCATATGTCAATTTAACTAATGTTTTTTAGTGTGACAATAGTCTGAAAACATTTATTTAAGCTTACTGATTCATTTCAAGCAAGAAATAGTAACATTTAGACACTTTTAATAACATTTAAATCTAAACAAAATGAAAAAAATTAAGAAGAAAAAATGTGACCCTAGTTTTTACGATTTTAGGTTCGGTCGTTGAGGGCAACACAACTAATTATTTTTCTTGGCCTAATTATGTAACACCCTTCACATTATACCGTTCACACTCAAAGAAGATTTCTTGTGCAGTCTAGCATGCTAATAGCACCACTTTGGTGCCATCAGGAATTTTCCTCCAAACAAACAGTACAAAACATGTTGAGGGCTCAGAACCACAAGGCCTTATCTCCATTTTGACCATTTTGAGAAAAGACTATTGAATGAGATAAGGCCTTGTGATACTGGTTATAACTTTGAAAGGGGTTGTGTTATGGAGATAATGCTGTGTGTTACTGGAAAGCGAATTTCTTTCTGAACATTTTGATACCAAAATCTGGAGATGAGGCTTTGTGTTTCTGAGCCCTCGATGTGTTAAAGTAATTAACAGCGGGAGTTCGTCTGACTTCCCCCTTCATATGGTACAGATAGGCATATTGGCCACAGATTTGAAAAGAAGTTGAATCTCAACTAAAATGTGTTATTCAATCAATAAAGGGTTTTTAAGAAAAACAAGAGAGACCTGAATCGAAGTCATATCAATTGTACTACTTAACTTTCATTCTATGTAATGTCAATGAGAATCAGTAGTCCAGAAATCAGTGGTCATGTGATGAAAGTGAAGCATCCTGGAGTTGCTCAAAAAAATCTTCTTTGGTTCACACTCTATGTTTTACAAAATAAGTGTATTGTAATATAGGGTGTGTAAGGTATTCCAGAATTCCCTTCATTTTTATGCTCAGATGATCATTAAATGCAAGTGAAGTGCTAAAAATAAACTACTCACAAAAAGTTAGGAAATTCTTTTCAATCACTAATTTTTAGGATATTTTGTGATATGTTCATATTGTGTTTCATATCAATGAAAAAAGCTGATCTATAATGTTCCTCTATAAAATTATACCTCATTCGCAGCAATCACTTTTTTCAGTGCTTAGCCACCTGCTTGAAAATGTTGGGTCTTATTTAAATGTGCCAAATTAACCACTATTTTGTGCTTAACACTTTCCATACGGCAGGCGTCTGGAGACGACATTCCAAAATTTCACAAAATGTTTCAAATATGTCAACATTATTAAATGTCATTACCATATTTGGAATCACCATGAGAAATGCATTAAAATAAGTACAAACATACCTAGTATTGACTCAGCAATCCTTGAGACAGACCTTGAAAATTGGGAAAGGTTTCTGAAACATATCTGTTTTGTATGGTAAAACTAATAGCCGTGTGGAAAGTATTAAAAGAACAACTCTGTCGTCTGTTCAATGAAGTGTTGTAAAGTGATGCTCTATGACTTTTGAGCGTAAAAATGGTGGTGATTTTGGCACATTCGGATTGAAACATCCCCATAATCTCAAGCAAGTGGCATAGCACTGAAACTAGTCATTGCTACACACTTGGTATCAATGTAAAGATGAACATGACTGTCAGCTTTCTATCTATGGGCAACACATTATGAACATAAACAAAATCTACAAAAGATTGAAAACAATTTCCGAACTTTTTTGAGCGATTTATTTCAGCGATTTCACTTGGATTATAATATTGTGCCATTCAAAATATGAGACATAGCCTATGATTACGGCAATTGAAATGATTTTGAAAAATTTGTTTTCAAAGAGTGAATATGTTAATTGTGTTGTTAAAGGAATTGCAGAACATAATTAAGAGCAATTTTAAAGATATTAATTGAATTACAACAATAATTATAGTTAATTAATTGATTTAAGGTATTGTGATATGTACACTGCCATTATACATGTAGAGGCTTATTGCAAAATTATTATGTCCGTATTATTCCTAATAGGAGATGCTTGATAAAAGTGCACAAGAAAATAAAACATGCACGCCTACTATTTTGGCCCATCCCATACCGAAAGTTCAATATTTTGATATTTCAGATTCTAGTTAACGATCGATCCTTAAAAACTACCTGCCTTTTTGGTAATATTTTGGATCATGTTTTGTAAAACATACATTGATTGACAGTTTAGTTCATCTGAAAGCTATGATAAGATATGCCTAATATGAACATAAAATGAAAATGGGGATGTAATATTTTGCAATAAAACTCTTGTCTATTAATAGACATGAACTATTCTGTTTATTTTCCACATTTACCAATCCAAATATGGTCATTAAAAGGTATGATTCAGGAGAGTCAAGTAAGGAATAGACACCCATTTCCCCTTTCGTCTGGAATCATTGAATTCCAACAACAAAGTCATGACTTATGAAAGAAGAATTTTAAACGAGGCATCAATACTTGGATGCTTTCGTTTGAAATAAAGATACATAAATAAATTCTTTAGAAAATAACATGACACAGGGTGAATCAAAAATCATTGCATGATTTGAAACGGCCATTTGACCTTGATGAGTGCATTAGACCATGGAATCTTTGTTCTCTGTATAATGCGTTATTAATCTAGTTTATCCTCCCAAAAGATGAAAGAAATCGACTGATAAATAAGCAAACTGTGAGAAGTTTTGAAGCTGACTGCGTGTTTTCGCCATTCCAATGGGATTTACACAGTAAATTGGTTTTGCTAAAGTAGTCATTATAATCACATCAATTGTCAAGATGTTCTTGAAATATTAATTCTTTAACTCTGGGATAAGCAATTAATCTTCTGATACCAAAGTGTCAAATGATAAGACAATCTGAATACCTGCATCACTGAATCAACATTTCAGGAAGTGGAGGCATGTGTCAGAGCCGAAGTGACATCCCTGCGCCGCAATGGTGCTCCATATCATCATGCTGCAGTAATATCCATCTCTTAACTATCAAGGTAAATCCCATTGGAATGCCGTAAAACGCGGACAGTTTACAAAACGTGTCGCAGTTTGCTTAGTTTTCAGTCGACTACTTTTTGGGAAGATAAACTAGATCATCAACGCTTTATACAAAAGTTCCATGGTTCAATGCACGCATCAAGGTCAAATGGTCGTTTCAAATAGTGCACAATGTTTTTTGATTCACCCTGTATTTTTGAATGTTTTCAGATGAATATTATGTTCTGAAAAAAAGACAAAAACATTGAAATAAAAACCTTGTTGCCAAAGTTTGGATTGGCAAATCTTTTGTACATAATATCATATTTGTTATATGATAATTATATAGAAAATGTATTGTATATGAATAAAATACATTTCAACGAATTACTATGTTGCATTGTTTAATGTAGGATACAGATTATACCAGAATGCATATACTCTGAGTGTCAGCTTAAGGGCAGTGTCAACCCGGCACTTGTTTCAAAAATTGAATTACATATTTTTCTATTATTTTATACTTTTATTATGTATTCTATTATTACCATCATAAGTTACTAATCGGAAGCGATTATTTCCAGTTCTTTTGGGTGATTTAACATTGTTGTTTTGGTAAGTTTGAGTCAGGAAGAGGCGCATGGTTATTTGGTGGGAAATTAAGCAGAGTTCCACGCTTTTCAAATGCTGCGACAGCTGTTCGATCATTGCGTCGCGCGCTGAATCTGCCTGTGCGCCGCTTAATATCCGCGACGTAGACACGAAAAACAAAAGAGCGCAAAACAATGTCTAAAAATGTAAACAAAGGCCAATCTAACGATCATTTAAATTTCAGTTTTCTTCCAATTTCTTCACATTGTGACAATATAAATTGAATTATTATTATTTATTTTAATTGTTCATAATAGTATACTCGCCTTTCGGGTCACACACCCGTGTATTCCGAGAACATTTAGCTTTAAATGGTGGAAAATGTCAATATTTTTACTAAATCGCTGTTTTCTAGAAGTTCAAATTTGAAGGAATTTTACGATTTTTCAGACAGCATAACTAAAAAAATATCAAACAATCAGGTAAGCTTTTACTACCATTGCGTAGAGGACTTTCAGCGCTAGGAGGCAATTTTTTATTTTTTCGATTATGGATTTTAAACTCGAGATATGCATCCATTTCTAGCGAAATGTATGCAAAAAAACATGACTTTTACACTTTTCCGATGTTTTTAGCAATATTTCCAAAACTAAGCCTTATTTTGGAAAAAGAAAAATTTGCCTCCTAGACAAAATTGTCTTGTTTACAAAAATGTGATTAAATTTTCAAGGTCATTGGGGGTCATTCAAGGTCATCGGGGTCAAATATGGGGTCAAATAAGATCCGTAAGGCCGATCTTGATGGGATTTGGTGGAGGGAAGGGGGTGGTGTGTTCTTTTGGCTGATTCAATTTTCAAGGTCATCGGAGGTCATTCAAGGTCATCGGGGGTCAAATATGGGGTCAAATAGATCAGTAAGGCCTATCTTGATGGGATTTGGTGGAGGGAAGGGGGGTGGTGTGTTCTTTTTGCTGATTAAATTTTCAAGGTCACCAGAGGTCATCGGGGTCAAATATGGGGTCAAATAGATCAGTAAGGCCTATATTGATGAGATTTGGTGGAGTGAAGGGGAGTGGTGTTTCTTTTTGCTGAATAAATTTTCAAGGTCATCAGGTCATTCAAGGTCATAGGGGGTCAAATAAGATCCGTAAGGCCTATATAGCCCTATCTTGATTGGATTTGGTGGAGGGAAGGGGGATGGTGTGTTCTTTTTGTTGATTAATTTTTCGGGGTCATCAGGGGTCAAATATGGGGTCAAATAGATCAGTAAGGCCTATCTTGATGGGATTTTGGTGGAGGGAAGGGGGTGGTGTGTTCTTTTTGTTGATTAATTTTTCGGGGTCATCGGGGGTCAAATAGATCAGTAAGGCCTATCTTGATGGGATTTGGTGGACGGAAGAGGGATGGTGTGTTCTTTTTGTTGATTCATTTTTCGGGGTCATTGGGGGTCAAATATGGGGTCAAATAGATCAGTAAGGCCTATCTTGATGGGATTTGGTGGAGGGAGGGGGGTGGTGTGTTCTTTTTGTTGATTAATTTTTCGGGGTCATCGGGGGTCAAATATGGGGTCAAATAGATCAGTAAGGCCTATCTTGATGGGATTTGGTGGACGGAAGAGGGATGGATGGTGTGTTCTTTTTGTTGATTAATTTTTCGGGGTCATCGGGGGTCAAATATGGGGTCAAATAGATCAGTAAGGCCTATCTTGATGGGATTTGGTGGACGGAAGAGGGATGGTGTGTTCTTTTTGTTGATTAATTTTTCGGGGTCATCGGGGGTCAAATATGGGGTCAAATAGATCAGTAAGGCCTATCTTGATGGGATTTGGTGGACGGAAGAGGGATGGTGTGTTCTTTTTGTTGATTAATTTGTCGGGGTCATCGGGGGTCAAATATGGGGTCAAATAGATCAGTAAGGCCTATCTTGATGGGATTTGGTGGAGGGAAGGGGGGTGGTGTGTTCTTTTTGTTGATTAATTTTTCGGGGTCATCGGGAGTCAAATATGGGGTCAAATAGATCAGTAAGGCCTATCTTGATGGGATTTGGTGGACGGAAGAGGGATGGTGTGTTCTTTTTGTTGATTAATTTTTCGGGGTCATCGGGGGTCAAATATGGGGTCAAATAGATCAGTAAGGCCTATCTTGATGGGATTTGGTGGACGGAAGAGGGATGGGGTGTTCTTTTTGTTGATTATTTTTTCGGGGTCATCGGGGGTCAAATATGGGGTCAAATAGATCAGTGGGGCCTATCTTGATGGGATTTGGTGGAGGGAAGGGGGTGGTGTGTTCTTTTTGTTGATTAATTTTTCGGGGTCATCGGGGGTCAAATAGATCAGTAAGGCCTATCTTGAAGGGATTTGGTGGACGGAAGAGGGATGGTGTGTTCTTTTTGTTGATTAATTTTTCGGGGTCATCGGGGTCAAATAGATCAGTAAGGCCCATCTTGATGGGATTTGGTGGAGGGAAGGGGGGTGGTGTGTTCTTTTTGTTGATTAATTTTTCGGGGTCATCGGGGGTCAAATATGGGGTCAAATAGATCAGTAAGGCCTATCTTGATGGGATTTGGTGGACGGAAGAGGGATGGTGTGTTCTTTTTGTTGATTAATTTTTCGGGGTCATCGGGGGTCAAATAGATCAGTAAGGCCTATCTTGATGGGATTTGGTGGAGGGAAGGGGGGTGGTGTGTTCTTTTGGTTGATTAATTTTTCGGGGTCATCGGGGGTCAAATATGGGGTCAAATAGATCAGTAAGGCCTATCTTGATGGGATTTGGTGGACGGAAGAGGGATGGTGTGTTCTTTTTGTTGATTAATTTGTCGGGGTCATCGGGGGTCAAATAGATCAGTAAGGCCTATCTTGATGGGATTTGGTGGAGGGAAGGGGGGTGGTGTGTTCTTTTGGTTGATTAATTTTTCGGGGTCATCGGGGGTCAAATATGGGGTCAAATAGATCAGTAAGGCCTATCTTGATGAGATTTGGTGGAGGGAAGGGGGGTGGTGTGTTCTTTTTGTTGATTAATTTTTCGGGGTCATCGGGGGTTAAATATGGGGTCAAATAGATCAGATTGGATTTGGTGGAGGGAAGGGGGGGGGGGTGGTGTATTCTTTTTCCCGGAATAAATTTTCAAGGTCATCGGAGGTCATTCAAGGTCATCTGGGGTCAAATAAGATCCGTAAGGCCTATGTTGATGGGATTTGGTGGACGGAAGAGGGATGGTGTGTTCTTTTTGTTGATTAATTTTTCAAGGTCATCAGCGGTCATCTGGGGTCAAATAAGATCCGTAAGGCCTATCTTGATGTGATTTGGTGGAGGGAAGGGGGTTGGTGTGTTCTTTTTGCTGATTAAATTTTCAAGGTCATCAGAGGTCATCTGGGGTCAAATAAGATCCGTAAGGCCTATCTTGATGGGATTTGGTGGACGGAAGAGGGATGGTGTGTTTTTTTTGCTGATTAATTTTTTAAGGTCATCTGGGGTCAAATAAGATCTGTAAGGCCTATCTTGCTGTGATTTGGTGTAGGGAAGGGGGTTGGTGTGTTCTTTTTGTTGATTACATTTTTCAAGGTTTAAACTACAATGCATACCTCTGTGACAGTGCTACATTGTATCATATGTTTCATCATCATTACTTTCAAGTCACTTCTGATGAACAGGCGAGAAAATAAGATCTGTAAGGCCTATCTTGCTGTGATTTGGTGTAGGGAAGGGGGTTGGTGTGTTCTTTTTGTTGATTACATTTTTCAAGGTTTTAACTACAATGCATACCTCTGTGACAGTGCTACATTGTATCATATGTTTCATCATCATTTCTTTCAAGTCACTTTTGATGAACAGGCGAGACGCGCCGTTCGAGAACCGCCTTGTATTCAATATTCTCAAACTTAGAAGCAAAAGTTGATCATCAAAATAATAGGGTTGACACTTCCCTTAAAGGGACACTAAGAGATGTGTTGGAGGCAGCGCCCTCAATTATGATAAAAACTGAGATTAGTTTATTTTTATAATTGTATTACATGTATGAACTTACACCTATAAGGATTAAGAAAAATCAGCTCTCTTTGTACCAGAAAACGTCGATTCAAAAAATGCTGGTCCCGTGGGACCAGCATTTTACGTCCGACAGTATCCCCGTGCAGTACGCGTGATACATAACGCGAACCATATTTGCATAGAGGGCGTTTTTCAATAAATAGCGATGATATTGTTTTAATCTAGTTTTGCTGTGTTTTTTGTTAGTAGAAACAACAATAATGGCGATTTTTAATGTTCATCTTGAATTCTGAAGTAAATTTTTAAACATTTAAACTTTTCAACACCACTTAATGTCCCTTTAAGTTGGTAGGTGACGTCAGTGCGCAACAGGGGTAGTAGTTTAGGCGCCACAGCAGACTCTATTGATCACGTAGATGCATACGCAGTCTCATTGGAGTTTTGTGCGTGATATTAGGCTATATTAAAAAATCTTGTGTCTCAAAGCTCCCGCGTGCAAAAAATCTTTTTTTTTTCTTCTTCTTTTTTCAAAAAAAATCCCATAGTTTCGCAGATTTTTTAGATTTTCATTGATCACATCATTTGAAATACAAAAGGTCACTTTTACAAGGATTTCAATATTTTATATTTATACAATTTTTTAAAAACCTGCATTCCGCATTAGGTTTTGAGAAAACGAAGAGCTTTGAGACTAAATGTTTTTTAATATAGCATACATACATAACATACATAATCTTTATTTATCCACGATACATAGGTCAACTTAACAGCTGTTTTTCACTGAGGCCGTGATAACTCTAAAATTACATAACATATTTCTTGAATCTTATACAGTGTAATAATAATAAAAACAAGATTACAAAATTGAATTTTAAGATACCGATAATTACAACTGACACATTCGTTTAAGACGGTTGATAAATATACTAATATTGGGGGAGACTTGAATATTTTTGTCAAGTTTGTTCCATTCAATGGCACCCCTATAAGAAAAACTGCGTTTTTTATAATTTGTCTTAGGTTTAGGAATAATAGCATTATACTTACTTCTGCGTAAATTGTAATTAATTACATCATTATACAAAAGTAAATCGTTCAAATATGATGGTGCAGTATCATTGAGTATTTTATAAGAAAAAATATTACAGTTGTATGTTTGTCTATTATCAAGTGGTAACCATTTAAGTTTATTAAGAACTTCAAGACTAGGTGTATCCCAAGCTACTCCACAAATAATACGAGCAGACCTGTTTTGAATAATTTGAAGACGAGATGCTGAAGTTAAGCCACAATTTCCCCATACAATATTACAATACTGTAGATGAGGAAGTACTATGGCACTGTATACAGTTTTAAGAATATCATGTGAAAGAAATGGCTTCGCTCGCTTTAACATGTGTAGACCCTTTAACGCTTTTTTTCTGGTATATTCAATATTTTCATTCCAAGTTAAATGTTTATCAATAATTACACCAAGATGCTTACATTTATCAACTTTAGTTAAATTGTTTCCATTAATTTGTACTGTCAAATTATGATTTTCTACATTTGCTAAACGTTGCCTTGATGAGATCAACATGAACTCTGATTTTGTTACGTTTAAACTGAGTTTATTGACTTGAAGCCAATTTCTTACAGACTCAAGGTCTTCATTTATACATTTTATAATATCATCAACTGAGCTAGATGCATAATAAAGACCTGTATCATCTGCATACAATGCTAACTTTAGAGTGAGATACACAATTAGGTAAATCATTAATATATACAAGAAAAGCAAGAGGGCCGTCGATTGAACCCTGGGGCACTCCACACTGAATTAACTTAGGGCTAGAGAAAGTTCCATCAATACATGTTGATTGTGTTCGATTGCTTAAATAACTATGAAACCAATTAATGACATATTTACTTACTCCATATAACTTCAATTTTTCTAAGAAAATATCATGGTTTACAGTGTCAAAAGCCTTTTTTAAATCTAACATACATACCCCAATTATATTACCTTTAAATCAATTTCATTGTACCAGTCTTCAGTTAAATTAATTAAAGCTGAAGCGGTGGAATATGAAGGCCGGAAACCAGACTGATTTACATGAATCATATCATTAACATTTAGATATTCATATAGTTGATCAAACACAGCCCTTTCAATAACCTTTGAAACAACAGGTAGAATAGAAATAGGCCTGTAATTTCCAGGATCAGCAGGATCTCCTGCCTTAAAAATAGGAGTAACTCTAGCTTTCTTCCAATTATTAGGGAAGGTACATGTAGTAAAAGAATGATTAATCAAATGTGTGATGATTGGTGTAATAATTGGTGCTGCTAGTTTTAATAATCTTGATGGGATATTATCACAGCCTGTAGCTTTATTATCTGATAACTGAGAGAGATACTTAAAAACAAATTCATGTGTAACAGACTCAAAATTGAATGATTTATTAGTATTGCAGTTTGTATTTTTGTCACGTGAACAATTACTATTACTAGGATCATCAGTAACAATTTTTGATGCAAGTTTAGGTCCTATTTCAGCAAAATAGGTATTTATTGTATTTGCTATATCTATCGGTTTATTTACAGAACCGTTTTCTGTATTCAAACAAGTAATGCTTGTATTTTTACTTTTGGAAGGTATCACAAAGCGCAGTTGCTCCCAAGTTTTCTTAATATTATTTTTATTGTCAGTGAGACCCTTATATTTATAAATTGTTTTTTACTGGTACGCACTAAAATGTTACATTTATTCTTGGCATCACGAAAATCTTTCCATTTCATTATGTCATTACCTGAGCGGATGGCTATTACTTTAAGTTTATCTCTGTGACGCATAAGTTCGATAATATCTTTAGTTAACCATGGTGCTGATTTTTTACGTACCCTGTCTTTTTAAAGGAACATGCTTGTCAATGACTTCTAGAAAAAGTGTTTCAAATAAATTAGCAATTACATTAACATCAGCATTTAACATAACTTTATCCCATCGAATTAGCCTTATGATGCATTGCGGGGAGGGGGGCGGCAGTCGGACATAATGCTGTAATTATCTGTGTGAAAACACGGATAAAAAGGGTGCTTTTTTAGACCACAACACGCAGACCACAACGCGGGTTTGCGCAGGTACCAAATTTTGTAGAATAAGGGTCTTTTTCAACATAATCCGCTCTAGGGTTTGCTTGGGCTGGAAGTCATGTGTCATCATAAAAATAGCCGAAAATGGTTACGCCTACCTGGGCCTACAGACTGATTTACTAACAAAACTGAATCGCACACTTCATACAATTTTTTAGTCTAAACTCTGTCTTGAGGACCTATATCCGCTGCTGTGATTATGATTTGTCAAGCTATATATAATCCTTTTAAGGGTCACTTTTTCCTTCTTTGAGAGTCTGCATTATTATGGGTAGTTTTTGAGAGTGGATTCAGTCAGAAGTCAAGGCATGAAAATACCGTCTATTTTGTTCGCCCCGGCCCGCCAGTAAAGCCAGTAAAGCGAGATTTCAAGAAAACAAATAGAAATCGAGTAATTTACAACTCGCGATTGTGATGGATTGCCTCCATCAATTTTAATCATCTTAGACCCATTTTGAAGAGGAAGTCCTAATTATTTAGGATATTATTTTCGATGTAATAAAAAACATGATTTTCGTTACTTTTTTGAGTCGATAAAGTTGCATTTTCAATGCGATCGTAAACATCGTAATTTTGTTGATTTTTAGACGTCGCAGCAAAAACTTTGTGCACAAGAAATGTTCCTAACGTATTAAACTTGATCAAAAATATGTTTATTTGTAATACATTTTTGGACAGGGGTCAGGGCCACGACTTTTATTTACCTCCAGTAAAAAATATACACCATTTTCCAACACACAGAGACTAAACCGTTTTTTCTAACAAAAGGTATTCAGCAGGATTCGAACCGAGGAGGGGAGAATCCATTATAGATTACTAGTCCACAGTCGTAACCGCTCGGCCATAACTACTCATTGACGTGTCTATGTGTTCTCTATATAAATGAACTAGTGGTGAACTATTGAGTATTCGACGACATTTTAGCCAAATTGAACCCAGTTTCTAAATTGTATTTTAAATGTGAAAACGGTGTCGCTGCAAGCTAGGTTTGGATTCGATGTAAAGAGCAATAAATTGATGATCGTAAAAGGTTATTAATTTAAAGCTTTTAATGAGACAGGGGTCAGGGCCACAGGAAATATACTTTATTTTTTTCTTCAGAAAATGGCATTTTCAAGCAGAAACATGACTTTAGCATATATCAAAATAATGGATTAATATTGTATTGCTCCCCTTAGTGAAAATCCCCATAGTCACATGGCGTTGATCCACATTTAAATGCCTTAATGTTGGCATTGTATAAGGCTGACATTTTGGCATATTGATTGCACAAGATCGACATCCTCTTTTCAAGGGAAAACAAAATCGCGTCGTATACAATAGACTCACTGGCGTTGGCATCTGACTGGATTCACACGGATGATTACAACTTTTATACGATAGTGGCCCACAGGGATCTGACACAAAGTATAGGTCATGCAAAGGGCTAAAAGGGTATACAGGGATGTTTTGGGCTGTGGGAAAAGTTGCTTCAAAACTAAAGATTGAATGGTACATTGTATGTTCTCCTTAGGGACATTCAGTGAAGTCAAAATTACCCGCTTCGTTACATGTATTCGGTTACCAAATTCGCTGGTGTAGTGCATGTTAGAATATAACCGTCGCCAGGTCAACTTGCTCACGCTTACTTTGTTACAAACCACTGATTACATTGATCAAAATGCTCATTACATACTAGATAACAGTCGCAGATTGTGGCGTTTTGGAGACGCTCGAGTGAAACGCAAATCGCTCACAGCAACTTGTAAGATTGTGTGAGGTCACCGCTGACTGGATTGTATTCGAATGAATAACAAATGACGTAAATTAAAAAAATGGTTAACCCATTGTGTACTGGGTATCACCGAATTACTAATATTCATTTTTATCATTGAAGCCTTGGTTACAAGTATTGGGCATATATCTATAAAAAATGCAGGACATGGTTTATTTAGTTTATGAAAAATAGTATTTTAGCAATATTGTTTTCAAAAATGACTTTTAAATGTCACAAAAGAGTCTTTCAAATCAAAGAAGTAATAATTGGCCAACATAATTATGGGCTATTACAACCTTTCGAATTCTTCTATTTTTTACTTAGTTTTTATACCCCATTCTATTCACGTTACTTACGTAACATGCTCCGGCTTGAAAAGCCACCCTAATTACATGAATTTTTGGATGCGCCTGATACCCCCCGTTGTAATGACGATTGAACACCCCGGGCCCAGGTGTTATAGGTTGTTTTGTACATGTAAAAAGAGCTTGTACTTAATGAAACTGAAATCAGTTCAGGGGAATGGAACATTCAAATGTAGACTATTTTTTCAAAATTGAGGAACACGAGTGGAATAAGTGGCAACACCAGCATCAACATTTTGAGGGAAACGGAGGGGCGGGGCCAGAAAAAAAACTGGGGAAAAGATGTGCGAGAAAGGTGCTAAGAAATGGCTTTTTAACCCTCGATCGCGGGACCATCCGCACTCCAGTCTGTCCCTCTACCAACTGAGCTAAACTCCCAGCGCATATGCGGGCAGCAACTTCCTGCCCACATATGCCTGCGGTAGGTGACGTCATCGAGGCAATGCAGCAGCACGTGCATGGAGATAGTTTCTGGCAGTGAGAAGTTTCTGGCAGTGGGATTTAGTGAGATTCAGTGTGGTTAGGGTTAACTAGTCATTTCAGATCAACGTTATGCCAATTATACATATTTAAAAAAAACCACTTTTGTCTCAAAACACTTCAGTTTTTCAAAACCTAATGCGGAATGCGTTTTTTTAAAGGTTTTTAAAAAATATATATAAATATAAAATATTGAAATCCTTGTAAAAGTGACCTTTTGTGTATTTAAAATGATGTGATCAATAAAAATCTGTGAAACTTTGGGATTTTTTTTGTTTTTGAAAAAAAATTTATTAAAAATTAAATAGATTTTTTTCTTCTTCTTTCTAACGCGCACCAATTAATTAACGCGCCCGGGAGCTTTGAGACAAATGACTTTTTTAATATAGCCTAATAGCAGCGTTTTATAATGATAATGAAGGACTCTGTACACTGATTGTAGATAAAATGACACCGTAATGTAGGCAAAATATAATAAAATGATACTGTTATGTACATCTTTATTCTTCATATAAAAGTTTAGCACCATGTTTTTGGAGTACATATAACAATACTGATAACACAATTTGGAATACAGCACAGTACTACGACAAAATATACCCTATTCTATCACTATAAACACTTACCCCCTGATATCCTCATTTGAATAATCAAGTATAATACATCTTTCTATCAGGGATACAATTCTAAGAATGTATCTGATTGGTACAACAATGATGCAGTGGCGTAGCTAGGTTTTTCATATTGGGGGGGGGGGGGGGGGGGGAGGGGGCAAAAAATTAAAGTGAACTGACAAGTACTTCATCAAGGCTGTCAACTTGATGCAGAGTCAGACATTTGAGAGCAGGGGGAGGTAGGGGGTGACTTGCCGTCCCAAACCAACGCGAAAAACCGAGCTCGATAACCGACATGCCAATCTCAACTGAAACGACTCAAATATTGGGGGGGGGGGGGGGGTATCGCCCCCTCTAGCTACGCCACTGCAATGATGTATCCATCTCTCTGACCAATACGTTGTTCTCAAGGGGTTAACGTACATGTACACATTCACTTATACAAACTTTTTAACAATAACATGCAATCTATTTTAGTTGTCAACAGTTCATCTGTGTTGGTATTTAAGTAAAACAAATTTAAAGTTGATTGAGAACTTTTGATCTCAACACAATATAAATATTACCAGGACATTTCTGCTATCACTCAACTAAGACGAGGGCTAATTCTAATTTTCATAAATTGGGGAGTTCCTTTAGTATACCCTACCACTGCATGTCTTCAATGGGGTCTTTTAAAGAACAACCCACACAGTGAGGAATACAAATGGTAGGGTATTCTGACAACTAGAATCAATGACTTCAGACTTGAGTTAAACTTAGGTCACCATTTTGATCGAATTTATCAAAAGACTTGACTTAAAGATATATTATACGATCTTTTCAAGGAACGCCTCAAATTCTTGAGAAAAAAAATTGAAGCAGATTTTCTTACAGATTTACATTTCTGATCATAAATCGTAAATACATTCGAAGTTACAGGGTGATACGATTCCTAATTTACTTCAAAATCATGATTTTAGAGTGGAAATAAACTGTCGGGTGAACAAAGGTTTGTCAAAGACACAGAGAAATGTTTACAACTGTAAATGTATTTTTGTAGCACAAATCCACAGATTCTCGCAACCTCTAATGAACTGACCCTGATAATAGGGAGTGGATGTACATTTGTATTTTGGAGGTTAACCCCTGGGGTCTACCTGTCTATCTTACAGTGGTTCTGATTGGTTTATTACAAGACGTACTCATATGAATAGCCAATTCAAATGCAGCTTGTAAAATGTTTCACTCCCATCTTTATCAGGGATACAATTTTTCTAACAATGTCTCTCATTGGTTCAATAAATGATGTATCCATCTTTTTAACCAATCGGCCGGTAGTTCTCAGGGGGTCAACAAGCATCCGTTTTTTGATCTCGGGAGTGTTTCAGCTGACTACTGGACACCCTACAACATTGTCAGTGGCAGTAACCATAACCATTCTACAACTCCAAATAAGATCCTTAACATTCTGAGACCAAATTGAATTGTAAAATAGGGTTGTTTTTAACCATACATTTTCAAATCGAGGGTTTAGTGCAACAAAGGGCTATCTGCATTTTTTGGCCAAAATGAGAATTTGGTATAAAAATGATCCGCACAAGATCAGGAATTTACTTATGAGAAAATAGTAAATTTGCCTGATCAAAAAGGTTTGAATAGCATTTCTTGTAACTTGTCAAAACCAATATGTGACAATGATTGGTACAAATCTTTAATTCACCTTTCCTCAAAATGACCGAAATGCAGATAGCCCTTTGTTGCACTAAACCCTCGAAATATAAAATAAGGCAAGACAATGGCACTGCACTAAACTATGATCTACTCGGCGAGGCGATGCACACTCTGTTGCAGGTGTGTATCAAATCAACCTGAGTGCTTGAATGGTCATTATTTAGCTATCAATAGATATTTGTAATTAGGCGACATAAAACCCCAAGCCTGTTGTACGAGCCCGACTGACCCATTTTTAAAAGAAATTGGTAAAAAAAGTTTCACAAGCAAATGAATACCTACCCAAAATTGTTTTTGGGCTTGTTGAAAAACATTTACAGATTTTTAATGGTTATTTTCAAGGAGGAAAAAAGAAGAAGAAAAAACCCAGACCGACTGACCCGGGCCTGAAAGGTCCGTTTGCCCGTACAACAGGGTTGGGGGTTTAAAGGTATATTATGTGATCTTTCCAGGAAACGCCCTCAACATCGAAAAAAAATGAAAGCAGATTTTCTAGCAGATTTACATTTCTGATCATAAATCGTACATACATTCCAAGTTACAGAGCGATACGATTCTTAATTACTTCAAAATCATGGTTTTAGAGTGAAAATAAACTGTCGGATTGTCGATTTTTGTCCGACAACTTATTTTACTCTAGTCTAAATTCACTCTAAAACCATGATTTTGAGGTAAATAGGAATCGTATCGCTCTGTAACTTGGAATGTATGTCCGATTTATGATCAGAAATGTAAATCTGCAAGAAAATCTACTTTCTAAAAAAAATCATGAATAGAGGGCGCTCTCTAGAAAAGATCACATAATATGCCTTTAAGTCGCAGTACACTAATTTTAGAACTATATTGAATCAATATAACTAACCTTTGATACAGAAAAATTGTTGTTAGGAGATAGATCAGTTTAGTGAAATGTTAATTAGAGACAAGGTCTCAAATTTCCTTTCAATGTAGGCCTACAGGGTGTCTCAAAAATAGTGCCCCGTGTGAAACATGATATCTTTGGCCATGAAAAATATAAAAATTGTTCACAAAATACTAGTAAATGATGTTCAGTAATCTTTAATGTGCCATAAGATTTTTTATTCTATACATTTTGGAGCTTCTGTTATCAAATTATGGCCAATCTACTCGGGCATGTTCAAATGCATCTTTTGCAACTTTTTGTTAGAATCATCATTCGTGAGTAATTGAACATAAGGCAAAACAAAAAGTTGACTTCGGTCGGATTTTTAAAAAAAATTGTTAACATTTTTTTTACAGGGAGATACACAAAAACATGTTTTTTAAAGTATTTTTGTTGTTGAATTTTTTTGATTTTTTTATGATTTTTAAACAAGCAGATAATACTCAAAAACACGTTTTCATCTTTCATTATTTTTGTGTGCTTCTTTTAAAAACAATTTAAATTATTTAAAACATCTTTTTTTTTTCTCTTTTTTTGAAAAAAAGCGACCCTAGATTTCCGAAAATTCAGGTCGGTCGGAAAGGGCAAGTCACCTTTTTTAAATTTCTTTTGGCCTAATCAATCAAATCAATAATAATTTACCTACTAACTGTTGATAGTTAGTTGAATTTGAACAAAAAACATATTTTCACCCATCATCTATACTTTCTATGATATACCATACAATATTTGAATTTTATACTGTATTTTTTTAACAATACATTGACATCCTAATATCATCAGAATCACCAAAGGCAGTTTTTTCATATGAAAGCCATTTTCTTGTTTAAAAGTAGCCACCGAAGTGGGATTCGCACTCTTGTTACTGAATTGATCATATCCTCGTAGTTCAGTGGTGAAATTCAATGGGATAAAGTGTTCTTGATATAGAGGACTAATAGGGCTTACCTATTATGGGATGTATTTTAAATTGATTTTCTAACTCATGGTGCACTTTTTTTGAGACACCCTGTAGAATTGTGATACACTACCCTAATATAATTAAATGTACTGAACTATAGTGAAAGCCTGGTTTAAATGGTTGGTTTTACAATACAAATATTCTTAATTTCCTAAATTAAAAGAAGAAAATTTGGATCTTTAAGAATTACTGTAACAAGTTAAAAGGGGAGTCTCAAGGCTAAACATATCATCGCTGTTCTGACATAACGACACATCACTTTACTTAATTCTGTTGTGATGTGTCGTTATGTCAGAACAGCGACGATTATGGTACCTATATAATTCTGAGTAATGTTGAAGGCCCTAATGAACATTAGTCTGCCAACTGATATTGTGAATCTTACACAGGAAGTATAGAGATATAAGAAACATGATTGCCACTTTACATATTTCCTGCTTCATGTACTCGATTTGATATTACATGCAAACTGATGTTCTAGTTAAATGTTGCCAAATCTTTTCAAGATTCAAGAACATTACCAACTCCCAAAACCCAGGGGAGCAATCTCTCCTCCACTTGTCCTTCTCAAACAATCTTGAAAAGTGTACTTGCAAAATGAGTTGCATTTTCCCCCTTTTGTGGCCAATTATCAAAATATAATATGGTCAATTTAATCACCAAAAATAAAAGCATTTACACAGTACAGTTAATGTGACTTTGTAATTTATATTTTCCTAATAAAAGTTGGTGTTATTTTTAAAGTAAAATTATTAATGGAAAGATAAAAATTGCATTAATTTTTTTTTAAATGTTAACACTTTCCACGTGGCTGTTAGTTTTACTATATTCCAAAAAGAGATTTTTCAAAAACTTTTCCCAACTTTTAAAGCCTATCTCAAGAATTACTGAACCAGTGCTAGGAATGTTTGTACTTGTTTTAATGCATTTCTCATTGTGATTTCAAATATGGCAATGAAACATAATTATTTTGACATTTTTTAAACATTTGGTGACATTTTGATTTGTCGTCTGCAGACGCCTGCCGCGTGGAAAGTGTTATGAAAGATAGCATTGTATCGCCCTGAAAATACTTGGTACTTTAGGTTGATAAACACGATTAGAAATTGGTCTTGGTCTTTCCATAGAGAGGTCCAAATTGGCGCGCTTAGCTTTCAAAATTAACCATTGCATTACATAAATACAAATTTAAAATATCCTTGAAGAACCATGCTTCAAGGAGTTTGGTTTGAGGGAACAAGTAGAGCAGGGATAATTTTGGCGATGAGGTACTCAACTTTTGCAGTGATAGGTGCGCCATCCTGTTTCTCAAATGAAGCCTTTGGAACTGATTTTTCTTGGTAATGGAGGTTTTGTATGGTGTAGTATTAGGTTTAATAGGGTTAACAAATTGATTAATCAATTTATTGATGAAACCACTGATATCCATTCTTGCCAAAATTTATTCAGGTGCAGGAACCCGGATGGCACAAATAATGCCCCCCCCCCCCCCCCCACCCTAAAATAGAAATTTCACCAATGGAATGAATTTATCAAAAATATATAGCCAGGTATAGAAAAAGGCCAGATCTTGGGAATTTGGTATCCAACTCTCGATGTTACAATTGAGTAAAATTGTTGCTTTCATGGTGGGAAATGTGCATTCTTTCCAGACCGGTACTTAATTATGTATTCCTTTGACAAATAATTGCTATTTGTTATGGCACACCTTCAGTTCTTTCACAGCATTCTGTAGGCAATTTGTCCCAATTGTAAACATACGATAATCTGTACTGTTCTTCTTTAGCACACATCTTCCCTGTAGTCTTCAACTGCTGATACTTGGATCTCATGTCCTGTATGGTCTGTTTATGCGTTATAAGATATATATTACGACAGCCACGCGATTTAAACTCTGTATCGAAACGCGGATCGTGTTCTCTTTTGACATCGGTTGCAGCGAGCCACGAGCCTAGCGAAACGTCTTCCGCATGGTACTTTTTAAGATATGGAGCGTTACTAGCGACAAAATGCACCATATCTGATGAGAGGACATACCCGCCACCGAGGGCGTATGGTAGGTAACGATCGCAGAGAAGAAAATCAGGTTCTGACCATTTACCTTGTCTGTGAACATGAGCGCGGCCGTCAAAGAAACCCCAATAGAACTTCTTCCGTGGCTTGGTTTTTAAATCTCGCATTAAAGCGTCGACTCGTACAAATGTGTCGTCGTCCGCTTTTAACACGTACTGAAAGTTGGCGTGTTTGTCGAGCCACTTGAACATGTGAAGAAGCTTGACCGTCAAGCTTCCATACGAATCCTTGAGATCGGGAAGAAACATGATATCACCGTGCTGTTTGTGTTCTTTCTCCAAAAGACGCATGTCCTCCTTGGTAACCAAGGCAGTTCCTACGACGAACCGTGCTACAACGTCTTTCGGTAAATTCTGCAGCCACGTCTCGCGTATCGTGTAACGTCTTTCAACGAGCTGTGCCCCCGTCATGATACAGATAACAAGGGAAGCGGAGAATTCAGCCTTGGCAGCTTTGTGCGCCATCGGGTTCTCCATTCCATCGGCTTGTCGGTTGGCGATGTTTAGATTGTCATCGCTAGGCTCGCACGCTTTCTTCTCATCACCACCCGTGATGTTGCATTTGGCAAGGTACAGAAAGGCAACAATGAATGATATGAGCGGAACAAAGATGAGAAGTTTGGTCATGTTGGAGCTTCTGTGACGAGCCATATTTGTGGTATCTGAGGGAACAAATAAGAGAATTATAGGTACGGCATATGTATATAAATGGCGAGTAGCAGTTATAGTAATATGTTATATTCAGTGGCGTAGCTAGGATTTTTTTCAGGGGGGGGGGCAAGATTTCTGAAATTTTCGTAAATGGTTGCCCAATTTTTTTTGCAGTCACCAACTCGTGAATTTCACGTAAGTGTGGGAGGGGGGGTGGTAGAGGTCCAAAAATGTTGCACGGTCAAAACAAATCGCACAGTACATTTTTTATTATTAGTATTATTTATGTACAATTTTGACTTCTATTTGACTATTTGTGATGAATATACCCCAACATAACCAGTTCCCCGCACGCCAACTCGGTCTTTAAACATGTTTTTCCTATTTCCTTTTTTTCACCCCCTTTTTAATTTTTTTAGAGGGGGGGGGGGGGGGGGGGGGGGGCGGGGGCACAAATGGGTGTTTTCCGTCAGGGGGGGGGGGGGGGGGGCATTTGCCTGCCCCCTGAGCTATGCCACTGGTTATATTCAAATCTGGTCGTAAGGCGAGGGAAAAATATCCAACCGACCCACTTTTTTCTTTGTTCTCAAATCATGTAAAATCAGCCTTTTTTTGGCCGAAAATATGTCTTTTTTTTTTTTTTAACTCTAGATTTTTGCAGATGTTGGTGACATTTTAGATTAAACATTTTTGTTTTTAAATCGCCCGACCCTACTTGACAGGTCTGTCCGCCTGTAAAACAGGGTTGTTTTTTTCATCGCCTAAGGCCAAACTTTTTTTTGTATTTGTGTAACCTGCCCGACCCAGAAGGAGAAAAAAGATCTTTGGTGCTCCTCATCAAAAAGGAATACAGTACACAGCAAATCTGACGATCTCAAACGGCCTCTGTATGATATTTTGTGATTTATTTTTTTTACTGTGTAAGATCAAATTTATTTATAGTATACAATTCAAAATAAGTTGGAAAAAAACCTCATGCCCTACATGTACCCTAGTTTTCAACGTCATGTTATGCCAATACAACACAATTTTCCCCCTAACTAATGTACATTTTGGTTTTAAATAGGCTTTTAAAGTGAAATTTCTAGGAATATGTGCGAGTAGCATGTGGAAATTGACTATTTAAAAAAAAGAGGTTTTGACCCCCCCCGAATGACGCCTTGAAATTTGATCGAAATAAAGTAAAACCTCATTTTATAAATTACCGTGAATGGGTGCAATTCCCCTGAATGATATTCAAAGGTGGGGGACCATCACCAACCCCACCCCCCTGGGTTTGGACAGCCTGTACCACTGGTTAATTGTTAAGCCAAAAAAGTTAGATATTCGAATATTCAAACAGATACATTGTAGCGGTGAACAAACACTGGGAATGAGAGACCATAAAGCCAGAAACCTCAAATCCCACAGGTGCCCCCAAAGGACAGAAACTGATAATTGAACCCAAACAATAAACAAAATAATATTAACAATATAAACTGCTCACACAAAGTTAGGAAACTTTTTTTAATCAAGTATATTTTTATTATTTATTACCCTCTTGTATTATGTTGCATATCAATGGAAAGCTGAAGTGTTCTTCTTTAAAATGATACCAAATGTGCAATGATGACGTGTTGCTGGACTTGGCCACATGAATAGGAATGAGGCGAAGTCACAAATCAAATGTGCCAAAATTACTGTTATCTGTGATAGGTAATGGCATGGGCTCTCTCCAAATCTGTTAAACGCGGCATATTGAAACTGCAAAACGTTTACCGTGTCTCAGAAAAATGTACAAGTTGTAGGCCAAACCTTTCATCACTTACCTTCATGACCTTTCACCTGGAGTCATTGTTGACCCAGTCTTGCAAATACCCAAATAATGGTTTTCTAAAGAGATGAGGGTTAACTTGTGTGTGTTGTGCTCACTGGTGCAAATCATTGTGTAAACCATTCATGTTTCTCAAGCATGACCAGTTTGATTATTGATCATTACCTATTGACTGTTTAGCACAGATAACGGTAATTTTGGCACATTTGATTTGTGACTTTGCCTCATTCTCATTCATGTGGCCAAGTTCAGCAACATGTAATCATTGCAAATGTGGTATATTTTTGAAGAGGAACACTACAGCTTTCCATTGATATATAACAGACACAAAGAGGGTAATAAATAATAAAAATATACTTGATTAAAAAAAGTTTCCTAACTTTTTGTGAGCAGTTTAGATCTTTAATTTCTGTGAGTGAGTCAGAGAAAATCACAAACTGGTTAACAACATTTTGATTGTTCAATTTGCATGTTGTTTGGGTTTCCCAAAAGCAGCAAAGTGTTTTAATCCTAACTCTTTAAAGCGTGTTTTTGACAATTATACTATCAGCGGAGAGAAACAGGTCAAATTTGGGGGAGGAGGGTTTATTATAATGTACATGTATGTGTGGCACATGGAAATTGGCTATTAAAAAAAAGAAAAAGTTTTGACCCCTCCTGACGACTATAACGACTTGAAATTTGATAGAAATACATGTTACGTAAACCTCTTTAAATAAATTACCGCAAATGAGTGCTATTCCCCCGAATGATAGATAAAGGTGGGGGACCACCACCAACCCTCCCCTGGGTTTGGACACAGCAACTGGTTAATTGTTTAAGGCAAAAATATAAATAAATATTAGAATATTCAAACAGATAGCGGTTAATAAACACTTGGCAGGAGAGATCATAAAGCAAGAAACCTCAAAACCCACAGCTGCCACCAAAGGACAAAAACTGAAATTTGAACCCAAACAATTAATATATAATATTAACATTTCGATCTTTAATTTCTGTGAGTGGGTCAGAGAAAATCACAAACTGGTTATCAAAACTTGATTGTTCAATTTGAATGTTGTTTGGGTTTCCGAAAAGCAGCGAAGCGTTTTAAAGGTATGTGATCTTTTCCAGGGGACGTACACCCTCAATTCTCAAAAAAAAAATTGGAAGCAGATTTTCTTGCAGATTTATATTTCTGATCATAAATCGTACAGGCGGACACCCAACTGATTGCGCTATAATATGGGGAAACTCCTCGGATTGTGCCAAGAGTAGCTATTTGCTGAGGCCGTGGCATCTGGTACAGGTAGCTCCTTAAAGGTAGATGTTCCAATTTTCAACTTGAAGTTTTCCATTCTACATGAAAGGTCATCCTTAAAAGAGTTGTATTCCAAAGTTTGAGTTGCATAACTCTAATGGTTCTTATTTTAGACGCACAAGATGCTGTGAAATGTGCCCATTGAGTTGTACACACTATATTGGTGGTTACCACCTTTCGCGGTAATTCGATGTTATTTCACCGATTTCTGTGTAATCATACTGATTTGGACCGTTAAATTTCAGTATGTTAATCAGAAAAATATGATCTTTCATATGATATGAAAATCTCCATATGTTTGAGAAAAATCTGTGTTATGAAAATGTGATCGGGTCATATACCTTTAAGGTAGCTATATCGGCTACGGCGTCATGCTCAGATTTGCTTCAAAATTATACAGGATGTGTATATTGACAAAATAAACTTGCATGCCAATTTTGAATTTTTTCCATCAAGCCGTTTTCAAATGGCGCAATTTTTTGTCTTCAAAAAACCCCATAGACTTACTGTGTGTTAGGTTTTTGGCACGTTGCCAAATCCCCCAAATTGCTTCTTTTCTCAAAACACACTCTATTTATAAATTATTTGTTTAACCCTTTGTATCCTTAGGATGAACTTGTTTTTTATATTATGTTTTTGCCAAAATACCAATGCACAATATTTAATTTAATTATTTCCACATTTACAATCATAACATGGATTGAATCAGGGACTTTGAAAGTCCCTGATTGAATGGAGTGGGAATGTTAGTACTTAACAAAAAAAATGTATTTTTTCTAGAAACACTAAATAGTCAAACTTTGTGAATATTTTTAAAGAGAAGTATAGCTCCTATTTCAACAAACAAGGTGTCATATAAAAGGTAATTCAATTTAGAAGATTCTCTCGCCAGCTTTTTCCATTAAAGTGTTTCTAGGATTTTTTGTGTCAATTTGAACTTTTGCCTTTAAAAAATCCCTAAAAAAATAATTTTCTCAAAAAGTAAACACTTTATTCACAAAAACTGGCGAGAGAATTTAGGTAATATGCTTATTAACCATCCCCCAAAGTGACAGACCCATAGCAGTTTCCTACTTGGCTGAAAATATTCAAATGTCCAAAAATTTAGGGAATTTTCAAAAAATAAAGAAAAACATAAGAAATATCCAAATTACTCCGAAAGTTCTCAAATAGGTAGAGGGAAGACTTGTCTTTAATGTGGTCTCAAAATAAAAAAATATAGAAATTATTCATTTGGCACAATAGTTGTTTTTCTGCAGTGGTGTAATAGCCGATATAACCGCACATGTTCAACAGTTGGATGACATTTCCAAAAATCCTGATGCTACATGGACACCATTTCCCATTTCCATATCATTTTCTAATAAATTAGCTTAAGATGTGGGCCAAGTTTCTGAGAGAAACAGGACACAGGTCAACACATTTTGTGGGGGAAAGATTACTGTTCGCCCCGGCCTGCATAAATCGATCTGCATTTTTGCACACAGTCACTATAATGAGATAGTTCCTGCAAGGAAAATATATTCATTGAACATAAAGAAGATATCTAAAGCAAAGCAGACCCATTCTATGTCAGAAACATTGAGAAATATTGATGACAATATCTGACGAGCGATATCCTAGCTCTGAATCCTAGCTCTCTGTATGAGAGCTATGGAATAAAAGTGGGCATCACGGATGGTCAAATATTATCATCAATATTGTTCAACTTTTCTGAATAAAATTAGTAAAACTTCTGCTTTAGATGTTCAATATATGTATACATTGGTTTAAAGGGACACTAAGAGATGTGTTGGAGGCTGCGCCCTCAATTATTATAAACTAGCGGGAACACGCGCTTTGCGCGGGCCCCGCTAGTAGTGAGCCTCTCCCTCCCAGCGGTTTGTAGGGGGTGGTCTTTTTTTTGGTACGCGGTCCCAGAATATCATGTATCATCATTTTGTATGCCCCCCCCCCCACCCGCTCAACGAACATGATTATTGTTATGAACACCCCCATGCTCAGGCCTATCTAGAATGGTTAAATTCAGAATATTGGGGGTGGGGGGGGGGGAAGTTAATGCGGAAGGGACAATTATAAATAAGGGTATACAAATGTACAGAAAAAATAAAATAAAATATTTTTTGGGACTAAAATTTAGTTTTGACCGCCCCCCCCCCCCCCCCCCTGGCAATGGTTTTTATTTCATGACCCCCCCCCCCCCCCCCACCCCTATTTTCCGTGTAAAAACACCGACACCTCCAATGATATTTGGTACCTCCGACCCTGGCCCTCTTATGAAGAAAATGACAGCCCCATAACATACCATGTGCAATTGATAATCAAGGGCCCCATCCCTTACTAATCTCGGTACTTGATCATGGGGGGTTGGGACATTAAAGGTAGATGTTCCGATTTTCAACTTGAAGTTTTCTATTCTACATGAAAGGTCATCCTTAAAAAAAGTTGTGTTCCAAAGTTTGAGTTGCATACATGTAGCTCTAATGGTTCTTATTTTAGACGCACAAGATGCTGTGAACTGTACCCATTGAGTAGTACACAAACTATATCGGTGGTTACCACCATTCGCGGTAATTCGACGTTATTTCATTGATTTCTCCGTAATTATACCGATTTAGGCCGTCAAATTTCAGTATGATGAGAAAAATACGAGCTTTCATATGATATGAAAATCTCCGTATGTTTGAAATAATTCTGTGTTACGAAAATGTGATCGGGTCATCTACCTTTAAGTGGTATTGACATTTTTTAGTTATTTTTTATTTACTTCAGAATTCAAGATGAACATTAAAAATTGCCAAAAAACACAGCAAAACTTGATTAAAACAATACCATCGCTATTTATTGAAAAACGCCCTCTATGCAAAAATGGTTCGCGATATGTATCACGCGTGCTGCAGGGGATAGGGGAGAGTGGGGTATGTTGGAACATTTTTCAGAAAAATGACTCTATAACGCAATTAAAATTGATTCAGGATTTAATCACTATATCAGTTCAAGCATACATCTGTGTGTTACAAATACAGCATAATAAAATTTTAAGACTTGTTTATGTTTAATTAAAATAATCCACTTTGAAAAAGTTATCTCAGTTGTTTCAACTAACCCCATGCATGGGGTTAGTTGGAACATGGCATGGGGTTAGTTGGAACATGGTGTGTGGTTACTTAAAAACTACATTGTAACTACTTACAACTGTTGTTAAATGATTTTAAAAATCAATTTAAAAATCAATATGGCATGCCCTAATGATCAACAACAACAATCAACAACACTCAATTAAGGATACACAGTCTTTTAGTTAGTCTTCTTCGGAGTCTGCTTGAGACCTTTTGCAGTCACTGAAGTCTGTAGGTGTCTCAAGGGGGCTACGGTGAGATTAGCTGAAAAGACGATGTAGACTTCAAGTTCAATGGTTATAAAGTTGTTTACTATTGTTACAAATTGTACGCCTAACTATTTGTTTCCAAAACAATATTTCAGGTTCAGAACCTTAAGGATGTACCACATTTAAGTGTTCCAATAAACCCCATGCCCAATGTTTCAACTAACCCCGAGAGCACATGGCAGATGTTTAAGCTTATTGTGCAAAACATGGCATACAACTGCACACCTATTTAGCCTTATTTTGTAGCTTAGTATAAGAGCCTAACATACCAAAAATATAGCCACATGAATCTACAAACATCATAGAGATAATACAACATTTCTTAATGTCAAAAAATTTAGTCAAAAGTTGAAAAATCAAACTTACCTTTCTAACTCTAAGAAGACTGAGACCCATGTGCTGTAGGCAATGTGGTATGTGGGGGTTGCTTTTGCACACCACCTGATGGCAGTGTTTCTAGAAATTAATTGTTGGTTTTTAGGAAAATCTCAATGTTTCAACTAACCCCGCGTTCCAACATACCCCACTCTCCCCTACTGTCTGACGTAATATGCTGATCTAGCGGAGATCAGCATTTTTGAATCGACGTTTTGTTGTACAAAGAGGGCTGATTTTTCTTAATCCTTATAGGTGTAAATTCATACATGTACAGTAATACAATTGTAAAAATATACAAATCCCAGTTTTTATCAAATATTTTTGTAATTGAGGGCGCTGCCTCCACCACATCTCTTAATGCCCCTTTAAGCGTTAAATACGGAACAAATAATGACACCAACAATTACAGTGCCGCTCTCGGAGATGGCCATGTTGAGCTGAATGGGCATCTCGCTGGGCTGGCGTTGCGCTCTCAACGCGGTGGTCAATAACCAACAACCAGTACCCATTTGGGATGGGGGTGTATAGCAATAAAGCTATTATAATAACGGGGGAGTAGGACACGGGACAAATAATGACAAAATGATGTGTGCGGATGTCTAGGTGAGCGTGCATAATGCAAGGGGTCGCGCTCCCATATTTATAACTTTTCGAGGTCTATTGTTGTGTACTTCCATAATTGTGTGCTTTTGTTGGATTTAGCATCAGGTTAAGCATCTTTAGGCCTATGCCTCCAGTTAGGCCTATATTTTGTTTTGAGTGACCCCCCCCTCCCCCCCCCCCCCCCCCCCCCATTTACAATGGTATGAATTTCATGACCCCCTGCCATATTTTTCTTGTAAAAACACGACACAACCAATAATATTTGGTACCTCCGACCTCTTACCGAAGAAAATGACAGCCCCCTAACATAATCCAGATAATGATATATACCATGTACCATTAATAATCCAGGTACATGTACTTCATGTACCATTCCTTGGTGCCCTTGATTATTCATGTTTGATTTATACCAGGAATGACTTTCATGGACTAATAAATCTATCTTGACTGTATTTTCTGTGAAAAAACCATCATAGAACTTTACTAAATCATACTGTAAAAGCCAAAATTTGTAATTTGTATTTTGTATTTGTAAAGATATTTTCGCGCATTTTGATATAAGATAGACATTTCGCGAATTGTTTTTTTAGCGGGCGACCTTCTGGATGCACTGCATCTGCATGAATGTTGAAAACAATATTTTTGTGTGTAAAGTTATTTTGCGCGAAAAGCGCGAAAATAAAACCACCGCGAAAATGTCTGCTTTTAGTAATGGAAATCAGCTTCCAATTTAAGGAACTTCTTAACATAATTTGCTTCGATTTACATAAAGCATTTCCGATGAGTATTCTGTTGCGATCGTAGCATGCAGAAACACACTGTAAACAGTGGCCACACGTGTCTATTTGCACTACGAAAAAACGGGGACAATCCGCTCAGCCTCTTGAAAATAAGTTGCCGGAGCACACTCCGCCGTTTATTTCAACGTATTCAAACCTTGATTTTGAAGTAATTAAAAATCGTATGGCTCTGTTACTTGGAAGATCTTCATGATTTATGATAACAATTGCAAATCTGCAAGAAAATATGTTTTCAAAGTAATCCAGATCCTCACTATGGCCTTATCCCATACCCAATTCACCTTTAAAATCCACATCACAGATGCCTAGTCCAGATAATATATATATGTCCTTAAATCAAGATAGGCCTACCCCGTGTGCATATTATATCCATGGTACACGTGATTCAGTCGGGAATTCATTAGGAAAAGGGTCTTAGTTTTTTATAGCCTTTTAGTTGTATTAGTTGGCGGGCCAATGGTCGGAGCTCTCATCGTGATCATTTATGGTATCCAGTCTAAAGCACTTGTGCCATATCCCGGCTTATTTTTTGGCCAAATAACATTAGATTATTCCTTCAGTTTATATTTTTATCACGCATACTCACACCGTCACTATCCCTGCATTTCCATTATGAAAAAGTCTGGTATGCCTACCCATATTACTGGCCGGAGGGTTGTAGCAATTATAAAGCTATACAGGGGGAAACACGGAACAAATAATGACACAAACTGGTTGCGCCTTCAATAAGCCGTAACCCATAGCCTCTAGGTTTCAGGACTTCCAGTTTAGCTAGAATGTAGCTGTTATAGGGAGTTAACAAACAATAAGCAATAATCACCAGCCGTGGGCAAGGTATTCTATTTGTGCCCACACTGATAAATATTAGCCTCACATTAATTTTCGCCAATTTGGAACTGATCACACTATAATTTTAAAACAGGTCTGTTACGCGTGTGTGACGCGTGACGGCCATCGCGTAGCGGAGTGTTGCGTGGCCAACGATGGTGCGTGACTTGCACGCACCGCTCTTGCGTAAATATACATGCCACGTCAAGCAGCTGTCGTAACGACCACACATAGCAACCCCAGGATCGTTGTATGAAAGTCGTTTTTCGTCTTGGATAACGCCAAGAGAAATCAACAATTTGCCTAAATTTAGTAAGTTCATGTCTCCCATGCCACCCCGCCCGATGTAGCTACCTCCCTGTTTCCGCAACAGCTCCACCAACGGCAGTATCCGCGCGCATGCGTTGGCCAGTTTCATGAGGTAAGAATAGAAGACGTGAAACATAGCAACCGACCTGTTTTTTGGTTATTTCCATAGTAATTGAATAGTTTTGCAAAAAATAGTGTCCAATGGTTTAATGGCAATATGTACTCAATCAATGTACGGCGTGTACGCAAAAATCAGAGTTGAAAGTCAAGGCATCTCTGAGAACACTCGCGGACAAGATTTACGTTCTTCCTTTTATTTATATAGAAACTGGGATTAGTATATTTTTATAATTGTATTACATGTATGAACTTTCTATATAAGGATTAAGAAAAGTCAGCCCTAGTTAGGCATGTTCATAAAATTTTGAAAATAAAATTATCTCTTTGAAAATGGAATACATGGAAACAAAGTACTTTACAATAAAAAATGATGGTTCAACCTTGTCTGCAGGCTGAATAATAAAAAAGTTATAACCAAAAGTAGTTTAAGTCATGCACATTTTAAAACCATTTTAGGTAAATTAAGGGTTTACTTTCATGATGTCTAGTTGCTTGTGTGGGGTTATTTATACATCAGTGAATACAGGTCCGTGTATATAACCGGACAATCGTTTTTCGTTATTTCGTTTTCAACACGATAAGCAAAAAACCCAAATAGGATCATTTTCCGTTTGACTGTCACAGTAGAAAAAACAAACAAGAGAAAAACTAGAATTTTTAACGTTCGTTTTTATTCCTCTATTTTCAACTAAGGAAAACTAAAAAGATCAACCACATTCGTTTTTCTTTCTCTAAATAAAGTGTAAAAATCAATCAGAAGAAAAATAAATAAATACAAATATTCGTTTTTCTTATCCATTTTCATATAAGAAAAACGAAATAAACAAGTGTATTCGTTTTTCATTCTTCAACCAGAATTGTAACCAAAGGGCAATAGAAAAACTTGATCTTGTTTCAAACATTCGTTTTTCTTAATACAAAAAACAAACAGTAGAAAAATGTAAGTTTGACACATTCGTTTTATAACTTCATTTGCAAACAAGAAAAACAATATCAGTCAACTACGTTCGTTTTTTGTTTCTTAAACACTTGTATGGTAAGTAAGCAAGAGAAAAACCTAAATTTTAAGATTTAGTTTTTCTCACTTTATTTTCAAAACAAGAAAAACAAAAAGATTACTGCATTCGTTTTTCTTTTGATTCGATCAAGAACAAAATAACGAACATTATAAAAATTATTTTGGGACTTTAATACAATCAGGCGTTTTTCTCAACCCATTTTCAATCAAGAAAAACGAAAAGGTCATTTAAACTTTGTTTTTTATATTTCATTTTACATCTAGGTAAATCAGAACATGATATGTGTGGTCATTTTTCTATTTTCCGACTCTAATTTCTCAAAGGTTTATAATGAAAACAATTTATTTGATTATTTGTTGGTCCGTGTATATAACCGGACAATCGTTTTTCGTTATTTCGTTTTCAACACGATAAGCAAAAAAACCCAAATAGGATCATTTTCCGTTTGACTGTCACAGTAGAAAAAACAAACAAGAGAAAAACTAGAATTTTTAACGTTCGTTTTTATTCCTCTATTTTCAACTAAGGAAAACTAAAAAGATCAACCACATTCGTTTTTCTTTCTCTAAATAAAGTGTAAAAATAAATCAGAAGAAAAATAAATAAATACAAATATTCGTTTTTCTTATCCGTTTTCATATAAGAAAAACGAAATAAACAATTGTATTCGTTTTTCATTCTTCAACCAGAATTGTAACCAAAGGGCAATAGAAAAACCTAATTTGATCTTGTTTCAAACATTCGTTTTTCTTAATACAAAAAAAAAACAGTAGAAAAATGTAAGTTTGACACATTTTGTTTTTATAACTTCATTTGCAAACAAGAAAAACAATATGAGTCAACTACGTTCGTTTTTCGTTTCTTAAACACTTGTATGGTAAGTAAGCAAGAGAAAAACCTAAATTTTAAGATTTAGTTTTTCTAACTTTATTTTCAAAACAAGAAAAACAAAAAGATTACTGCATTCGTTTTTCTTCTAATTCGATCAAGAACAAAATAACAAACACTACAAAAAATGTTTTGGGACTTTAATACAATCAGGCGTTTTTCTCAACCCATTTTCAATCAAGAAAAATGAAAAGGTCATTTAAACTTTGTTTTTCATATTTCATTTTGCATCTACATGTAGGTAAATCAGAACAGGATATGTGTGGTCATTTTTCTTTTTTATCGACTCTAATTTCTTTTCTTTTTTTCTTGTTTGCAAATGAAGTTATAAAAACGAATGTGTCAAACTTACATTTTTCTACTCTTTGTTTTTTGTATTAAGAAAAACGAATGTTTGAAACAAGATCAAATTAGGTTTTTCTATTGCCCTTTGGTTACAATTCTGGTTGAAGAATGAAAAACGAATACACTTGTTTATTTCGTTTTTCTTATATGAAAACGGATAAGAAAAACGAATATTTGTATTTATTTATTTTTCTTCCGATTTATTTTTACACTTTATTTAGAGAAAGAAAAACGAATGTGGTTGATCTTTTTAGTTTTCCTTAGTTGAAAATAGAGGAATAAAAACGACCGTTAAAAATTCAAGTTTTTCTCTTGTTTGTTTTTTCTACTGTGACAGTCAAACGGAAAATGATCCTATTTGGGTTTTTTGCTTATATCGTGTTGAAAACGAAATAACGAAAAACGATTGTCCGGTTATATACACGGACCAATACATCCCAGCAGTTTCGTACTTTTCCGCTGAATTTAAAAGAGGTAAACATGAGTTTTCTACATATTTTGGTCAAATATGTCGCCCTCTATAGTCAATGATATGAACATCCCTACCCTAGTACAAGAAAACGTTGATTCAAAAATGCTCTTCAATAAATAGCGATGATATTGTTTTAATCAAGTTTTGCTGTGTTTTTGTTAGTATAGAAACAACAATAATGGCAAAGTAAATTTTTAAACATTTAAAATTTTCAGCACCACTTAAGTTAATGTCCCTTTAAATATATCAACCTGCAGCCAGGGAGGTGTCAAATAGACACCTCCCTGCTGCAACTATTTCCAAGAAATACTGGCTTGAATTTTGATCGCCCTATTCCGCCAGTCAGTGCCACAGTAAGTAAAACAGCGATATGTGGACTGTCTTCATCTTCATGCTTCATTTCGTAGCTAGCGACGTCCCAGCTGAATCATGAATGGGTTCATTTCATAGCTCTATCTTTTTGTAATAGAAAGAATAGACTAGAGCTAATAAAATGACAATTTGTCACTGTTTGTGTTTACTGTCATGACTGTCAGATCAGAGCTACTCAGGCTCTCAGCTCACTTGAAATTCAAGGTTTTACTTTCCAGAGAAAGCTCACTACAAAATGTTGAAGCTTACCGGTCTGTTTACGAGAGAGTGAAATTCGACTAAAGTTGTTTTTATACAAGACAATTCTTTTCATCAGGTGTGTTTTTATCTCCACAGCAGCAGCTGACTGAGTGAGCTCTCTATTATTTCTCACCAGCTGATGTAGGATGTCAACTCATCTCAAGTCAAAGTCAAAGACTAAGTCAAAAATTAACTTTGTCTAAAGCCTTTTGTTTTTAGAGGACTGTTCTCACAGAAACATTGCAGATGCAGTGCAGCCACGTCATCAGATAGGATAGGTCCCGCACAGCTTACAAACAATCCAAAGGTTTCCAACAAGTTGACTTGTCTGACACCAACACAGGAAATTTGACACCGGTAAATCTTGTAATCTGGAATGATTCAGTGTTTTGATTTAGCCACCTGGTTAATATTCGTAGTGTGTTATTTTCAGTTTCCAATACGTTTAGCCAGTAAAGAAATTTGAAAACCAGCCAATTTTATGACATCTAGTCTCAACTGTACTTTATGTTGCTTTATGTAAAGTGCAATGCTTGATATAGGTTTGGAGGGTAGAAGATATATAAATCACGAACTGGGCTGTATTGACTACCTGAGTCAATCAAATTAAATCTTAACAAGGAGAGTCTTTAAAAATACAAACAGCGCTTAGAGGGGGTTCAAATGCAAGCGGAGCGGATACAAAATGGAAGAGTTATAACTTTAGAATTGTGTGATTATGATACCGAGCACTCTCAGTATTTCCTCGAAATCAAGTTCACATATTATATCTCGAGACAGTGACCTGAACAGGCGCAGCTTTTACGCACGCGTGTGTATCTTCCGCCTAGTCAACGCTCCTGTTTGTACGCCAGCGCCGCGAGTATGCGCGCGCGTTATGTGATGCAATTAGTAGAATACGCGGTTACGTCACTGTCTCGAGATGGCCAAACAGAGTATAGTGATCTCATATTGAAGTTGTACATGATTGTTATCTACATTTAGCGGCCTACACAGTGGCGTATCCAGGGGGCCCAGCATGCTAGCAGGCCATCGCCCCGGCCATGGCCCCCATTGAAAAAAAAAGTTTAAAAAAAAGAAGGAAGAGGAGGAGGGAGAGGAGAAGAAGGAGGAAGAGGATAAGAAGGAGGAAGAGAAGGGGGTTGGGTGGAGAAAGGGTAGGGACATATGCGGGGCAAATGGGGGGGGGGGGGAGTTACGGGGTCACGTCCCCATACTTTTAATGTGAGGGATGTTAAAAACGTTACATTAGACCTTTTTAGTGTTAAAAATGCCAATTTTTACTCGCTTTGCACGTATTAGTTTCAATGTTCGTTATTCAAGCCTAACAAGAGGGCTTCAGGAACGATTTTTCTGGACCACTTTGGTTCAAAAACTGGGTTTTTTTTTGCTCGATTCGCGCTCACTTTTTCAATATTATGTGGGGACGTTAAAACGTCATACTGGACCATTTAAGTGTTATAAATGTCAATTTTTGCGTAAATCGCGCGCATTAGTTTGGATGTTCATTATTCAAGCTTAACAAGATGGCATTGCAGGACAGTTCCATATACGGGACAGCCAAGAACCTCTGAAGCACCCTTTTTCTTAGAGTGTAGAGACTGTTCAATCGCTAATGAAGTGGTATTGAGGGAATTAGCAGTGGCTTAAATTTCATTTGAGTGAAGAACTATTAATGATATGAACAACCATAACAAACAACAGTTTAAAAGAGAAAGGAACAATAGCAGACAAGAGATTGAGAGAATATTTTGGTTTCTTTACACACACATTTTTGTGCAGGGTCTTGCATTAAAAGACAGTGGGGTGGAGAAAATGAGCTTACACAGCTCTATGGAGAAAAATTTACATAATCGTCGATATCTCGAAAAGAAAATCATTAATTACAAATTTTCTTTTTTCTTTTTTCAAAGTAACTTTTTTGGGCAGCCTATAGGCCTATGCAAATCTTTTCTTAAAAAGAAAAAGAAAAAAAGAGAAGAAAAAAAAGAGACTTAATATAAAGAATTATATATATTATCCTCGATCCATTTAGTCTTCCTTTGCTAAATGTCAAATTGACTGGATTTAATTATATTTCTTATCTTATTACACCCATTTTGATCCAAAAACCACCATCCCCGCCGGAACACCCGAAATCAACATGCACGCCCACCCCCATTAACCCCCCCCCCCCCCCCCCCCCCCTACACGTAATTCACTTCCTTAACACTTTCCACGCGGCAGGCAGCTGTCGACGACATTCCAAAATTGCACAAAATGTTTCACTTAAGTCAAAATTGTTGAATAACATTACCATATTTGAAATCACCATGAGAAATGCATTGAAATAAGTACCAACATGCAAAGTATCGGCCCAGTAATCCTTGAGGTCCCTGACATTTGGAAATGTTTCTGGATATTCTGTTTGTATATTGTAAAACTTCAATAGCCGCGTGCTACATTAGTATTAACCTCAACCCATCTCAAAGCACAAAGACTATTACAACCAGTAGCGTACCGAGTGGGGGGGGGGGGGGGGGGGGGGCAAAATTGGCAAAATGGGGACGAAAAGGGTGGAAAATCATGTTAATCAGCCGTTTTTTGACCTGGTTTCTTTGAAATAGGGACCGTTATGGGGATATATGGGGATCTTGCCCCCTCGGAGTGGCTGGGCTGGCTACGCGGCTGATTACAACACGCCTACCCAGTGAATATCTTTCGCAGCAGGTCGTTTCCCACAGACGGCTCTATGCAGCCATAAGGACGTCCAATGCATCTGTCAATCACAAGTTCATTCTATTGTCTGACGATACTAACTGTTTACCGTGCATCAGTGCGTTTTCAATCACTTGGTGATCTATTGTACATGAAGATGTAAACACGGGCCGCCAATCGATTGATCACAGAGCAAGACTTGATTGCTACGCTGGTTCCCTGCTGCACCCTATCCTCGCGCCAACTCGTCTTGTGTGGAGCCTATTGTCGAAGGGAACCAGCATACAATGTAATGTGGTGACGCGACGTTGCTCATGCGGGGGCTCACAGCAGGTATTAAAATGGACCGAATTCTTTGCAGTACCGCTTGCGGTACTGCAAAACTCCGCTTCCGTTCCCGCGAAGCGGGAATGTAAGCTCCGCTTGGTATCTCCGCTTGCGGATATGCACACATTTATTGGTATTGCCGCAAGCGGGGGATAAAGTTCTCAAGCGGCGGTACCACTTCCTGTTTGTAATTCCTCTTCGCGGAATTGTCGCTTTGGCTTTGCTTTCCCGCTTACGGACATGCACGTATTTGTTTACATTTCCCAACGCGGCACAAACTTACCGCTTGTAGTTATTCTAAAATTACATCTCCGCTTCGCGGGATTGTCGCTTCGGGATTGCTTAGCCGCGCACGGATTATTATTACACCAATGAATCATATTAAAACATATGCCGATCTCCCTCCCTGTTTTTGCCATAAACGGCGTAGCTGATGAGAATCTCCTTATATCTAACTGAGATTCGAAACTGCGGTACTACACTAGCCCCCTCTGTTTAATAAAGCATATCATCATTATATGCACTATGATCAACATATCAACCCTTTATTGCATATCCACATAATTTTACTCTGATAATGTGCATTATCCACAGCTTATCGGTTTTTCATGCTGTTTTGGGCGGACCACACTAGATGCTAGCGAGTCACCATTACTCAATAGTCCTAGTGATACTATACGTGGGGTGGGGGAGTGTGCTGCCTAACTGGCTAATACCATTTTCAGCTGTCTATATTTTTCTACTTGAAAATTAATTCATCTATTTTCAACTTTCTGGTCTGAAAATGATTCATTAAAGATTTAATTTAATTAATTTATATTTTCTACTTTGTAAATTAATTATCTAGTGTGAAAATTCAATTTTCTCGTATCAAAATAAGTTACCTATTTTAATTTCCTAGTCTGAAATATATAAATTTGATTTTAGTTTGGAGTAATACCCACTCACAAAGTAGAATACCTTTGAATTGTATATGAACTTCAACCATAAATGTTTCGTCTGTTTCTACATCAATATATTTTATGATGAAAACAAGCAGTAAATTAAGAATTATTTATACATAGTAACTGGCAGTTTCATGCACACCAACCACACAGGGTGGTGGCAATCTTCACGGTCAATATATTTTATATAAAAATAAAAATAAAAATATAAAAGCTGAATGCAAACTGCTTATCCACAAAAATATTCGATATTTGATCGATCAACTAATTGATTGAAAACGCACTGATGCACGGTAAAACAGTTTGTATCGCCAGACAATAGAAAGAATTTGTGATTGACAGATGCATTGGACGTCCTTATGGCTGCATAGAGCCGTCTGTGTCTTTCCCGGTCCGAGTGTCAACTCTTTTGGGGAGCTTTTCTCCGTGTTTACAATCAATAGTCATCAAAATGTGACAGGCGTAAAAAAAAGTAGAATTTAGTTTTCAATGAAAATATTGCCTGTTATAACTCGAAGGCATGCCAGAACCGTCCCATGATAAGCTGGGTCATTTGAGTGTTGATTTTTCTGTATAAAATAAACAAACTCGTCGCCCGTTGGTTTTTATTGACATAAATCCTTATAGTTATCAATTTACAATGGAAGTGGGCGGAGTAGTTTTTGGACGAATGCCACAAAATTGGATCCAATTTTGTGAAAACGATGACCTGATTTATGGTGGAAGATTTGTGCCATGTATTTATTTTACATAAAATATAAATTATAATTGTAAACGAAATGTTCGCATTATGTCCAAACATACTTCCATGGTCCAAAGTCACCGTCCCCCACTATTCAAAGTATCCCAAATTACGGGTACTTTTTAAAATAATACATTGTACATGTACTTCATAATTGAGACACAGTTTATTTGAGGGAAAATCCCGTGGCCGTGGAATCCCTTTAAATGTTTTGAGCGTATTTCCAATAACTTACGAGGTCTCAATCAATTACGTTTCCGGGTGATTCGCCTCCTTCCCATGTTGAATATGATAGATTTGCTGTATACAAAACTTCCGTGTTATATGTGACGTGTAGCATTTTGCCTGTTGTGAACGCGATTATTTTCACAATCGTTGAACTGCTCTGCGGGATTCAAGGAAAAGTGACGAAAGCGAACGGATCGCTGATTAAAAATTCACATTTATGATGTAATAGTCTCATTTTAAGTTTTTGTTTCAATTGAGTATGTGTCACGTAATGATAAACAGTAAGGAAACTATGGATAAAAGAATCTAAAGTGCTTCAATTGGTCTGTTATTGAGCCAGAAGATTTGGTCTAAACTGGCCTAATAAAATAGTAATACAAATTTGTAGCCGATCCATATTTTCTCGTCAATCATTATCCGTCTCCTGTTTGTCACTGCAGTGTCACTTCTCACGAGTAACACTAACCGGTCACACGATTGAAGCGACAGCCACGTACAAATAAATAAGTGTAAGTTAAGAGTGGCAACTGAGGCTTATAATTATTTGTTCCAAACTTAAATATGATAAGCTTTTATGTAATTTTAATTAATATTATAATATAATTATAATATGGCTAAAAAATATTGATATGATGATCATGAATGATGTCATTATAATATCAATTATAAATCATTCATTCATGTCATTGTCAAGTGTCATGTACTGAGTACATGTGTAGGCGGAAACAGGTTGTTTCATCCCACTGGCATTACGTTTCATTTGTCATCACTCTGCAGTTTCGGCCCAGTAACGTTTCACCCCAAGTAACGTTTCACCCATTTACCGTTGCACCCCAGTACGCTTCCAAGTTCCAGGGGCAGCAGTACATACCATTTGTGAATACAAGCATGTGTAGACAGTGGGTCTGTTTTTCAACTGTATGTTTATGGAAATAGCGGGAATAGGAAGATCCAAATTCAAGGCTTCAAGCCAGTATTTTGTGGAAATAGAAACAGGTTGAGATATTTAACCACTTGAGGCATACAAACGACCGCTACATATTATTTGAAGCAAACGTTTGACTTATTGTATTCAGAAAAGTTGAAAAATATTGATGAAAATATCAGACGCTGACTCAGATACTTTCATCTCATAGCTCTCAGCTCAGACAGAGCTAATTGCTATGCGTTTTGAATTGGGCCGGTAAATAGGTGGAGATGTTACACTTGCCGCTTTGCGAGAGATTTGAGATGCAATAAATACATTTTTTCAGTAAATGTTCAATCTATTAATTTTCAATTTGGTATCAAATTGAAGCTTTCAATTTCATGGAGAACATATTTAAAGTAAAAATATGTTCAAATACTTTGCATTAAATTAAATTTAATAACTAAGTGATGATTTCTCTTTTTATAGCAGGTCCACCTGTCTGTTTTTATTTTAGGAATTTCTACTGATATTTTGTATGATATTTATACTTTATTGCTTGCTGCAACTCATGTTGTAGGCTTACTACCCCTTTGTGCTACTTGATGTTTAGACCTACACTTTTGTTTTTATATCCCCACATTTGTTAATTCAACTTATTTATTTATTTATTTATTTACTGGTAAAGAACCAATCTTTTTGCAGAGTGCTCAATGCGATGCAGAGCGAAATTTTTATTTATGTACTGGTAAAGAAGCAATTTCTTGCAGAGTGAAATAAGTTAAACCATTTGGAACGGTAGTTGCTACTCTGAGTTTCACGCTTGTGTGATCATCTGACAACTCTGCGCACAAACGTGAAACTCGGAGTACATATGTAGCAACTGCCGTTCCAAATGGTTTAACTTATTTATTTAATAATGTAGTTTCTTATTTGGGTGATTCCACAGTAATTCGCATTACATTTAAGCACGCCATAAGTGCTCAATGCTATGCAGAGCGAAATATAAGTTAAACCATTTGGAACGGTAGTTGCTACTCTTGAGTTTCACGATTGTGCGATCATCAGACAACTCTGATGTCTGATGATTGCACAAGTGTGAAACTCGGAGTACATGTAGCAACTACCATTCCAAATGGTTTAACTTAGGCTATATTAAAAAAAAGGTTTGTCTCAAAGCTCCCGCGCGCGTTAGTTTATTGGTGCGCGTTAGAAAGAAACAAAACCAAAAATCTTTTTTTTAATTTTACTTTTTGAAAAAATCCCAAAGTTTCACCGATTTTTTAGATTTTCATTGATCACATCATTTAAAATACAAAAGGTCACTTTACAAGGATTTCAATATTTTATATTTATTAATAAAATAAAAAAAATAAAAAAAGCATTCCGCATTTGGTTTTGAAAAGTTGAAGAGCTTTGAGACAAAAGATTTGTTTAATATAGCCTTATTTATTTATGTATTTTCTTATTTGGGTGATTCCACAGTAATATCGGGCCTTACTAGTTAGTAGAATTAAAATTATTAGTGGCATTGATGAAAACCAAGTTATGTAGGAAATATATTTAAACAAGTGCTGTTCCTGTAAACGTGTGTTACCATTCTCGAAGTTAAAGAAGTTTTTTTCGCAGTAAACAATAGCCAAACGTTGTAACATTTCCCCCCTAAACCTTGCATGTGCTTGGTACAATATGAAGGTAACCCAGCAATTGTTTGTTGTTGTTGTTGTTGCGCCTCATTTTCATGGAATCGCCCATTTTGTTATTCAATTATTTCATTATTTATCTTGTTATTTCTTTACTTATTTTATTTAATGTGCTTTTATTTATTTATCTATTTATTTATTCATTTACTTATTTATTTATATCCCCCACCTACTTGGTAGCTCGCCCCAATCAGTCCGTTTATTCATTTTCAGGCCCAGTTATTTACTATAAATTCTGTACCCTATATTGTATGGTCATTTCCTGTGGCCTTTGTTGTTTATACTTTAAACACCACTTATGCATGCATGAGGGAGGTGTCTATTGATTTATTTATGTTTTGTTCTAAAGGCAACATCACTTACTGACATTGTGCTATAACTATATTGGTGAAATTGTCTAGTTCACTATCTATTGATTTATTTTATGTTTTGTAGTTTGCCTAGCAACACATCTGGGTGGTTCTGTATTCTATTGAACTTGGCTAGGTTATCAGTCAGTGGTAACTTGGAGTCTATTGTCCAAGGCTCAAGATAACAGTTTTTTTACCGGGAGCTAATTTTTTTCAAAAGTAGCGCCCGGATCATGGGATTTATTGAAAACCAGGAGCTACTTTCAGTCTACCGGGAGCTAACTTTTTATTACCGTAAATTGTATTGTCAAATTGAAATTCGATGTCTTGGCCAAGCTTCCCGATCATTAACGGTTTGGACAAAATATCAGCGCTCGGTTGTTTATTTTTCAGCATTACTGGGCGATATGGCAGGAAGACCGAGGGGTAAAAATCACCCAGCGCCCGCTTATCTATTGTCTAATAGGCAACATCACTTACTGACATTGTGCTATAATAAACTTGTCTACAATGTAGTTCACTATCTTCTTTATAGTTTTTTATGTTTTGTTCTAAAGGCAACATCACTTACTGACATTGTGTTATAACTATATTGGTGAAATTGTCTAGTTCACTATCTGTTGATTTATTTTATGTTTTGTAGTTTGCCTAGCAACACATCTGGGTGGTTCTGTATTCTATTGAACTAACAATACTAACATAACAATCATGTTAACAACATCTGTCGTGCGGCTTCTCATGCTCTTTATAAGATAGGTCAAATCCGGCGTTATCTCGATCAGCCAACAACTGAAAGACTTATTCATGCTTTTGTGACTTGCCGACTCGATAACTGCAATAGTTTACTTTATGCCCTCTCTGATACGCAAATCTCAAAACTTCAATGGATTCAAAACTCAGCTGCTCGACTTGTTACTCTGTCTAAGATTCGCTGTCACATTTCCCCCGTCCTTCGTGACTTACATTGGTTACCGATCAGATCTCGCATTATCTACAAGATTCTTCTGATAACATTTAAATGTACTCGAGCTCTTGCTCCTATGTATCTGCAAGATCTTATTCATCAATACGAGCCCACTCGCAATCTTCGTTCTGGCTCAAAATTTCTTCTCGCGCATGTTTCTTCACCTTCTACTTCATATGGTCGCCGTTCTTTTCAAGATGCTTCTGCTGAACTTTGGAACAATTTACCATATCATGTTAAGTCCGCCAAAACTCTTGAACAGTTCAAATCATTGCTAAAAACTTACCTATTTAATGTTAATGTTTAATTTTTGTTTTGTCTTTTGTTACTCATGTTACTGTGTGTTTTTGTTTGTTTTTTTGTTTGTGATAGCGCATAGGGACTTAATTGTGTTATGGGCGGTTTTAAAAAAAATGGCTGAAAATGGCATATTCAACATTTTGCCTGTTTTTGATCATATAAAGAACTTTTATAGAATAGCCAATTATTCCAAAATATGTGCTAAGATAGTAATTTCTTTGTGCCAGAATATGATGGCCCTTGCTTGTTGCAAAAAAAACTTCTGCCCGTATTTGATGCTAAAACGGTCAGGAGTGTAACACTTTTTTTTTACATAAAAATTGAACATGCATTTTTATTAAGCTAGTACAAGAAAACCATCTTTGATATTCATTTCAGAGATATACATTTTGAAATATTGAAGGGTCCACCTTATTCAGAATGAGTCACTGTGAAATTGAACTTGCATAAGTCCAATAAATTATTGATTGTTACACTACAGTATGTCAAAATGAAGAAAGGAGTCAAACTCAAATATTGAAATTAATCCAGCTTGATAATAAAAATGATGAAAGGTTATGCATTTGTCATTCCATATTTTGTATACATATACACTTGGCTTGCCATAGATGGTCAAGTGGCATTGGTAATCACATCATAGCATTTGTGGTCAAAGGTTTACTGGGAGAACTCCAAAATGTCAGGAGTGTAACATTGACATGCCATCTAAATTTTGCAAACTTCCATATATATTTAATTTAGTTATATCAGTTTATTATAGTAGTACATGATGTAAATTAATAAATAGTAACAAATAAAATTGTGTTACATTGAATATGTCTACTACAGATAGTAAATAGGGGTCAGTCAGGAGTGTAACAAATATGTAGAAATGTAAATACATTTTGGATGGCCCACTGCCGTGCCATAAACTGTAATATAAACTTGAAACTGTCCATGTATACCTTTGATATGGCCATATTCTGATGTTTAAAACTATTAAAATCAAACCTATTAACTGATAATTAGTTACAACAAAACAAAAACAGGCCTTTATTGTGTAAAAATAGGGGTTTTGTGTGGAAAATCTGATTTTCTTCCCAATTTAGTTGTTAAAGGCATAATGAAATTTTGTATTTTCTATGCTTACTAATCTTCCAAGTTGAGAGGAACTGTACTTTATACTTTAAAAGGTTGTGTTTTTATCCACCAAACCTATTTTATCCACCATTATTAGACATGTCAGGAGTGTAACACAATGTAGAAATGTATTATGCATTTTGAATGGCCCACTGCTTTGCCGTATATTGTAGTATGAACTTGAAACATTCCATATACTATATATGATATTGCCATATTCTGATGTTTAAAACTATTAAAATTAAACCTAATAACTAATAATTAGTTAAAACAAAACAAAAACAGGCCTTTATTGTGTAAAAATAGGGGTTTTGTGTGGAAAATCTGATTTTTTTTCCTTCAATTTAGTGGTTAAAGGCATAATGAAATTGTATTTTTTATGCTTACCAATCTTCCAAAGTTGAGATACTATACTTTGTACTTAAAGGTAGTGTTTCTATCAATAAAACTTCTATTATCGACCATTATTACAATGTCAGGAGTGTAACACAATACAAAAGTATGTAGAAATGCCTTTTGAATGGCCCACTGCTTTGCCGTAGATTGTAGTATGAACTTGAAACTTTCCATATACTTTAATATTACCATTTTCTGATGTTTAAAACTATTAAAATCAAACCTAAATTAATAATTTGTTTAAAAAATTAAAAAAATCCCTATATTGAGGGGAAAATAAGGGTTTTATGTGGAAAATCTCTTTTTTTTAAAAATTTGATTGATTTAGGCCTAAACAAATTGCATTTTCTAATGTTACCAATCCTCCAGAGATGAGCTGTACCTTAAACTTGTTGATTTAAACATAATTGTGTTAATATTTAACAAATGAATGTTTTGAGATTTTACCCCAAAAAAGAAACGTTCTACAAAAAATAGTGTTAAAAAAAAATATGAGGACTATTTTGTGTGTTTCTTGATTTGTTTTACATACTTTAATATATTGGGATTACAATAAGATATAGAAATCATTAATATATCCAATTTGAAATTTTGGAATTTTGGGAACACAATCTCTCATTTCTCAGCCATTTTTTTTAAAACCGCCCTTATGCGCTCAATAAGTATGGTTTTATTATTATTATTATTATTATCAAGTGAATATACCATACCTTCATCAGGGACAAAATATTAGTAGTTAAGACTACTAATATTTTGTCCCTGATGAAGGTATGGTATATTCACTTGATTGTTATGTTATATTTTGTTGTTGTTTAATTTCACAGCAATTGTAATATTACTTGTCCCAGTGCATTTCTGAGCGTTATTGTTATTTGTTTCAGTGCACAACAATTCTTATTGCTTGCCCTAATATATTTCACTGTTTTATCGCGTAATTCCCCCTTGTTTCCCCACACCCAGTTGGTATCTTGCTTTTATTCTTTGCTAGTTTGAGTGTTAATGTTGAAATGATGACATACTTAAAAAGTTTAAATAGTTGGCAGGTTAACTAGTAAAATACAGGAAGTCAATGAAGTAAAAATAATCAACATTAAAAATAGGAAGCACCATAATAGACAAGGGTCAGTCTACGTTATTTCCATTTGTCAAGGGGCAGTCCTTTGGAATATGTTCTATTAGAGCAAAATTTATAGTAGACCAGTGGCAACCTATGTTGAGAGCTCTCTTCAGAGCCACCATCTCTGTTCAGTGGAAAAGGGGCAATCCATCCGAACAGCTCTTAAAATCAGAGCCACCAATCTTTCACAAGTAGGAAAGGGGCACCTACTCTCAAATCATCGGGCAAGGGGCAGCCCAAATGATGATACTAATAGAGAAGTGGGAATCTCTACTTTGTTTTGCTTATAATAATTTGGTCCTGAAGAAGTCAGAGCTAATCCTGATGAAAGCTTGACAGTTTTAAACTTGCCCGACAGCGAACCCGTAAATCTCTTAACTTATACCATCTTAATCTGCTTATCTCTCCAAATCTTCAACTTGGGTATTGAAATAGGTCAGGGGCCCTCCATGTGTCCTCCATAAATCATTATGATGGGTTGCTAAATTGATACATTTTAGCTTACATGTATGCCGAGTTCACTATGGGTTTTTGATTATATACGTACATGTCAATAGTAGGTTGACTGGTTTTGGTATATGATCTTTTACCAAGACAAGAAGCTCAACTAGGTGTGCCGCCCAGGGTCTCAAAAGGGGGGGCTACAGAACTGAACTGAGTGGATTTTATGACGAAAAATAGGGTCTTAGGCCCGGGGGGGGGGGGGGGGGGGCACTCAACTTTTTTTGGGGTAGGGGTGTGACGCCCAGGGTCTCAAAAAGGGGGGCTAAAGAACTGAACTGAGTGGATTTTATGACGAAAAATAGGGTCTTAGGAACTGATTTTTTTCAAAAAATTGGGGCTTTGGAACACAAAATTGGTGCTTTGGAACGCAAAATTTCCCGATTTTTGAATTTTCAATAAAAATGGGGTCTTAAGAACTGATGCAGGCTCATAAGAACTAGCAGCAGAGGGTGAAAAAGGGGGTCTTCAGCGCGGCACATACCTATACCCTTTTCAAATGTCAGTGCCCCCCCACCGGGTCTTAGGAACTGATTTTTCCAAAAAAGTAGGTCTTGAGAACTGGCCTATAGTTCAATTTTGATTAGCAAGAACGCAAATTTTCATTTTTTGGGGGGGGTTTTAGAACGCAAAATTTACGAAGAATTGGGGGTTTGGAACGCAAAATTTTGCAATTTTTGAATTTTCAATAAAATTAGGGTCTTGAGAACTGATGCAGGCTCAAAAGGGGGTCATAAGAGTTAGCAGCAGAGGGTGAAAAAGGGGGTCTTCAGCACGACACATACCTATACCCTTTTCCAATGTCAGTGCCCCCCCCTGGATTTAGGCTCTATTCTGCAGCAGAGCTATCTTACAAGTGAAATAAAGTTTCCCTTAAAATCAAATCGTGCTTTTTATTCTGTGAAAGAAATGAAGCAAGCATGTGACCTAAAGTACATTCTATCCTATATAATTGAGAGGTGACTATTTATAACATCTTATAATTGATTTGTATCTTTAACCCCACAGATGAGTAAACGTGTAAGTACCACAGCTACTGCGCGACTGAAGCAAGATTACATGAGAATCAGGAAAGATCCAGTCCCCTATGTCACAGCAGTTCCACTACCATCAAATATATTAGAATGGTAAGATTATAAACAAGATCATGAAATAGTAAAGGCAAGGGCTGGAATCAGTATGCCATCGGGCAACATACTTTGGTCTATACTAACAGACAAGGAGAAACATAAGCTGGCTTTCGGGCTCTTTTTACCTTCCGGTTGCCATGAAATAGCTTCCGGTTACTCTCTTATAAAGCGTAACCGGGAGCTATTTTTTATCTGAAATTTGCTTCCGGTTAAAAGTGTCAATGTCTCATACATGCATGGCAAAAAGTACATTCATAGCTCTTAATCAGTAAACAATATAAGTACTTTTGAAAATACCTTTATTTTTATTCTTGCTAACAGAATACTCATGTAAACTCATATTTGTTATGGATTCCAGCCATGAAAGCATTTCTGTTTTAAAAATAACCTTTGCTCAGCTATTGAGGAATGATTTATGTCCAATTGATAACTGCTACCTTATTTAATTAGCAAGGATACATTTGTAGACTTCGAATATATGATACATGTTATTATTATCCTATTAAGATTTTTGATGGGATTCACACTCAATCACAGGGTATCATAGAGGATGCAGAGTTTAATTTTCCCTTGGTCTAAAACTGAAGCTTTATTCTGTAATGAAGTCTTTACACTTCATTGGTGGTATTACTGGTACATAGTGATGTATAGTCTGTATGTCACCATGTTAAAACAAGATTTTGATTAGCTTTTTTTTTACACCAAATCAATTTGTTTGGCTTTGAGATACTGTAAAAGTGGAAATTTTCATGCATGTAATTTTTCGCACTAAAAATAAATGTAGCTCGAAAATTTCCACATTTACAGTATTGTAAAAATAATTAAGAAACCAATATTTCAGATTACACCGACCGTACTTCACTACGTACATGTAATACCACCGACCATAGTACCATACGTCACTTTGCAATACCACCGACGACATGTCTAGTTCAGGAATAGCTTACACTTTCATGGATACACTACAAGCCTTTACAATTTTTACTTTTTTGCTACTGAACAAACTATAATCCCTGATGTACACATGTATTACATTTTATTTCACCAGGCACTATGTTGTAACGGGTCCGTCTGAAACGCCCTATGAGCATGGCCTGTACCACGGTAAGCTGGTATTTCCCAGGGAATTCCCATTCAAGCCACCCAGCATCTATATGATTACACCCAATGGTAGATTTAAATGTAATACAAGGTGAGTGCCACATTTAACTTCAGTATCTTATACCAATTCGCTGGCAGTCATTACTGCAGTGTATCTGCAGTAAAATGCAGGTGTCCCGAGACCGTGGACTCATATCATTTTCTGCTTGCAAGTATTTGTATATGAAAGGCCTACAATCTAAGAAATAACTGTTGGTACACTTTGAGGACTTAGTTGAAATAATTCCTCCAGTACCCCCATTCAATGTTGTTAGGAACCGTTTCATTACCATGCTTGTTAAGACCCTTAACATTGATTGGTAGGGGCAGGGGAGGGATATGATATGAGTTAGTAGATAGTTCAAGCTCTACCTATAAGTTTCTTGCAAAACCAGCGCTTGAAAATGAGCTCAGTGTTCCAACACCAATTTTCCTGAATTGTAGTACATGTATGTAATCCATGAATTGATTGCTATCAAGTGTCCTGCAATAACACAGTTGTAGTTGTACCGCTAGAGGGCCAAACACAGTATTTGTGTGGTTTGAATTTACTAGTATATTTATTGGATACATGCTTTCATCCAAAATACATGGAACCTGGCCTGTTTTTTTTACAGAATATGCATCATTTCTTATATTCATTGTTATTTATTAATTTTATTTCAGATTATGTTTATCAATAAGCGATTTTCACCCTGACACTTGGAACCCAGCATGGAGTGTGTCCACAATACTGACTGGTCTACTCAGTTTTATGGTGGAGAAAAATCCAACACTAGGGAGTATAGAAACATCAGATTATACAGTAAGTACACACCTGCGTTCAACCACTAGCCAACAGATTGAATGAATTTAAATTTGACAACAATACTTAAATGAAAACTATGATCTTTTAGGGAATTGGTTCTCCATTACTAACCAGTGCTATGTGTGCGTAGCAGTAAAGGACGGCATTTGATTATGATGCACATATCGCATATCGTCAGCCTGCTTCGATTATTGCCTAACTCATTTTTTCTAGTTTTTAGAAAACCATAAAAATTATTAAAAGTGTGTTAGGCAATTATCGAATCAGGCTGACGATATGTTGAATAGCACCATGAATAGTGCAGGTGAATTCCAACAGGAGCAGTAACTGTTGGATAGAATTAGGTTGAAAATATACCTGTAAGTAAAATGTGGCTTGTTATAGGCCTAATACTAGTTAATATGACCCATTTTAAACATTTTACATCATTATTACAATCTGCCTAACTCGCAAGGCTGACTTAGGCAGAATTGAAATCGTGCATTTATCAACACTTTTGATTGGTCAATGACTTGGGTATTTTTACAGCATGTGCATAATGTAATTAATGAAGTCATGTTTTATGCAAAAAGCTCAATTTCGCTGAAAAGTGAGTTAGGTAATTATCGAAGCAGGCTGACGATATATTCATGAGGTTTTGAATAGACATTAATTATCTTGACTCCAAGATGACACAACCTTAAAAGTGGTAAGATACTATCTGGATGCGCGTAATGGAAGCTGGAGGAATGCTCAATTACCATTCATATAAAATCTTCAAAACAGTTTAGAAATTCTTTACAATCATCTGTTTTGTTTGCATCTACTGTACCCTGACCATATCATTTTTTTTGTCAATGGAAAGCTGATGCATTCATCTTTACAATCAGGGGTCGCATTCTGACGCGTCTGCGCGTCCTAGACCTCTCACTTTCTAGTAGTGACGCGTCAGGTTTCAAATTGGAAAGACTTGCGGGTCCCAATCAAAATTTAAGGGACCCCTTAAATTTGACGATGTATGGAAATGAAAACCTTAAGAAATTCTGTAAATTACATATCCATCCTTTGCTCACAATATAAATTCATTAAAACTGTCCGTAATAAGTAAAATTTTCAAATACCCAAACTTCAGGACCCCTCAATTTCTTGAGGGACCCCTTAAATTTGTTTTTTGAAGTCCTACAGGGTCCTGAAAAATTTCATGGGACCTCTCACATTTTTGAACCAGTGCTATCCCTGTTTACAATCATACTAAATTTGTAGCAATCTCTTGTTTGAGGGCTCTGAAACACTAGGGAAAATACCCGGTGTTCCCTCTTCGTATTCAGAGGGGTAACACATGATCGTTCCAGGATCTTGAAATACCCCCCTATTTACGGCGTTTTGCGGACAATTTTACTAATTTGACCCCCTTTTTCGCACAAAAAACGCTGACATTTTGTCTGAAAATAACCCCTTTTTCACTATTTCAAGGATACGTTCTAAATTTTTGCCCCAAAACGTGGTCACATCTGGTTCAAAATACCCCCTTTTTCCTATTCCCAGGACAATTTGATATGACACAAAGCTCGTTCTATTTGTTTTTCTTCCTCGAGGGCATAGCCTTAAAAAAACCCACCCCTAATTTGTTGAAACCAAAGATTTGTTGGACATAGCTTCCAAAAACGACCCATTATTCTTAGAAATCGTGGACATAGTTTCAAAAAACACCCCTAATTTTGGGAAATCGCGGACATAAATGTCCCTGGAATGTCCGCGATCATGCGTACCCACAGTCAATGTTGACTGAAACCTTCGGGGGAAAATACAAGTGTCTCAGACTGAATATGCAAATTTTGCCTTTATTTAGTTGCAACAAAAATTACATTTACAACAAAAATTAGTAAAAAGTAAAGACTCGCGCCGAGCAAAGCTTGCGTGCGGAGTGCCCATCTCTCTTTCATTAGCGTTTGGGCTAGACTCCCCTATGTAATTTTTGGCTAAGGGCGGTTCGCCACTCCACCCGCACAGCGAGTCTGTTTTACTTCCCAACATGAATTAATGCCGGTATCCAATTATACACCTGGGTGAAGCGTGGCAAGTGTGGTAAAGTACCTTCTCCAAGGACACAACACGCTGGCAGCAACGGGGCTCGAACCCACAACCTTTGTATTGTGGAGCGAGAGTGTATTCGTTGGACCACGCGTTGGTACAGTGTTACAGCATATCATTTGATGAATAAATTGATTAATGAGGGGTTTTTTCCTTCAATTTTCAGAAAAGACAACTAGCGGCACAGAGTGGAATATTCAACTCAAAGAACACAACATTCTGTGAACTATTTCCAGAACTAGTGGAGGTAAGGTCAGGACCTAGAAACTCAGACAGGAAGCTTTACAGCTGATTTTTAAAGCTTTTATTTGCTCAAATTTAGGCATTTTTCATTGTTTCAGCCTTATTTGAGCTATCATATCGTAATCCAATTTTGGGGATACAAAGTTGATAAATTTATGCAGCTAATTGAGATTTTCATGTTTTTCTTTTATGCATTTAATTAACTGTGGTAAGCTATATTTCCAAAGGGGGAGCAGGGGGTCCTACTATGACCATCATGCAAACATATTGCACCACATTCAGGGGAATTGTAATTATGATGGGTTTTTGTTTTATGTCTGGCGTCAGATAAAAGTTACGCTTTCACCCGAAGGTCTTTTTGCCTATTATAAAATAATGAAAATAGGCCATAGAGGCATAAAAGCCCAAATAACTGGCTGTATAATAAGGAAAAGCCTATTTTTGTTTTGCTTGTCAGTTTTTTCAAGTGATTGAATTTTATTTGGGGGTAACCATTTTGGGAATGGAGACACCCCACACTCTTGCATATGATATGATGCCAACAATTTGTTTTATACGAAATAAATTGAATACAAATTGTGTTTTTTTTTACTCAGGAAATTAAAGCTGATTTACGGAGAAGAGAAGAGGAACTAAAAGCTAGCACAGAATCTGGTGCCTTGATCACCGGTGACTCCTCCCATAATGCACCAGGACAGTTATTACCAGACCAGAGAGCACAAGGCATTGTGGGAAGCACACTGGCCAATGTGTTGGTCATCGTGGGCTTTGCTGCATTTGCGTACACCGTGAAGTACGTTTTGAAGAGCATAGCACAGTCCGATGATTGAGTTGGATCAATGCATTTATTATAGGTGCATCTAGTAAGGAACAAGAACCGATGACTTGACTTGAATCAATTTTGGTGGACTTGTCTCAGAAATTTTCTGAGAAGAAAAGACCCAATGTCTTGTGTTGATTCAAGAATTTCCAATGAGACTGAAATGGACTCAAGTCATTGAGCTAGAGGATTACTAGTGCTGTTTTAACCAGAGTCCAGGGGAGTTGGAGGGGTAACAGGGATGTACCGTCAAATAGGGTTATAATAGGGTCATATTTTCACCTTTCTGGTGAAAGAATTACCCCCTTTTCAAACATATTTGAAAACAATGTATCTAATTTTGAGAATATACCAACATTTCTGATGAGATTTTGTCTAAAATATTGGATAATTATGACTTTCCAAGTTTAATATATTGTCGCTGTTCTGTCATATGTTTTCCAGACCTTCAATATGTATGAAGTAAAACTGCCCTACGGTTATGCATTGGAAGAGTTGCTTTATATACATGTTCAGGGGCAAGAGTACTTACAAGGTTGTAATAATGTGTTTTTGGCCCATAAACATGTTTAGAGCAGACTGCCCAAAGGTTATACATAGGAGACTTGCTGAAGGGCCGGATGGAGATACGAGGTTTGACAGAACAGCGACGATATGTATCTATGTTACTTCAAAAATAGAAAAATGTTAGGGTCCATATTCAGAATGTTGGCGGCACATCCCTACCAAAAATATTTGAGTCCCTCTACCCCGACCGAAGTCTGGGGCAAGGCTCATTCAAGTCCTATAAATATCAGAACGATAGTGTTAAACTCTCTATTATTTTATGCCTATTCATGTACTATACTAATATATTATAAAAATGATACAAGATGAGACTTGGTATCCCAAATTAATTGGTGGGAAATTATGTTAATATGAATGTGTTGCTAGCCTGAATCAAAATGTGTAACTTGACGTAATCCAACCAGTGACCTGATACGAGTGAAAATCTAAGAATGACTTGACTTCTTCTAACTTATCGGTGACCCGCCATGACTTGTACCAACTATGGACTTGACTGAAGCCAAACAGCTGCCAATACTCCATTTCATCTGATATGTACGAGTGAGTAAATGTATGGTAAATGTATGTTCAAACGATAATCCAGCATTTAAGCGTAACTTGTTTGTCCTTGGACAAGATAATTAGTCTCAATTGCCGCATCAACCCTAGTGATATTTGGGGAGCTGTTAGGGAGTCACAATCTAAGTAGTGCTGATAGGCTGTGCACTGTTGGCCGGTAGCCACCTAAGTGTAGTGTAGGAAAATGGTTCTGTTTCAAAATGGCAGCGATGATAATTGGCCAAACCAAAAGCGCTTGGGACTTTGTTTGCGTTGTGGAAAGCGCTATGTAAGAACGGTGTATTATTATTATTATTATTATTAACTACAGGTATCTGTAGGATGAAGTGTACATTAGGTCTCAGGTATATGCATCAACTTCATGGTAAACGGAAGTTTTGTATAATTGCCAATTGATGCATTTTATTATGTCATATACTTAAAAAACAAGTACGGGACCCCCTCACGTATGTAAGGCATACGGGGACGTGCCGCTCCTGTGGGTCGTTTTTTCATGAGACATCCTTAGCCATGGGTAGGCTTTTCAGTGAAAAATCCTTAGACATGGGTCCTGTTTTCGCGATTTTGGCAAAAATTTGCCAAAATTAGGTTGATTTTCGCGGAAATTTGCCAAAATTAGGTCTATTTTCGCGAAAAATCACCCTTAGAAATGGGTATGGGTTTTGAATCTCCAGCGGCACACCCCCGACCAAACCAAATCCGAGTACGGGACCTATTCATCTTTGCACAGGAGTCACACGCTTGATAATATTATGCTGTGATCACTGTTATACGCTCTGTTACATGTGTACAGTGTGTAGTATGAATTAGAGGCTTCTTTGACCCAAGCCAACCAATGACTTGACTTAGCTTGAGCAAATTATGGTTCAATCAGGGACAGAAAGTTGATAAAGCCTGCTTCAACCGAGCCATTCATTGACATGACTTGATCTGAACCAACCAAGGGGAGGGGGAGGGGGGTACTCAGATAATTTTTTGGTATCAGCGATGTGCTGCCAGTAAAATAAAAATTGACCCAAACATTTACCAATTTTTTTGGGAAAATGAACCCATATATTTACCAGAGACCCATAATTTTCCTACATATTTGGCAGTTTTTGCTCAAATTTCTGTGAAAAACAGCAAATTTAAGGATTTTAGACCCATGAAAAGGGGTCATTCATGTACCAGAGAGGTGACAAATGGGACCCTATTTGGCAGCACAACCCTGTAACCTCATGTCCACTAAGTATCCCCCCCCCCCCCCCCCCCCCCGGAACCAACCAGCTACTTTACTGAAGAATTATTTTGCCCCATCGACGTGACTTGTCTTCACTTGATAGTTATAAGTAAGATTTTCAATTGACCTATAATCATGTCTGCCTTAGATTAACCTGTCTTGTGACATAAAGGTTAGTGAATGACCGCGGTCACACCACTATAGTTTATTCTGTATAATTATCAGAGATGTTTTACAGAAATGCATCTTATCACATCTGTCAATAGTTCCTGACTATAGTTGATCAGTTCCAGATTTGCGAAGCCGTATTACAGCTGCGAATGAATACAGAAGGACGCGGGCAACTAGCGCACTGTGTATTATGCGTGACGCGTGGCCATCATCGCGCGTGTAACCTTGGATTATTTTTGCGCGAGCGGAGAGATAAAAACTAAATATTTCTTCACAATTTTGAACTGATTAAGCTATAGGTACTATTATGTCATTTTATCCAAAAGATTATAGCCCATATAAAAAGGCTAAAATGTACAGTAAGGCGATGAAAAACAACCCCTGCTCTACCAGCAAACAGACCTCTAGGGTAGAGTCGGTCCGACAGGCGGTTTGCTTTCCTTCAAAATTTCCTTGAACATATGGTAAATTTTTCAAAATGGGCACACATTTGTAAAAATTAATAAATATATAATTGAAAAAAGGGTCAATCAGGCCCGTAGTACAGGTTTGTTTGTTTTTGTCGCCTAAACAGGCAAATTTCTTCTGCTTAATTTGACACCTCATTCACTAAAATTGAGTGGATAATTTCATGTTATAGAAACCCCATATTTTTCTCATTATTTCTGTAAAATGTTTGGCTCAAGATTTGTTCCATTTATAGGCCAAAATACAGTGAATGATTGCCAAAGGTGGTGAACTACCCGTCCAGTTTGTGTGCTACTAAATGAGCAAATTTCATGTCACCTTGTGCATATGAAATACGAACCATTTGGAGTTATGCAACTCAACCTGTGGAATACAATTGTTTTAAGGATTACCCTTCATGTAGAATAGAAAACATCAAGTTCAAAAATTACACAGTAATTACCCTTCATGTAGAATAGAAAACATCAAGTTCAAAAATTACACAGTAATTACCCTTCATGTAGAATAGAAAACATCAAGTTCAAAAATTACACAGTAATAGGATCACCTACCTTAAACATGATGTGATGAAGAACAGAAAGTTGAATGAAGTGAAAGTCACTCATGCAGTCATGCACGGTGACAATGAATGTGTAAGTTTTAAGTCATTCCCAATCACCCATGTAATCCAATAACACACACTGTACAGTACAAAGTGTGCCACACCTTTTATTTCATCACATCTTGATGTAAAAACAATCATAAATTGAAGATTATGTTCTCAATTTTTACAAATTAATGAGGTGTCTTGGAAACAGAATTGCCCATTAATATTATATTTCAGATACTCTTTTTGGTTTAGTTTTAAAAATTAAAAGACAATCCATAAAACATGAATAAGACAACAAATTGGTTATGTCTTATTAAAGATTTCTTGGGTTCAATAAACCAAGTGCTATACTGTTGATATTTTTTGAACCTGCAGATGCAGGTTTCTTTAATGGGAATTATATTTTTAATTGTGAATACATATTTCTAAAAGTTAGGGTATCCATCCATTTGCACTTGTTATTTATAGCACGTCAAAACTTGTGAACTCTATTTTCATACCCGACAGGCCCGTAACCAGGATTTTTTTGTGGCAGAGGGGGGATTTCTTCTTTCAAAAGTGGATTTTTTTCTCTCCAAAATGTTGACCTTTTTTCAACAAAAATGCGGTAAAAAACCCCATTTTCCCCTGCTTGCTGCGCTCACGAACAGCATTTATTAACCTTTTTTGGGACATTTTGGGAGGGGGGTGGCACATTTGTTCAAAAGAGGACTTTTTCCAAATGTTGACTCTTTTCAACAAAAATGTGTTAAAACCCCCAGTTTTTCCCGCTTTTTGTCGTCCTCCCCTGGTTACAGGCCTGATACCCGATATAAGTAATGGCCTCTTCCATATACGCTATCAGTTTCCTTCACGGCATGCTATTATGGGTTTTTCTTCTCATATTAAAGCTAATTTAAGTGGTTAAACTTATCCGTGTTATAATTATACATCAATTTGTGTGGTAATAAATAAGAGCCGTCGGTGACGGCGATGATGATCAATAGCACACGCTCGGTTGCTTGTAACGTTTAACCATTGGAAAAAGTGTACCTTATGTCCCAGGTACTGGTTTACCAGTAGCGTTCGATACTGGAACATAGAAGTTGCCAGTATCGCTCGATACTGATACAAATTTATTGACTGGAACACCAAATTGTGTTCCTGTATTGCTCGATACTGGAACATTTTTTATGTTACAGTATCGGGCGATACTGGTACGCATGCTATCAGTAGTGATTTGTCCCAATATTGAACGATACTGGTACATGATTGTGTTCCAGTATCGCCCGATACTGGTACATTTTAATATGTGCCAGTATCATCCGATACTGGAACACTTACTTTGTACCAGTATCGGGAGTTACTGGGTGTTCCAGTATCAGACGATACTAGTACAGTTCAGAAACATTGACCTTAAGTGCACTTTTTATTTACCTTTTTACCTATTTACCTTAAAAAATATTGTGGCAAGTAGGCGTGATGATGGTAAGCCTACATTTGGATTTCTTGAACTTCCGAAAGGTATTTGACACAGTGTGGAGGAGCTTAAAAAGTACACTCAATTGTACATGCTGTCCAAAATTACACATTCATAAGTCGTAGTGTGAAAACTTGAAAAAAATATTTTAGAATATTGATATTTTGGCTATGAATTTATTTTTCACATCAAGATATTTTGTTATCAGAAGAATCCCCATATTTTTCTCATCATGTTTGTAAAATCTTTATAGGGGACAGAAATGTTCCATTTAGAAATTATAGGCTAAAACGTGGTGAATTACTGACAAAGGTGGTTAACCACCAGTCAGTCTGTGTACTACTCAATGTGTACTACATTGGATTTATGCAGCTCAAACTTTGGAATGCGATAATTTTAAGGATGACCTTTCATGTTAAATAGAAAACATCAAGTTGAATATCGGGCCAGAAATCAGAACATCTGACGAAAGAAAGACAAGATGTGTTCTATTTTCGACCAACAATGTATAAATAATGGGGCATGTGTGGCGCAGTGGGTAGAGCACCGGACTCTTGATCTAAAGGTTGTGGGTTCGAGTCTTGCTGTGGTCAACATGTTGTGCTCTTGAGTAAGGCACTTTACCGCAATTACTCCTCTCTACCCAGGTGTATTTAAATGGGTACCGGCATTCTTCAGTGCTGGGAAGGTAATAGACTCCCGGTGGAGGAGGTGTAGCGAGCCATACACAGCAATATTATAAAAAGGAGTTATTCTAGCCCTATCGCTTTGAAAGAGAGATGGGCACTCCACTTCTGGAATTACAGGATCGACCGCCTTTACCTTTACTTAATGTATAATTATAATTTTTTGGTAGTATGAAAATGGAATCTGGCTGTATCGGTTTATCACGTTTATAAAACCTCTAGTAAAAATATTTCCTGTCGCAAAATATGGTGTAAGGTGTACAGTGATTACAAATTCTCCTTCAAATAATTTGGTATTAAACGAATGCCATTATAACTATGCAGGGGTGTACCTTCATTTTTTCTCCAACCAGTCAGTCGGGCAGGTAGCAAGTAAAAGTTATCGGTCTGACTGTAAACTTAACAGCCCAAAAAGTAATCTTTATATTTTTTGGACGAGATGAAAATAAACGCTGTCTTTATTTTATCCAAAAGATATGTTTAATGAACACAAATACACATACTGTTAGCACACTTCATCTCCACATGATTTTGGCCAAACACAACAATTACACGATCAGAATTTATCAGAATACATCATTATGTAGGCCCTACAAACGTACGCCCACTTAAAACTTCAACCCAATCGTGGTTGTTGCGCTTGTGGACTTGTGGTGCCTAGTACCATTGGGGCTTCGTTTTCTGATAAATTGAGAGAAGAAATCCTACAAGATTGTATTTTTAATGACAAATTATTCTTAATGTGACAATGTCTGTATTCTTAAATTATGTAACGTAATACTGGTTTTCAATACATGTTGGCAATATTTGGTGTTACATATTTGGACATTATGGACAGGAATTATTACGATATAATTTGTAAACATTCGGCTAGAGATCGTATTTTCTACACGTCCAAGATATAATGTTGGACGCATTTTGTGCAGTACATAGGTAACAGGATGTTCATTTTAGCGGACCCCAAAATATTTACCAACAGCAAAATTCTTACCGGCCAGTCGGGCGTGTATATTTGAAAAGTTACCCGCCCGCCTCAAAATGTACCCTTTGTAACTACGTCAATGGAGAAATATTTTTTAACATAATATTTTTTAACATAAATTAACATAAATATTTTTAACATAATATTTTTTAACATAAATTAACATAAATTGAAGGGGGATATGACTGGATTTTATTTTTACTGTAGAACTTTGTACACATAATGTGTCAGGATGGACGTAGGGTGCAGTTAAATTTGGTACAATATGGGCACTCCCATCGACATAAAGTGAAGGCTATAAATGATGTGAACATTGTTTACAACACTAGTGTTTACAAATTGATTAGCGCCTTGTCTGAAGACATGCTAGAGGTACTAGTCCATGATTACTGCTAAAATACTATTCAAAAGCGAAATCACTGAGCGCCAATTTGAAAAGCACCTGCATACTGCCGGGCAACCAGGTCTCCAGGGGCATAACTTGACTTTTTCTTTTTAGGGGGCATGAAGGAACAGTGACTTCTTGAAATTGGGGGCTCCTAAGACAATCCAAGTGCCGCGCTTGCACAGACAGGGAGGTGTCTGAGGGGGGATGTGCCCCAGTGGCGTAGGTTGTTCATATTGGGGGGGCGAGGAATGTAAATGAACCGACAAGATTTTTTGAGTCACGATGTGCGCGCAAGCGCTAACATTCTCGACTCTACAGCTATTTTTTTGCACGATTGAGCTACATTTTTGCTCTAAACAAGCTTGCAGCAAAGAATATTTCATTTTGGGAAGACATGCGCGCGTAGCGCACGAAATTTTTTCATATGTGTACTTTTGACTATCTTAATTCCATGATTCCTTTCGTCAAATGAACCGACAGGTGCCAATCTCACCCGACACGACGTCATTATTGGGGGGATTTGGTGTGTACTTTTTTTGTAAATTTCATTTACAGCTTTACTTGATTTCATTTGGGGGGGGGGGGGGGCAAGGGTTCCAGGTGGGCAGGTGTATCGTTCCATTATACTACCTGTAAATGGCGGGGAAATTGTTATTTTTCTAAATGATTTTCTTTTAATCTTATGGTAGACAGCCACCTTAAAAATCTGTATCTTTTTACGTTTCGTTCCGTTTCGATTCGTTTCGTTTTCGTCTCTATGTCTCAAAGGAGTACAAGTACTGATACCAATCCACAGATTACAGGTATTTGTCTTTAGCCTTTTTAAGTAGTACAAGTACTGCTAACAATCCACAGACTACAGGTATTTATTTCTAAGTCTCTTAAGTATTACAAGAACTGGTACCAATCCACAGGCTACAGGTATTGATCTCTAAGTCTCTAAGTAGTACAAATACTGATACCAATCCACAGACTACAGGTATTTGTCTCTACGTCTCTAAGTAGTACAAGTACTGATACCAATCCACAGATTACATGTATTTGTCTCCAAGTCTCTAAGTAGTACAAGTAGTGATACCAATCCACACACTACAGGTACTTATTTCTAAGTCTTTAAGTAGTACAAGTACTGATACCAATCCACAGACTAAAGGTATTTGTCTCTAAGTCTCTAAGTAGTACAAGTACTGATACCAATCCACAGACTACAGGTATTTGTCTCTACATCTCTAAGAAGTACAAGTACTGATACCAATCCACAGATTACAGGTATTTGTCTTTAAGTCTCTAAGTAGTACAAGTACTGATACCAATCCACAGATTACAGGTACTTATTTCTAAGTCTCTAAGTAGTACAAGTACTGATACCAATCCACAGATTACAGGTGTTTGTCTGTAAGTCTCTAAATAGTACAAGTTAACGGTACCAATCCACAGATTACAGATATTTGTCTCTAAGTCTCTAAGTAGTACAAGTTCTGATACCAATCCACAGACTACAGGTATTTGTCTTTAAGTCTCTAAGTAGTACAAGTACTGATACCAATCCACAGACTACAGGTATTTGTCTCCAAGTCTCTAAGTAGTACAAGTACTGATACCAATCCACAGATTACAGGTATTTGTATCTAAGTCTCTAAGTAGTACAAGTACTGATACCAATCCACAGATTACAGGTATTTGTCTTTAAGTCTCTAAGTAGTACAAGTACTGATACCAATCCACAGATTACATGTATTTGTCTCCAAGTCTCTAAGTAGTACAAGTACTGAAACCAATCCACAGATTACAGGTATTTGTATCTAAGTCTCTAAGTAGTACAAGTACTGATACCAATCCACAGATTACAGGTATTTGTTTCTTAGTCTCTCAGTAGTTCAAGTTCTGATACCAATCCACAGACTACATGATTTGTCTCTAAGTCTCTAAGTAGTACAAGTACTGATACCAATCCACAGACTACAGGTATTTGTCTCTAAGTCTCTAAGTAGTACAAGTACTGATACCAATCCACAGACTACAGGTATTTGTCTCTAAGTCTCTAAGTAGTACAAGTACTGATACCAATCCACAGACTACAGGTATTTGTCTCTAAGTTTCTATATAGTTCAAGTACTGATACCAATCCACAGATTACAGGTATTTGTTTTTTATGTAGTACAAGTACTGATACCAATCCACAGACTACATGATTGGTCTCTAAGTCTCTAAGTAGTACAAGTACTGATACCAATCCACAGACTACAGGTATTTGTCTCTAAGTCTCTATATAGTTCAAGTACTGATACCAATCCACAGATTACAGGTATTTGTTTCTAAGTAGTACAAGTACTGATACCAATCCACAGACTACAGGTATTTGTATCCAAGTCTCTAAGTAGTACAAGTACTGATACCAATCCACAGATTACAGGTATTTGTCTCCAAGTCTCTAAATAGTACAAGCACTGATACCAATCCACAGATAACAGATATTTGTCTCTAAGTCTCTAATAAGTACAAGTACTGATACCAATCCACAGACTACAGGTATTTGTCTCTAAGTAGTACAAGTACTGATACCAATCCACAGACTACAGGTATTTGTCTCTATGTCTTTAAGTAGTACAAGTACTGATACCAATCCAAAGACTACAGGTATTTGTCTCTAAGTCTCTAAGTAGTACAAATACTGATACCAATCCACAGACTATAGGTATTGATCTCTAAGTCTCTAAGTAGTACAAATACTGATACCAATCCACAGACTACAGGTATTTGTCTCTAAGTCTCCAAGTAGTACAAGTACTGATACCAATCCACACACTACAGGTATTTGTATCCAAGTCTCTAAGTAGTACAAGTACTGATACCAATCCACAGATTACAGGTATTTGTATCTAAGTCTCTAAGTAGTACAAGTAGTGATACCAATCCACAGACTACAGGTATATGTCTCCAAGTCTCTAATTAGTCATCATCATCATCGGTCGTCCTTGGACGGAACAATGGAAGCAGCTTAGTTGCCTCCATTATTCTTTCTTGGCTATTTGTTTACTCCATTGGTGCGCCACGCCTAGTGGAGGTATGTATATGAATACATATTATATGTGTGTGTACAGACACAGACCGGGATGATCCCCTACTCTTTACGAAGGAGTCTGTGACCTTTTAACGTGCTCGGGGATAGCTCTTCCGATACACGGGACCAACATTTCTACGTACCTTCCGAAGCACGATGCGCCATGAACATGCCAACTTCAGTCTGCACAGTCTGAAGGAGGCATGGGGGACGAGGCTGTGTTGGTGTATCGTTTTTGAACTCTCACTCATAAACGATCCACCAACAGAACTACGGTGCACAGCAGTGTACGACGCTCTAACCGACTGCGCCACCTCGCCCCTCTAATTAGTACAAGTACTGATACCAATCCACACACTACAGGTATTTGTATCCAAGTCTCTAAGTAGTACAAGGACTGATACCAATCCACATACTACAGGTATTTGTCTCTAAATCTCTAAGTAGTACAAGTCCTGATACCAATCCACAGATTACAGGCATTTGTCTCTAAGTCTCTAATTAAGTACCGTATTATCCCTATTAAGCGCCCATGCCCTTATAAACGCCTACCCCTTTTCCCAATGACTACCAAAAAGTATCACCTAATAAGCGCCCATATTTGTATTCGCTGTAACTCGTATTTGACCCTTAATAACCCACATAATACCCCTTGACCCACACTTTAGGGATAGTAACTCCTAACCTAAGATCTTGTACTAAATTATGTAATTCATTCTTATCAAAAATATGATTTTTCAACACTGTTCTCTGTGTAAAAATACAATTTATTTCAAAAGCAACAACATCTTAATGTAAATACCGTTTGTCCTCAGTGTGCACGCAGGGAGTGGAAAGTGTACATTTTTCCCAAAAATAATTGTACTCAAAAAAATATTAACGATAAATGACTTTAAAATAGGTAACTTGATAAGCGCCCACCTAAAATGACTTTGCTAAGTGCCCTGGTCGCTTAATATGGATAATACGGTAGTACAAGTACTGATACCAATCCACAGATTACAGGTATTTGTCTCCAAGTCTCTAAGTAGTACAAGTGCTGATACCAATCCACAGACTACAGGTATTTGTCTCCAAGTCTCTAAGTAGTACAAGTACTGATACCAATCCACAGACTAAAAACAGGTATTTGTCTCTAAGTAGTACAAGTACTGATACCAATCCACAGACTACAGGTATTTGTCTCCAAGTCTCTAAGTAGTACAAGTACTGATACCAATCCACAGACTAAAAACAGGTATTTGTCTCTAAGTAGTACAAGTACTGATACCAACCCACAATTCGTCATAACATCGTAAGATAAAACATTTTACCAATAAAACTTAGTTAGAAATAATCCTATGACTGTTTCCTAAGTGGTGTTTGAAAATGAAAGATGTCCATGACTTCATGGCTGAATAAGCTCAAAAATAAGACAAAAACTGCCCTTCTCAAAAGTCACAACTCAATATGCTAATATCTGAGCCAAGAATGGGATTTACATGGCTGAATGACCATGAATTGACTACACATTTACAGTAAATTTTGCTCAGCCACGGGTACTTTTCCAGTAGTGAGAAGCAATTCATACACTTTTGTGACTTTTGAGAAGGGCAGTTTTTGTCTTCCATTTAAGCTCATTCAGCCATGAAGTAATGGAAATCTTTCATTTTCAAACATCACTTAGGAAACAGTCATAGGATTATTTCTAACTAAGTTTTATTGGTAAAATGTTTTATCTTACGATGTTATGACGAATTGTTTAGGGGGGGGGGGGGGGACTTACTTTTGGTGTTGTGTTTAGTACAAGTACTGATACCAATCCACAGATTACATGTATTTGTCTACAAGTTTCTAAGTACGGTAGTACAAGTACTGATACCAATTCACAGACTACAGGTATTTGTCTCTAAGTCTCTAAGTAGTACAAGTACTGATACCAATCCACAGACTACATGTATTTCACATAGATTAGAAGTATAAATTGTGCCCCCTGCCCTCTATCGCCCTTAAAAAGTGAATGGGAGTTTCCAACATATTGTATTGACCCCAATGTTATATAATCAGTGATAACCACTTGCCAACACTGCTAGCAACCGTATGTTAATGAGTTGCTGACGGAGGTATTGATTTTGATAGATTATGTACATGCTAAACAGTCAGTCGTTAGCACACACAAAAAGCGTTCACTGTGAAATGAAATATGCACGATTTCTTGCGGAAGACACGCACTCCGATTGGATGTGCATACTAATTAGTTTAGGAGCGGCTTATTTCAAACCCTTCTCATTTCGTCATGGTATTGTCTAATAGGCTAAAATTTGAACTGTGGTTTAGAAAACCCATGAACTCCAGGTAATAAAAAGGATAATGGATATAACAATATATTTCTCATATAATAACAGTATTTCCTACCTTTCGATAAACCGGCACAATTACCACATATTATCATCGTGTTTGATAGCAAATTTCTCCCAAAGAAAAAATAACACATTTGAAAAAGGTTATAAGGTTCCCGACATTAACATGTGAAACATCTTGGAAATAATGCAGTAATATACTCTGGAGGTAGACGATTACATCCATGAATGAAAATGTGCGGAGTAAAAATATACGCCATTTTCCAATACACAGACCAAATCGCTTATTGTAACAAAATTTCGTCAGACAGGATTCGAACCGGCGCGGGGAGAATCCAATAGATTTATAGTCTATAGCCTTAACCGCTCGGCCATGACTACTCATTGAAACGACCGTCGTGTTCAATAGATAATAAGCCAGTGGTGAACTATCGATTTAATCGACCAAAAATGAGTTATTTGGGGGAATTTTGGGGACTCATGTTATTTGAAATAAAAATAACAATAATGATCGAGCATCTAATGTAACAAACAGAATGTAACTACGAGAATCTACGGGATCCTCATAACAGAAAGAGCTCATCTCTCTCATTAGTGATCGCGCTAACGACTGACTGTCATCTAACTAAAAAAGTGATGTTTTGAAGAACTCAGGATTTTTTTTTGTTGGGGGGGGGGGCCTATTTTTGGAAAAGGTACATTGGTACAAAAAAACTCGTAAAAGGTGGGGGGGGGGGGGGGGGTAGGACATATTTGAGTCCAAAACGGTCCGAAAAAATGCTTTGAAAGGGGGATTTTTGAAAAAATAGGGGGGGGGGGTGGAGGTGGGGCGTTTTCACAAAAAAAGGAACATTAGTACAACAAAAAGTACATTGGTACAAAAAAAGGTACATGCCCCCCCCTCCAGCCCCAGCCCCGCCCCACCTGGTTACGGGCCTGGAGAACTTGTTTATGAATTAAAGTATAACATTTGTTTCTCAATTCATGTTAAATATAAACACATTACCATGAACTTTGTTATCATAATAAAGGGTTTAACAAAAGAAAGTATACCACTTTGTTTATGTCATTTTGAATATGAATGGTTAAATAGTGAATACGGGAAGGATTTACTCTACATATAACCACCGCAATGAACTGTGGATAATATTGTGACGAACGCGAAAAGGAAATACCATTGTGCGATCGATTTCGGGTTGTGCCCGTTGGACAAAAGGACCCGTAACTCACCAAGGACATAGTTAGTTGAATTTATTCATCCACAACATTTGTTTAGCACAATCAGGGCATTGACCATATACAATATGTCATTGTGCCCTATGTTACTTTAGTAAGGTCACGTCACGTACCAATGTTCATACACAGAGTGAACAAAGTTTGTGGAGGACAAATAAAACGAACCCGCGAAATTCAACAGACTTATGCATAACGTGTAAAGCAATAGGCGACTGGTCTCTATACTAGAATTTAAATAACAATCATGTTAAAGATCGGCAATGTGATTAGTGCTTTAATCATGGATCATCCCTTCTGTCTACTATTCCTATGGTACATGCCATATTATAATGTAGTAAAGAAAGAATGCATGGAAAAGTACATGTACCTATAAGATTACTATGAGACTGTACATTGCTGTACATCCCTTACTAAAGGTCAAATCTAAAGGTATACCTTTTTTTGCGTTTTTAACACATTATTTGGCTGGTAAATACCACATATTTGATATCAATGGAAAGCTTGAAACACATTTTATCAGCTACCTTGACTTATACTGTGATTAAAACTACTCTCTTTGAGAAATGCCATCTGCAAGTACGAAGTTTCACGTATTTCGCATGACATCGGTGTTCCCCACCTTACTGACCTTTTAAAAGGTATGCTATCCCCAAAGTATGCCAGCTAGCCGGTAGCCTTAGTCCCACTCTTCAAAGTATTATGCATTTTATGGACAAAATGTCCGGCATTTTTTCATAAAAAAGCCACCAAGAAATTGTATGTTTTCCCATAGCGTTACACTCAAAATTACCCGGATGTGGCAATGAACAGCAACATTATTACAATTTCTCGACTATTGAGGGCAGTGCGTATAAATATACTAAAAACATAAGAACGTAACAAGGGGGGGCTGGGGTACCGCGCCATTTTGCAATATTTTGCGAAATCGATCGTGGTTATCACGTGATACGTATCGTGGAAAAATAATGTACACTGTTTTAACGAAATGCACTGTGGGATTGTGTTACCAGCCTAAAATTATAGAGGTCGCAAACTTGCTTATATTGAGCCTAGCTATAACAAGCTAAAAGTGACATCTCTAAATGTATTACCAAAGTGTGAAATTGTTGGACACACTGGTAAAATGGTTTTACAACAAGTTTTGCTATCATATTATCAAACTGAACTCAAGTTAAATCACTCTATATCGAGCAATAATATAATTGTTTACGCATTTTAATTGTTAAGACAAAGTTAAATAAATCAAGGATACATTTATGATAGATAAATAAATAAAAAGAAAACTATAAACGCATGGGCGGCATTTATAATTGATAAAAATTGACATAACAATGATGTTACATTAATATACCATCAAGTTTAAAAAATAGAAAAATAATGGGAAAATTCGAACCCGTGATTTCCGATTGCTACGACATGGCCAACCTACGCACGCCACAGAGATTTACGACTGTAATTGTGATAGTTTTATTATTTAACTATGTCCATTTATTTATAACGAACGGATTTTTATTGTGCCATTTTTGCCAAATGTGTGTGTTGCTCTCGCACAAAATGTGTTTGTAATTTGATTATAATTCTTATTTTTAAAAGAACGGTAATTTTTTTTGACATTTTCGAGAGAAAAAATGGCGTAACCCTGATACGGTAAACGCCAGCAGTGTGGTGTCCGCGTGGGCAAGCATACAGATGATGCTAAGCAAATCCAGCATATAAAACAAAAAGTGCTCCTAATGGGACTCGAACCCACAACCTCTCGCTCCTCAAGCGACTATCTTTCCACTAGACTAACCGTGCTAAATTTAACGCAAATAATTTATTTATATCATGGGTCATGGGTTAATGCACTGTGTTAAATTCTACAATCCCGACCGCCACTCTGTTCAAAGGCACAAAAAGTTGACTTGTTTTATGCTTTTTTTGCAATCCTGAGGTGTGCAGTTCGATTTTCTTTCTCGAATTGCTTAGAAAACCATCCATTTTAGAACATCTGAAATTTAAAATGAACTGCACACCTGGGAAAGTATGATGCCAAGGGCATATTTTTTGCACGTAAATCCAATACAAGAGTTCTGAAAATCGACAAAAATATGACGTCATAACCATTGCTTCGGGACAAAATGGCGCGGTACCCCACCCCCCCCTAGAACGTAACCTATGTGATTTGTCTCCAAATCTCTAAGTAGTACAAGTACTGATACCAATCCACAGATTACATGTATTTGTCTACAAGTTTATAAGTACGGTACTTATTTTGATAATCAAAATGAAGATAAACATGAATGTATTGATCAAATAAGGCTGCCACAACCTCTTTTATTACTGCTATCCTTAGATCTACTAGGTGTGTATTGTTAAAGTAGGCTACATCGTCACATAATTCCAACGGTTTGAGGAAATTCTATGATCAGCACCTTTTGAAATCCCCACTATTATTGCTTTACATCCCACAACAATTTATTAAATTATAATCCCTCCTTTGTTCTTTATCCGTTGTTGTTTTCTATGGTTTATCGATGCGGATTTTCCTTAATAAAAACTTATTTGAGATGGTCCCTTCTTGTTTGTTTTAAGGAATTCAGATCTCAAAAAGTGTCAAACAGAGATTATTGTGTGTTCTTACTATTCACTAAGTGCTATCTGTTTCAATGCTTGCCTTGTCGAGATATACGCAAATGAATCAATCAAACCTATATTTCAACCTATTACATAACCAGCCAAATATTGACATATTTCAGGCAGTGTCCAGAGTGTAGTTACTTTAAGCTAATGCTATGAAGTCATAGTTCATACCTAGAAATCCAAAAGTGTATTGTTTGAAAGACAAAGGTTCATACTTTGTATTGATTCGTCTCAGGATCACACTATCTGTCAATAGAATCACTCATGCATCCCATACCATGATCACTTTCATTATTTATTGAACGACCCTCGTTTATAACCATTGGACCGACGAAGTCGCATCACAATCCGTAAATCCGGCGTGAAACATTTACAGGGCTTTGGACTTCGATTCTCCTCTTTACCCATACCGAACGCTATCCATATCTGTTGTATCATGGAATGTGAGGTAAGAATAAGCTTATCATAAGTTGTGCCTAACTGCAATATCTATCTGGGATTGCTTTAGTAGTGACATAACCATATTGTTAAGGAACAAATAAATGCATACATTGACTATCAATGGGATAGTAAAATAGAGAGACCCACTGTCCACCCAGATGAATCTAACGGATCCCTCATTGTTTGCCACAAGTGCCATCTCTGTATGCAGTCCATGATGTTAGTTCACTGTCGTTCTTCAATCAAAGCATCTGCCAAATTGTTTGGGTATGATTCTGTCATTTGGCATTCTGGTACCGCAACAGACGGAACTTTAAGAGCAACTACATTCGCATAGTCTGGTAGATTGAGCTATTGACACTTGTTTCCTGTGTGGATGTTCTAAGTAGTGGCCTCATATTCATGATATTGCTAACTTTAGTCTTGATAGGAAATTAGAAAACCGTAAGGCATTACTGTGATTCCGTTAGGGCCTGTTACTCCAATAATGAATGCTCGTTCAGTAATGAATTTGAGCTAGCAGGTAACGAATCATATTAATTATCATATTTGTAGGTTGAGAATAGACAGTTTCACACTGTATTTCAAAACACATTTCATCAAAGCATTAGTGTTATTCATTGCAGCGGCCATTTTGGATAGCGGCCATCTTGTAATCTTGTGGTTGTATGTTACATAACCTTTGGCCAAAAAACAACAACTTTGTATCAGCAACCTTTGACTAAAAAGCTATGTGCTGTGCTTTTATTTTAATTACAAAAAAGAGCTATGTCTTATGCGATTATTTTTTTTAATTATTAATAAAAATCAAAATATAGTCAAGAGTTTTGCTTTTGCCTTTTAAATAAAAGTAATTAGACATGATCAATGCACATTGTATGCTTGTGTTCTCTTTATCGTTTAACAAAGTTAGTTGAATGTGTGTTCTCAGTCACAAGGTTGCCGAGTATCGCCGAAACTAACTAGTTATTTTTTTCTTCTTCAAAAATCTAAAATAATAAAATAAAAGAAGAAAAAAGTAGAAGAAAAAAATGGCTGCCGCGCGTAGTTCTACGCGCGAAATCTCAGTTTTAAAAGTAATGCGTGCGGGCTGCTGAGACAAAGTATTACATTTTTTAGCCTTAGGCCTATCTAGTAGGCCTATATATTTATATAAACATAAAATAAAGTAAATATATATCGTAAGTTTATTATTTTGGGACTTCACGTATAAAAACGTTAGGCCTATTAGTAATACATAATTTCAAAAATTGGATTCAAAAATTAACTTTTGATAACCAACAAAGCATATCCATGTAAGATAATTCCACTGATATGATACATCCTTCCAGTATTTCGACTGTAAATAACAAAATGTTATTGCCTTTTGCAACACGTCATTTTATGGGAGCAGCCATCTTGGATTATGATGACATGACTATAAGCACCCCTTCTAGAATCACGTGTCATATGGTTTGCTTGTATCCGACAAGTAAACTTTATCATGTAATGGCCAAAATTGCGATTCCACTATTGTTCAACTGATGATATTGTACACCCGCAACACGCATACTTATATAATAGAACAATAATAAGAATGAAGCCGTTTTTTGTTCCTTCATTCGATTGTCCTGGTTGAATTTGAGCAGAAAAACATATTTTCATAAATATTATCCATGACAAACCACAGAATATTTGAATTTTAGATTATTTTAAACAATACATTGACACATCCCATAATCATCATCGGAATCGCAAAGGCAGTTTTTTGTTCAGTTCAAAGTCATTTTCTTGTTCAAAAGTGGCCAAAGTGGGATTCGCACTCTTGTTACTGAATTGATCACATCTCGGTATGCTAGGCGGTGAAATTTAATGGAATGGTTATATGTATTTTTAATAATTTTTATAATTCATGGGACACTTTTTGTTGTTGATATGCCCTGTAGATCTATGGTGAATTTGGCTGTCATTAGGATTCGTATGATGAACGATGCACCAAAGGATTCATAATTGGATTCCACGGTTATGACTTGATTTCAGTGTTGAAATTCGGCGGTCCGTGAACAACTAAGCTAACTTTATCTGTTTAGTGTATGGTGACACTAATAGCCGCGCGGAAAGTGTTAACTACCTTATTAACACTTTCCACGCGGCAGGCGGCTGCAGACGACATTCCAATATTTCACAAAATGTTTAAAAAATATCAAAACTATTTAATTTCATTACCATATTTAGGATCACCATGAGAAATGCATTGACATAAGTACAAACATGCCTAGTACTGGGTCAGTAATCCTTGAGATAGATTTTTAAAATTGTGAAAGGTTTCTGAAAAACCTGTTGTGTGTATGGTAAAAATAATAGCCGCGTGGAAAGTGTTAAGTACCAGAATCTACTGGCTAATGACCCTATTGAAAGACCACTGTTTTCTTTGGTTGGTAGGCCTATACGGCAGTCTGATTGTACAGGAGTAGGAGTAGTTCAGCGGAGCGGAATTGGTTCATTGTCAAAAAAAATTTGGATTGGAAAATGGTGCTCGGTACGTGTTGATAGATTACCCAAACAATCAGGGCAAGGTACGGATATATGGTACGCTTATATATGCAATTTTCCAATCAGGTGATTTGTGCGTTGGCGTATGCTAACTTTATGAATAAGGCCAATTAAAAAAATAAATAGCTGCTCGTCCTAACTTTTAGAAAAAAAGAGGACGAGGGTACTGCTTTTCTCCTTTTTGTTTTTAATAAACAATGCGAAATTACCATTACCAGCATGGTATTGCCTGATTGGTTGCGTAAATTGAGGACGAGGCCTTTGTAAAATCTTTTTATTTCATGACAAAACCTGCTTTAAAATGCTCATTGGACTAAAGTAAATCTATTACCAAGATGTCAGCTTTTTAAATATTTTAACCAAAAAGTTATGGAAGAAATAAAGGAGAAAAAAGAAGAAAAAAGAAGAAGAACATTACAGAATTCCTAAAAAAGGACGCGAGGGGACGAGAAATTACTTTATTTTTTTACTTGGCCTAATAGTACTGGTGGATCTGCCTTGTCACGCTTGTCATCTTGTGATGCTTGTAACAAAATAGTTGTAGTACAGAACTTGGTCCGTTGGTTTTTACGACAGAACGAGCTCTGTTGAGGCTAGTGAAAACTGGATCGAAAGATTCTCTCTAATTAATTTTAGAATGTTGAGATAGCGTTCGCCTTTTTGTCGGACAGTTAGAATCAGTGCGCACAGATTGGAGGAGGGATTATAGAAGACGCATGATATTGGTAAGTCTTAGTCCTTTGTTTTATGTAATAACATAATTTTGACGAAATAAACACCACTACAAAATGAAGTCCATACTCATAAGATTGGTCATATCTTTGAATCATATCATATTTTGATAAAAGCTGATATAGACCGTTGAACATCTTTGTCGGCTACATTTTGATGGATTTACAAAAAACGTCAACGATTAACTCCTCTCCTTGGGGGTGTTTTTAACAATTAAAACTATCGGAGGAGTAAAACGGGTTCAATTTTGTTGTTGGGAAAATCACTTTTCGCAAACATCGGGGATCGAACTCGAGCCAACGGCGTAAAACATGTGGAAGTCGGACACCTAACCATTGCGCTAACCATCAGCTCGACAAAGTTAACTTTTACGAGACCATTTTAATAGCCCGCCGGATGCTAGCTTGTAGCGTTTTGTGGCATTGAGGAAGGTTAGGGTTGATAAACCGAGTTTGGAGCCACAATGCCTTATCTATATACAATGGCTGACATGTGTAGGGTTGTATTTGTACAAGGTACCATCCAATGTATAACACCAACAGTGTATGGCATATGGCAGCTATTACATGTATAGTTACTTTTCACTAGGTATCTCAACAAAATGACCATAACTGCAATAGCTGCTCGGAGTTACATTTTTATTTACACCAATTGCTCTGCATATAAACAACTCCACCTGGCAGCTTTGATATAAGGCCTTGTGCCATTAAGCCCTGAAACGATTCATGAAAAATTAAAACTTATAATCATTAACTTTTTAAACTGTTTGAAATGTGACAAAGTGATCGCGCACAATTAAATACGTGCACACCCCAACGTACAGGTATATGTACAGGGTGTCTCGGAATGATCTATACCGAGGTAATACAATTTCCTTTTGGTATGAACTTAATTGATATTGTCTAATTCGTTTTCATATATATTTTGCGCAAACGCCCAGGTTTCTTTATTAATTTTAGATTTTGAAAATCGGACATTTCTGATGGAAAATACAGACTTTTTTTTGTAACGATAGTAGATTCCAAGTTTTTGTCGAAATTATCCATTATGAAAATCTATAAAGTCACTAACCCGTTTAAACATTAAAATATTTCTGAAATGTTATTCGCATTATTATTGCTATCAACCCACTTCCCGCTCTCAAGTCCTCGTCGGTTCACCTTTATGTTTTGCTCCCCCCCCCCCATCCCCATATGAAAAACCTAGCTATATTAAACCAAGGTATTTAGCACAACTTAACAGGAAAGGTTACTGCATGTAAGCGGTGCATGGTAATATATCTGAAACCACAGTATCTAATAAGTATCTAAAATATCTACAAGTTCACTTTTCCATTGATATCAAATAATTTAAGTATAGTTGCAGTTATTGTTCGTTTTCCAATTCACTTCACACTATATAATTGCACGGCCTTTTGTTGAGCTGCAAGGCAGACAATTGGCCTTGACCATGACAAGACGTACATCTGCTGCGCTTGGGCAAAAAAATACAAAAATGACCTCATTTCACCTTTCACTCTTTCTACAATTATCTAAAATAAAGTTTTCTTTGTGAATATGTACAAACATATATCACAGTTAGAAAAAGATCGATGTTATCAAATTTGTCACTTTATTGACTGCCATCTTTGTGTGTGACAACAATAAATATAATTTCCCTATTGAACCATTACAATGTGACGTGATCAAACGAAATTAGTCACATGTCGCCCAAATTGAACATCCCATTTATCAACTGAAAAAGCAAAGAAAACATAAGAATTTCTCACTTCCCAAAGTTCTTTTTGCCTATAACTCAAAATCAATATTCCCGACATCCGACTCATTCCGCTTGATCACGTCACAAAGTGTTTATAAATATAAAAGGACTTTAGGACAGCAAAGGTAATGGACACCCATAGTAAAGAATAAAGTCATCGGGTAACCACCCGGTAGTTACCGGATGGTTACCCGATGCCTTGTGGAGAGTATTTTAAAAGTAATCCGAACATCTCCGCTAGCGGAGAACATTTCGGGGAGCAGTTAGCTGTTTGGAGAGTTACCCGATGGTTTTCCAGAAACCTGGTTACTATCCGAAACACTCTTCAAAAACTTAAACTCGGCAGGCAATCACCGAAAAGCTCTCCACAACTTATTGTTGAAATGATACATCCAAAAATAGTGAAGTGAACATATAGGCCTACTCAATAAATGTAATAGTGTACATACTAAGAGAATGTGTGTTGGATACTGTCTTGTCAACAGGTAAGAATTATTTATTTTGAGTTTTGATTTTAGATCAAACTTGTACATCATACAAGCTGCCTAAGACTATAAGAGTGAACTACGATGGGGTGGGTGCTTTTGGAATGAAGAAACTGGATTCTTTCCAAAGTCATTAAAATTGACCCATTTGTATATATACATGGATATGTTTTTAACAAACGTGCCCACGTGGACACTACCAAACCCTACCCTAATAACTACAGTTTTAGAAATTGACGTTAATTTAGCCTACAGGAAAAATAAACGGTTTTTACCGTTTTAAAACAATATTTACACACACAAATGGTAAAAACCCGTAATTTTACGATTCCCTCTATATTAACTTTATGCTAACGTTATTTGTTTACAGCAAATGTAAAAATTGACGAAAATAAACAGGAAAAATACGGTTTTTACCGTTTTGAAATAATATTTACACAACAAAAATGGTAAAACCCCGTAATTTTACGATTCCCTCTACATTAACGTTATTTCAACGTTATTTGTAAAATAGTCCGTATTTTTAGAGCAAACGTAAGATTGACGTTAATTTACAGGAAAAATATACGGTATAACGATATTTACAACAACAAAAATGGTAAAAACCCGTAATTTTACGATTTCCTCTACATTAATGTTATTCTAACATTACTTGTAAAATATTCCGTTTTTTTACAGCAACGTAAAAATTGACGTTAATTTACAGGAAAAATATACGTTTTTTACCGTTTTAAAACAATATTTACACACAAAAATGGTAAAACCCCGTAATTACGAATACCTCTACATAGTAGGCAATATCGAGTTAGTTTGCCCCGCTCATATCATGCGCAATGGATACACACACACACGGTCATATACGGAATAAGCTGTGAAAATACATTGTGTTCATTCATTCCGTCCGGGGCTACAAACACGATATTGCCATTTTATCTATATAATACTGGCAGCTGGGACTCCGGTATTATACCGTTAAAAACGGCTTTTTTCAAAACTAATAAATTAACGGGAAATTATATTTTACGGTTTGCTGTATTTTATCGGTATAATACTGCCAGCTGGGACTCCGGTATTATCCCGTGAAAACGGTTTTTTTCGTACCCCATACCAAGTCTTAGGATTGAGGCCATTTTTTGTGATACAGCACGTGATTTTGACATTCCAAACATTGTTTATATTGTGTGATAGGCTTTTATATTGTTATGCAATTTTTCCATGATGTGTGAATACAATGTACAGTGAAGGATGTTATAGGACAACACTCTAGCTCTTTGTCAACATGGCGAAGAAGAACAAATAACTCAGTGAGGACCTTTTTTGTGCATATTGTGAATGCCAACAAAGAGGGGAAGGCTACAGAGCTATTTCGAAACAATTCCAAGTGCCAGAATCCACCATACAAAGCATAATTAGGAAAAACAAGAAGTTCAACTCAGTAAAAAACATTGAAGGACGCAGTCGGAAGCCAACGGTGTCCCCTTATTTGGCAAGAAAAGTATTGCGAAAGGCCAACAACAATCCCCAGACCACCATCAATGCTCTCCTGAACAACCTTGGCAATTCTAGGACCAAGATATCATGGCAGACATTCCAGCAGATATTGCACATGAGAGGTCTCCATGGAGGCCGACCAACAAAGACTCTACTCCTGAAAAGAGACACAGAGAAACTCCTTTTGCATCTTTGCCGACCCCAACACTGAGGACCAATAGCTTGGATATTTGCCCAGAAGCAAATGCTAGACGAGTTTCTCTTTCTCTCTTTTCAGGAGTAGAGTCTTTCTTGGTCGGAGTCCATGGAGAACTCTCGTGTGCAATGTCTGCTGAGTGTCTCCTTGGTCGGAGTCCATGGAGAACTCTCTTGTTGAAAAAACAAGAAAAGTTGACGAGCAGATTTTGTGGAATCTTCCATTAAAGTCGAATTTTTCCTCATTTCCCATAGAACCATGTAGTATTTTTTGGAAAAAACATCATTTTTGAAACGGATATAGCTCAAAAACTAAGCCCGTTACCCCATTTTTTTAAATGTTAGATTCGTGGTCAGCACCGTTTTGAGAACACCTAATATCAAAATTTCAAGAAAATTTCACGGTTAACTCTATGTGTGTCATGAAACCCCTTTTAAAATATCTTGGTCCAAGACTCGCCAAGGTTGTTCAGGCGAGCATTGACGGTGATCTGTGGATTATTGTTGGCTTATCACAATACTTTTCCTGTCAAACAAGGGGACATTGTTGGCTTCCGACCATTTCCTTCAAGGTTTTTAACTGAGTTCGACGTCTTGTTCTTCCTAATTATGCTTTGCATGGTGAAATCTGGCACTTGGAATTGCTTCAAAATAGCTTTGTAGCCTCTCCCCTATTTGTAAACATTCACAATATGCACACACAAAGGTCCTCACTGAGTTCTTTGGTCTTCTTCGCCATGCTGACAAAGGGCTAGAGTGTTGTCCTATAATATCCCTCACTGTACATTCAATAGGACACATTTGTAATGCATCCACATTGTATGCACACACCATGGAATAATTGCATGACAATATAAAAGCCTATCACACAATATGAAGAACGTTTGGAATGTCAACAACATGTGTATTATCACAAAAAATGGCCTCAAAAAATCCTGAGATTTTGTATGGGGTATGAATAATTTTGGACAGGCATAAAAACACAATTCTTGCTCAATTCTATTGTTATGCAAAAAATGTTGAGCCCAAATATATTGATTTGTACTTGGTAACTAACTGTCTTTTGTGTAAAGCGAAAGTTCCACCACTCCAGCTGGTATAGATATGAGAAAAATGCAAAAAACTCATATTTTGCAAAGGGTATGAATAATTGTAGGCTTAACTGTATATCATTTACCATATGTGTATTTTCCAACAGAAAAATGAAACTTAAATGTAAATATCTCAATAACTAATTGATTGTATCTGTGTTTTTGTGTGTGCGTAGATATAATAGGTGAACAGAATGGCAGACCTTTATGGATGGGTTATTGTGATTCTTTTCTACTCGCATCAGTTGCATGTCAGTGCAGGTAAGAAAGGGTAACTTCAGTAGATTTATAAATATTGGTTTATCGGTTCCAGATCTGCACCAATGGACTTACGGTACATATTCTCCTGGCCACAGCCCGAATACGCTGGCGCACTTCGATCAGCTTAATGCGCAAGCTTGAAAACTCACAAAATGCCGCTATCCAATCAGAGCCGTGAGGTCGAGCTTACGTATTGCGTACCGCGGATGTCCGTTGCACCGTTTTTAATTTATTATGTAAACTTATATATAATTGTATTATTCACATATGAAAATTAAAACGTTTCCCATTGGTACAAATTAATGTGCACATTGGGTACTTGATGTAGTGTAGAGAAAAAATCTAAATATTGTCAAATAATTAAAATGTGTTAGAAATATTGGTACTAAAATGGGCACATCATAGTTATTCTTTAATATTGAAAACATGGGTTTGGACACCTGATTTGTTTCAATAGGGTACTTAGATGTGAAATTGAATTTTCTCCTATGGTGGAAGCTTATGAAAGAGAAAATCTACCGAAAATAAGATAACTGCTGTATACAATGGTATATGAATACTACACGTACCAGCTGTTATTCAATATATTTATCACAGACCTAAAATAGGAAAATATTGAAGCTGTATATAATATTAAGTCGAACATCGCAGAGCACCTGTGTAGCCTTTATAGCATATATAAAATAATTGAATATTAAACACTTTTTCAAAGAATTTGCCTGGCATTTCTTGTAATCTCACAATGATAAAACCATATAATGAATTTCCGTAAATTATATATATAAAGCATACAATTTAATCAAAGATCGACCGAAAAGAGATGGTCTTTGAATATGAACTTACAATACACTAATTTACCAGAGCAGTGATTCACATTTTACATCCAACATTTTCAAACCTGGGTTGTCTTAGACTGCATGTATTTGACCATAAATTCCAGTATTTACGATTTTACTCACACCATGCATGGCTCCCCGCTCAAGAATCAAAAAGTGCCATTTTACGCTAAAACTGTCAAATGTGGTCTTATTTTAACTAATTTGGTAAGCAAATTGCAAAATTTGGTCTAATTATACCTAATATGGTGATTAAATGTGCGCGTAGCGCGCCAAAATGTGATATTTTATGCTAAAATGGTCAAATGTTAACCTTTTTGATTTTTTTATTGGTGCAAACTGGGGGGGGGGGGCAGGAAATATATTTGGGGTGGTGGGGGGGATGCCCCCACAATGCCCCCCCCCCCCCCCCCCCGCGCCGCCACTGCTGAAAGCTGATGCCTTTTATGGCACAATGTAGATACCACATGTGTAGTGGTCTATTACCCTAGGCAAGTTACATTATCGTTTATTAGAAGTGAGGATATGTTATGTTTTCAGTCAAAATCATAACTTTGTTAATATTGAATGGAATTCCTCCATTCAAACATGAAACTAAACCAACTTTGGCACTTTCTCTTAATTTTTTGCATTTCAAATTGCTGAAATCAACAAAAGGTGTGTTATTTCATACACGAATATATTTTCACTCACATGCCCTTATCTTCCTTATCAGACCTCCTCCCTGAGCGAAAACCAAACTAATACCCCATGCTTGAAAGCATAGGTAAAAACGGTTCGAAATGGTTCATTAAATTAATGGTCTCTGTGTAGAACGCGTACGCAATGTAACTAATGCAGAATATAATCAGATGCCAGTAGGTTCATGCTGAATGGATTTTGTTTAGAATTGAGCTTAGTGACATGTAAAAATCGTCAATGGCAACACCACCGTGAATTTCCCATAGTAAAGGAATATTATGTGATCTTTTCCAGAGGACGCCCTCAATCCTCGAAAAAAAATTGGAAGCAGATTTTCTTGATGATTTACTTTTCTGATCATAAATCATAAAAATATTCCAAGTTACAGAGCGATGCGATTCCTAATAACCTCAAAATCATAGTTTTAGAGTGAATTTAGAATAAAATTTAAAAAAATAGATTGTACCGCTCGGTACAATCTATTTTCAAACCATGATTTTGAAGTAATTAGGAATCGTATCGATCTGTAACTTAGAAGGTCTTTATGATTTATGATCAAAAATGCAAATCTGCAAGAAAATCTGCTTTCATAGTAAAAATCAATGATAGAGGGCGCTACTTGAAAAAGATCACATAATATGCCTTTAATAATGGATTGATGACATATAGCAATGTTCTATATTTAGCGAAATTATTTGAATTATCACGGGTTGAGATTATGACACTACAACACAACAAATCTCACACCCCTTGGTTCTTGATAATAATTATAAGATCCAATGAACTTATTTTGGTTTGTTTTACGGCGTCTCAATTCGTAAATGCCACAACCCCTAAAACGAGGTGGTCATTTTACCATAAGAAAAAAATAACAACAAAAGAGTGTAGGGCTATGCGTTTCCAAACACTAAACTATGAACTTCCTTTGGTCGATGGGAAAATACAAGGGCATGCTGTTACTGTAAAAAGTTAAGTCAAGCCGATATTTGTATAAAGGGCAAGGTTTGTTTTCACAGACTTAAAGGAAAACAGTGCTATTCATGAAACCAATCCGTATGTTAGGAAAATAATTATCTAATGTATATTGACCAGTTTAATTGAACATAGAACTATAATATTCAATAAAATGAATTTAAACTGCACATCCCCAACCTGTGCTTATTTGAAATTCGCGCCCGTTGTCTGTGTCAAGAGTGCTGATGGGATAGCCATACCCAAATTGTGACCTCATCGTTAGTAAAACCGCCTCATCAGTGACAGGTCGCTGCACGTTATCACGCAGGAGGAACTCAATGCATGAATCGAAAATATCGATACACGAAACAGAGATGTGGAAAACTGTTTCGAACATAACTTCGATCGATATAGTGACGTCCATACAACAATAGTCGAGTACCAACCCATGTGAGGACCCGTATTAAAACACGCATAAAAAGTGTATAGAAATTACAGACAATCTGAGGACATTTTATTTTTTTACCATACATATAGCTAGGGACTTTTGTATGGTATGTGTATTGACGTCTAAGGGAGGACAGGACCATACATACCTTAGGGGGTGAGGACCCTCCTCCTATATACAGTACGTTTGTATGCATAAAAAAGGGAGGACGTCAAAAAAGGTCCTCACATTGGTTTTTTGTCCTCACATTGCCGGCTGGTACGGACAAAGGTCCTCGGATTGGCGGGTTCACCGTTACAGGTGATTGTTTTTCTTTCTAAAACTGATTTTGTCTTAACGCGGTACTTTAAAAAAAATTAGACTACGGATAGAGTCTGTATAATAATAATGCTACATATCTGAGCGCTAAAGTTCCATGGCAAAGATTTCCTTTAAAGTAAAATAAATCTGTGAAATCATGGAAGTTTCTTCCATGGTGAAATCAACCTTACTCTGTAATCAATTGCCTGACCCCAGGCCAAGGTTGTTTTTTACAGACTTTAGGTACAATGCCTGTGTGAAATCAACCTTACCCTGTAATTCATTTTATTAAGCTTAAGCAAATATCTATATATCAGTCACGGTAGTGACACATTTGTAGTTATCATATCTATTATACATGTAAAACAGAATGGCAAACAAATTCAATTTGCAAACTGAAAAACAGTATTTTTTATTGAAAATGGTATATCTACTTATTACATTTTCTATTATGACAAAATATACATTCATAGAATACCAAGTCCTGGGTCCCAATCATCCTGTATTTTCGCACACAATCTATCTATCAATAGATTAGTTCCCAGATTTTTTTTTCTTCTTCTCTGCCCTGCCAGGGGATTGCGAGTGGCACGGGAAAATCGCAATGGAACGTTATTGAAACAGTGACACTTAGTTACCGATTGCAATAGAACTGTATTACTTAGGGAACAGTTCCATTTGTACGCGATAAAAATTGCGAGAATGTTCCGCGACCCGATGAGTTTTTTATCAGGCCCCGATGAGATTTTTATCGCGAACAGTTGCGAGTAGCAAAGGATTATTTATCGCGAAGCGTATTACCGCTTGTTTAAATATAACGAAAGATAAGTGGTCGGTATGTAAATAGAGCTTCGGGTTATTTATTCTAGTTGTAAGGTACAAATTCAGCATTTCATGTTTTTAGAGATAATGTTATTGATTATGGATGTTTAACGTAAATTGTATTATCCTCGTGTATTTGCTAAACAATGTCCCGCTCTATTTGCTAAACATACCCCAGGGATTAGCAGAGGCCTCGTATCGGGCCCCGATGGCTATTTTATCGGGGCCTGATGACTATTTTATCGCGAATCAACTTGAAAAACATCGCGTCCAAAACATATCAGGCCCCGATACAGTCGCGATAAATTTATCGCGTACAAATGGAACTGTTCCCTTAGTATCCCCAAACTTGATATTTAGGAGTGGAACCTTTCTCTTACACCTTTCTTTTGATGATAGATGGATATACCTATACTTTGGAAACTTTCTCTTGAGATTCTATTGTGAATCTCAATTATGGCGATGATGTATAATCCCGATATGATGTATATAGACACACAGGAAAGATGTTTGTCAATTTCACATCATCCAGCAGAAATTAAATAATAAACCAGTTTTTAAGGGTAAGGGTAGTATTATTGAACATATCATCGAGTAAATGTCAAAAGCACAAAGCAGGGATGCTTAGCTTTCAAGAGAAAGTGCAACTTCCAAGATTCTATAATCATGTTTAGTGTAAGGTCAAAGTTAAAGGTCACATACCTGATGTTAAAATAGAAAAACTGAGTTTGTCCGTAGTTCCAGCGGCTATTAGAACATATTTGTATAATTAAAACCAGATTGTGTTCATAACTGCAGCCATTTTGAAAATGGACGATTTTCATAATTTATATGCAATCTTTAATATAACTTTGCCTGAATATTTGAATAAAACGAAAACAATTCTGTAAATTGGCAGCCATTTTGAAATCAAAGATGGTGCTTATGTACGATGGAACCAATTTATGTACGGACAACGATATATATTTTCTGGGATTGAATATGTCTGATACTAACTTCATTTCGCTTTAACCCTAACTCTACCCCCCACTTTTTTCAGAATTTTTTCTTCAACGTGGAAAATCGACCAAAATATCCCCCCGATCCCCCCGGGATTTGATCCAGGGACCTCCAGCACGTGGAGCTTCCAATCCCCCGCTACACCACGCCTTCCAAGCACAGTCTGGGCAGTGTATTGCCCAGACTGTATGGAGTGGGTCCATTTTTTCAGCGAAAAACTTCCACGCCGCCCAGTCGTGGTATATCGTGGTATATGGCAGTGTTAGGGTTAATACACTGTTATACAATGAATCTTGTCTAAAAATACTTTTAGCCGCCATTTTGATATGTTAATTTCTCAGGTCATCGCCTATACTTACTTTTTGGCATCACAAAAAGAGATGTTTAAAAACATACAATTATCGTCTAGATTTATATAACCTTTACTTTAACGTAAGAACACTTTCTTTCAAGTAGCGGCCCTTTTTAATTCTTAGGTGGCGCTAATGAACTATGGAATCATGTATGTGCTGACAATAATATTTTTTTCCCGGGTTTCTAGGATCGAATATGTTTGATACGAATAATTATAAGTTTGCTTTAATACACAGTTAATGCAATGCATATTGTCTAAACATACTAAAATAGCCGCCATTTTGAAATGCTTATTTCTCAGGCCCACACACATCATCACTATTCTTGAAGTAAAAGGTATATATATACTACCATAAAAAACAAACGAGATGATGTTTTAAAATTTGATCGATAGGGTCACAATTTATGGTCAATTTTGCTCTACTAATATTCACAAAAAAGTGTTTAAAACATCGCATAAATGAGCATTTTTGGTCCTAGCAACAAAGTACAATATAGGCACTTCAAATTATTTTTAGCAAATTAGTTCTGTACAATGTTGTCATGCGAAATGTTCTGATCAATTGTACTTGAATATGAAAGTCACATTTGTGACGGAAATACTAAATACTTGACAGGTTTACAATTTATAGGTTCAGAGTCCATTGTCAAGTAATGATCTTAATAGTCCAACCTTTTTATAAGCTAAAACACATTTATACTACAAATTAACCACAGCAAAATTTATTCATTGGCTTATTTTAAATGTTTCACACAGTAATTTTAAACGTTTCCTTCATCATGATTTAAGGGCAAATTATGATGATGCATATTAGGTTGGTAGATCAAGTTAAGCAACAAAATGAAAGTAACTATGCAAACCTGTCGGCTTAAGCAATTGAGCTAAACGAGACTGCTATGTCAGATACTGTTTTATAACTACATGTATGATTGATGGGTCGGTATAAATGGACGGCCCTCTATCTTATTGGAAATAAATTGATTTAATAGCCATTCAATTATAATCCTGTGAGACCAGGAGTATAGTGGTTTGCATAGTTACTTTCATTTTGTTGCTTAACTTGATCTACCAACCTAATATGCATCATCATAATTTGCCCTTAAATCATGATGAAGGAAACGTTTAAGATTACTGTGTGAAACATTTAAAATAAGCCAATGAATACATTTCGCTGTGGTTAATTTGTAGTATAAATATGTTTTAGCTTATAAAAAGGTTGGACTATTAAGATCATTACTTTATACAATCAAATTAATTATGCGCTTGTTTTTTGAAAAATAACAATAAAGCTAGTATAATTGAGTAATAATTTTACATTAAAGTTTGCATTAATTTCTATATCACTTGGATTTCAAAAGAAATTGCAAAGGGTGTAGTTGAGAATTGATCCACCAACCTCGTGATACTGAAGTTGACGCTTTACCGGGCGCTTTACCAATTGAGCAATTCGTCTGTCCATGAAATTATTTAGATAGTAATACAACTTTATAGTATTGAATATCGAATACACTAAACTCATTCGTGCTAATTTCTCTAGATCAAAAGAGGGCGCTCATACCTTTTTATCTATTCTCAGCTTATTAACTATTAGTCAATATGGGCTTATTATAGATGAAGTTTAACGGCTTTATTCTAACAACAACACTTTTAGGGTTCAACCAGGGGTCTGCCTCTCAGCTTGCCGATAGGGTCCACTTTTAAATCGAACTTAGTCAGCATAGAATTGAGGGCGCTATACCGATCAGGCGTGATGATTGTAGCAGACGACGCAACGCTGGCCACGCGTCTCTCAGACGACCCAATTTGGCAACGAGAGTGCACCATTTTGAATTATTTTTAACAGTCATCGCCCGGTTAACGATAAAAATCCTTTTAATTATGATGTATTTGTCAAAATGATAGTTTAAAATTCGCGATTACGTGTTATTCACTACGAATTCAAAATTTAGGTTTCACGTGGCCACCGTCGTCTGTGTAAATCTACAGCGCCCCCAAACCTATGCTGACTAACATGCCGTTTAACCTGCCGTTAAACCTGGTTAAACATTGTTAAACGCGTTAAACGCCGGTCACCGACACATTCCGGACGATAACCATAATTTATTCAAATATGCAAAAGGGTTCGTTTTCGCTACGTACGTTAGTATACGACTTTCCTATCCCAAAGTTAATAGTATCTCTGGTTCAACGCACAAATCAGGTCATAAGGACGTTTCAATCCATACACATTTTTTGACTTGCAAGCTTCCGAAAATAATCAGGTAGCGGTGTGGTGTAAAAGTCCCAATTATGCAAATGATCTCACTGGTCATGCTATGCAACGGAAAAAATCCGGGAAAAAATCACATAATTCTCATTTGCATATTTGGGACTTCTCTACCACACTAATAATGATGCGTCCATGCATGAGCCTAAACTTCCCGGCACACTGAACTCCCAATTTAAAAATTACTCCGAATCGTCAAAGGATGGCGATATCATTATAACGCAAGCAGACGACGATCTCAGATCGGCCACCTTGGCCAAAATAAAGTCATAAAAAGGGCCGACATAAATTGGCTGCGCAATGATATCATCAACATTTTCGACCGACGAAATTGAGCGAAAAGTAAGCAAATTATCACTTTTTTGTACGAGCATATTTTTCGACAGGTATTGTTGTTGTTGAAATTAACGATATATTTGCATGAAATCTGAACGCAAACAACAAAAACACACGTAACTTTTGTCCATTAAATTTACCATAATTATACAAAACAGATTTTTCAAACCTTTTCCCAAATTTCAAAGTCTATCTCAAGGATTACTGAACCAATAATAGGCATGTTTGTACTCATTTTCATGCATTTCTCAAGGTGATTTCAAATATGGTGATGAAATTCAATAATGTTGACATTTTCGAAACATTTTTGGAAATGTTGGAATGTCGTTTGCAGACACTTTTGGCAAAATCCAACAATGATATATAAAGGGTAAAAAAAAGTAAGTCCCCCCCCCTAAAATAAGATTACTTTGTTTACATTACTACACACATAATATTGAGATTTCTTTGTGTACAAATCCAAGGAAAGTGAAAGATGTTACTCACTGTTTAATGACGTTTCACTACCACGCTGGTAGCTTCATCAGACTGGCAACTCTGAATTCTGCTCACTGGGGTTTTATAGCTACTGGAACCCGTCGTAGAGGGCGTGGGCAGAATGAGTTGATCGTAGATCTTATGCAGTTTGTAGGCCCCCTCGTCCTTGTTAAGTGTCTTTGTGTCTCTCCTCCTGATCCAGATAGCTTCCTTTAGCCATCTAGTGGTCTTGTGCGTTTCCCTGTCTATTATGTGTCCCAACTCATTCTGCCCACGCCCTCTACGACGGGTTCCAGTAGCTATAAAACCCCAGTGAGCAGAATTCAGAGTTGCCAGTCTGATGAAGATACCAGCGTGGTAGTGAAACGTCATTAAACAGTGAGTAACATCTTTCACTTTCCTTGGATTTGTACACAAAGAAATCTCAATATTATGTCTACAAACAATCCAGATGAACTTATTCAAAGATTAATACACACAATTAGACGTTTTGAAAAATTGAAACGATTATGAAAAGAGAAAACGTTTGGCTACCAATAAAAAGTTTTCCATATTCGATATCATGTTTAATTTTCCCAAAAACAGTCACATTTCCTCAAAATGATGTTTTCAGACAAAGTGGCACTTACTTGTATTGGATTTTGGCAAATTTCATGTTAACGGAAACATAATTTTGGGATATTCGACTTTTTTGGGAAAAGTAAACATGGTATTGAAAAGGGGAAACTTTGTACGAATAAGCGTTTTTCCTTTTCCGAAAAGTTTCAATTTCTTAAAACGTCTAATTGTGTGGAGGTACTACGCAAACAAAATTGTATAGGATTTTGAAAATTGCCACTGTTTCTTCTGAGAACATCGTTTTGGACAAATTAGGCAATTTTGGGAAAAGTAAACATGATATTGAAAAGAAGAAACTTTCTGTTAGAAGCCAAGCACTTTTTTCACAAGTCTTTAAATTTCTCAAAACGATTAATCCTGTGCGGAGTTATGCAAACAACCTTGGTCTAATTTGCGTACAAACAAATCATGAGAGACAGTTTTTAAATTTACTGGTATTTTCTGAAAACATAATTTTGGGGAAATGTGACTGTTTTGGGAAAAGTCAATATGATATCGAAAATGAAAAACCCGCTTTTTATTGGTAGCCAAGCGTTTTCATTTTTCATAATCGTTTCAATTTTTCAAAACGTTTAATTGTGTGTGAAGTTATGTAAACAAAGGTAGTCTCATTTTAGAGGGGGGGACTTACTTTTAGACCCCTTTATATATTTATAAAGCCATACCAAATCATTATTCGTAGAAAATTCGAGAGCATCATGGCATGTTCACTTAATACACCTATCAGTTGTAAGACGCACTATACGACCCCCGGGAGTGGTGCGTCACTTTACCGAGGTGCGTCAACTTCTCATGTACCATGACGCACCCTGTTTCAAAAAAACGACGGACCTTTGTCATTCAAATACGCACCCGCAAAAAGATGTACACATTGACGCACCATGTTAAGTGACGGATATTGACACACCCTCCGTCAATTTGTTGACGGACCAAAGGCTGCCACTGACGTACCCTCCGTCAAGAATGTGGTGGTAAACGACACACCCATGACGCACCTCTCCCGGGGGTCGTATAGTGCGTCTTACAACTGATAGGTGTATAACTGTTTTACGGGCGCCGACCGACCTTTATTTTCGACTTTGGATGTTTGTGTCTGAAAAAAAACCCACCACACGACAATTTTAGAATTCTAAATTTTCTTTTTAAATCAAACATTGTTGAAAATTCACACCAAATTTGTAACGATGGTTTGAAAGAAAGCCCCACCTGACTAAACGCACCTACCTGAGAGGTCGGAAAACCCGTAGAACAGTCGCGTCGCCTTAGCTGATTATGCAATTGAGCTCTTCATAATACAGGCAATTTAAAATTATCAGTGTCTTGTTTGTTTCATTAATTCAGAAAATCTAGGATTTCTCTTGGTGGAGAGCCCGCCAAAACTCTACAAGACCACATTTGGCGACAATATCGGAACGCTGAATTTTGAATTAGTTTTTACTTGTGACAACCCGCGTCAGGTCGATTATGACCCGGTGGAAAAGAAGATCTATTGGACCGAGTTTGATGATGATAAGATAAGACGATGCAATCTGGATGGGAGTAGCGTTGAATCTTTCGATACTGCAGCAGGTATTACATAGTTTATCATGGTTAACAGTGGCGTAACTAGGGTCTTCAATGGGGGAGGGGTGGGGTGCATGAGTGAGTGGGAATAGGCCTCCTGTGATAATGGGGCATAACGGACAATTCCTAGTTAATATACATATAATTTGTAGGTGGGTGGGTGGGAGGGCGTGGGGCGAGACTTCTGAAATGGGGGATTGTCCCTCCCTGGACCCTCTAGTGTTATTTCAGAACGATCAAGCGGGCATGTTCACTCGGGTATTCATTTGCTTTGGCAGATTGCACGGTCAACCCCACTGGTGATTGGTTAGCAAGTACAGTTTCCTTTGAGGGTTGTTCGATTAGTTACCGGGAATTAAATGTTAAACAAATGATGAGAGAACGATATATCGGTGATTTTTATAAAGTAAATTAATACGTTATTTAGAAATAGATTACATGAATTGCGTTTTATGGATGAAATTAACTACTTTAATCAGTTTATTTATCATATTCTGTTCTGTGGCAATTCTTTAAATATATTAGGCCGTTTTCTCGTAGTAAATGTTTGAATTTAACGCAAGTTTAATCTTTTAACCAATCAACATTTTTAGACACGATATGTAATCCCCAGAAAAGTCGTTGAAGCGTGCCGTTGTATGGAATGGTATTGATTCAATAATCATCGATTTAAATAGGTTACCGCAGATATGAAAGGAATGCATCAAATGTACGTCTATTCTGGGTCTAAAAAACAAAATCTATTACTTTTTATTTATCAATAGATGTAGAGCCTTACGGTTTGGTATTGGATGTCGTCAATCGTATCATATATTATACCTCCGGTGACACTAGTGGCGTATTCTACGTCGATATGGGCTTTGTCGGGCCTCCTACACGAATACACACGAGCGAAATTACAACAGCAACCTTACCCAGGCAGATTGCCCTCGATCCGCTAACCGAGTAAGTAAACACGGCAACATAGAGACTATACACTGTAAAAAGAAACGTGTCTTTTTCTGATAACACTTAATAAACACTTCAACACGTTTATTTTTGTGTTTTACGTGTAAAGGTATAGGAGGCATTGCATACGATAAACGTTTGCATAAACACTACAACACGTTTATAGAGGTATTTGTTGTATAATCATTAACACCCCAACATGTTTCTTATTGCTGATATAAACATATTGGTGTGTTAATAAATATTACACAATTACCTCTATAAACGTGTTGTAGTGTTTATGCAAACGTTTATCGTATGCAATGCCTCCTATACCTTTACACGTAAAACACAAAAATAAACGTGTCGAAGTGTTTATTAAGTGTTATCAGAAATATAAACGCTTTTTTTGCAGTGTAGAGAGGTTAAAGGTCAGCCAAAATGGTGATTCAAGTACAAATGTACGTGTATGTTCTATTTGATGGAGGATATTGTAAAAGGGTTTCTAAACAAAGTTTCTAAGCATGCATAATTTGTATTCATGTATATTGATGATGGCAAGTTACTACCCTGTATACGCCATAGGTGTTACTCAGGCTCCCACACAGAACTTCAATAGTTTGGTAGCGTAAGCATTCACTCATAAAGGGGTCAAAAAAAGTATATAAGTCCCCCTCTAAAATTAGATAACCTTTGTTTACATAACTTCACACACAACTAAACGTTTTGAAAAATTGAAACGATTATGAAAAGATAAAACGCTTGGCTACCAATAAAAAGTTTTTTATTTTCGATATCATGTTTACTTTTCACAAAACAGTCACCTTTACCCAAAATGATGTTTTCAGAAAAAGTGGCACTTGGTCCTATACCAGCCAATTTAAAAACTCTCTCTCGTGATTTGTTTGTACGCAAATTAGACTAAGTTTGTTTGCGTAACTCCACTCAGGATTAATCATTTTGAGAAATTTAAAGACTTGTGAAAAGAGAAAGCGCTTGGGTTTTTATTAAAAGTTTCTCCTCTTCAATATCATGTTTACTTTTCCTAAAATAGTCTCATTTTCCTAAAACGATGTTCTCAGAAACAGTGGCAATTTTCAAAGTCCTATACAATTTTGTTTGCGTCACACCTCCACACAATTAAACGTTTAAAAAAATTGAAACGTTTCTGAAAAGGAAAAACGCTTAGCTATCCGTACAAATTTTCCCCTTTTCAATACCATCTTTACTTTTCCCAAAAAAGTCAAATATCCCCTCAATGATGTTTTCGTTAACATGACATTTGCCAAAATCCAATACAAGTAAGTGCCACTTTTTCTGAAAGCATCCTTTCGAGGAAATGTCACTCTTTTGGGAAAAATAAACATGATATCGAAATCCAAAAAACTTCTATTGGTAGCCAAGCGTTTTCTCTTTTCATAATCGTTTGAATTTCTCAAAACGTCTAATTGTGTCTGAAGTTATGTAAACAAAGGTAATCTAATTTTAGAGGGGGACTTACTTTTTTTGACCCCTTTATAAACTGCTCACAAAAAGTATCGAAACACTTAGAAATGATCCAATATATAACGGGTCGTGTGCCTTGAGTTGGGACCCCTTTGTGTGACATATGCTAAAAATGGAAAAATCACTTGGATTTTGCTTAAAACATTTTTAGCATTACAACTATACATAGGAGTATAAGGAAAGTATACATTTCCTGAAAGCATACTAATTTCCAAATCTCACAATGACAATATCAAGGTCATTGTACAGGGTGGGTAGATAATATATAGGGTGCAAACATCAAGAAATGCACTAAAAATACAAAAACAATACTGGTCATTTACATACCTTGAAGATTTTTTAATTTTTTATGCTGCATTATTCAAAAGTATACACTAGTTTTACAAAGAAAAATGCTGCCACTTTTGTCTTTAGTCATAAAGGATACCTTATACAGGGTGGTCAAAATTTGTAACACTATAAGTGTGTGAAAACGTATTTCTGAAATAAAGTTAACCGTTATAGTGTCATAATCAATTTTAAATTGATGTTTTGTAATAATATTGCACCAAACACAAACATATGACCAGTAATTACCATGTTATAGGCCTACATACAGGGTGTAACAAGCGAAATGCACATGTATGATCGAGTACTCAATCCACGCGTTTCTTCACTTTTTGATTTTATTTTGATGAACGCAATGATAATGAAATGAAATAAAACACACATAAAATGAACATGTTACAATTAGAAATGTTGCCTGGATATACACACTAAATTAAATTTGGCCAATAACATCATATACAGGGTGTTACAAAATAAAGCACATGTGATCTAACGGAGCGCTTATTTTTGAAAACAATCTATTTTCTTCAGTTTACTGCCATAACAAGCGTTGAGCATGGGTAAAATAAATTAGTATTCAGTGCAAGATGCAATGTGAGTACTTTTGTCCGACGATGATCCACAGACTATTAACAATGACACCGATGGACTCAGCTCCCACCCCTTCCCACATCTCGCTACGCGTCGTAAATCTTTCAAATTTGATAAAGATGTCACAAATTCTGGACAAATTTCAAGATTGCGCGCATGCAATATGCACACCGTATAGTATCGATTGGAACGTTAAAGCACGAGATGTACACGCGGGATTTTTGAACTCACTCGGCATGCATACAGTAGAGCGTGCATACCTTGTAATTTGTAAGCTGTCATTTGTCTGGTTATAGCAAAGTAAACATACCACACGTACAGAAAATGTATACTGTTTCTCTCCATGAAGTGGTTAATTTATTTTAAGATATTATGCACAAGTGTATGAATTGTTATCAGTACAAATAAATTAATCGGTTTACTTCTAATCGGTACACAACAGCCAATCTCTCTGACATTCTATCTATAGCATGTATCGTCAATGAGATATGTGAATGAAGTATTTCATTGCGTGTCTGTGAGATTAGCTCCTCACTGCGATTCCTCCTTCTCCTCCTCCTCCCCACAACACTCCTGTTTACTTCTCAACGGTACACATCAGCCCGATCGCTCTGACATTCCACCTAGCATGTATATTGATTATCAATAAGTGAAGTGAATGAAGTATTTCATAGCTTGTCTAGAGATTGGCTCCTCATCCTCCGGTTCCTCCCCCTCCTCCCCAAGCACCCGTTGATCAATTATTTGCTCCCAATTAAAACTGAAATAATTAAGACATTATTTTGTGTATGGTATATGGAAAGAATATTTATTGTGCTTTGTAATGACACCAAATTGGTTATTTTATGATGAGAAATATAGAAACGGTGATATCATAAACATCATCAACGGTGTAAAAATGTCACACCTCCTCAAAATACGGGGTTCCAACTCGTGGCACACGACCAACGACTCGAAAAGGTATGCATTAATCGAAGCAAATAACCAAGTGCATAATTTTGTTCTGCGTATTTTGACACCTCGATCGTTGAGATACGATGTTGCGGAACGGAGTTATTGTCATTTCAATGATCGTGGGTCCAGTTTCAAAGTGACACTCATCCCTATTGAAAATCACGAATCTGATCATTCTTAACAGTAATGCAAACCTCTTTCTATAGGATGATTGTCACTTTGGAAATTAGACCCACGACCATTGAAATGACAATAACTCCGCTCCGCAATATCGTATCTTATCGATCGAGGCAGGGGCGGACTGGGACCTGAAAGCGGCCGTGGCAAAATTATTAAAGCGGCCCTTTTTGATCATGTCAGGCAGAAGTATGTCGTCCCGGTAGTAAATTTTCGTAAAAGGTTGCCCCAATTTTTTCCCAGTCAGTCACCTCGTGAATTTCACGTAAGTGGGGGTGGGGGTGGAGGGGGGGGGGGGGGGGGGGGGGGGGGTAGGGTCAAAAAAATTCGCACGGTCAAAAAATTTCGCACAGTCACAAATTTTCGCACGGTCACAAATTTTCGCACAGTCATAAATTTTCACACGGCCACAACATTTGAGTAACCGGCCCTGAGAGGCCCAAAACCAAGCGGCCCATGTGGCGATCGCCACAACGCCACAGTGGCCAGTCCGCCCCTGGATCGAGGTGTCAAAATACGCAGAACAAAATTATGCACTTGGTTATTTGCTTCGATTAATGCATACCCTTTCGAGCCGTTATACCGTATATTGGAACATTTCTAAGTGTTTCGATACTTTTTGTGAGCAGTTTAGATCCATGTAATGACCCGGACATCGATATCTGTAAGCTGGTGTTTTGTTTTAAAGTACTAAGGAAGTATTCAACAACCACCAAAAACAAAATGCACACAAATTGTCTCTTGGGGAACTCATGGAATGGAATTAGGGTTTAAAGCTAAGTGTGTTTATTGCGTATTTTGAAATATTGACACGATGGCTTTCCATGAAAATGATGGCTTGATGTGTCTACAGCCTGACTGCGAGCTTTATGTATATACAATTCTCTATTCAAAATACACATCGAAGAGCATGTTATAATTATTGTCAGTGGCGTAGCTAGGTTTTTCATATGGGGGGGGGGGGGGGGGGGGGGGGCGAGAAATGAAAAATGAACCGACAAGATTATTGTGAGTCAAGATTTTCGCGTGTAGCGCTCGAAAATGTTCGACTTTACACCTATTTTCTTCACGATTGAGGTACATTTTGGCTCTAAACAAGCTTGTACCAAAGAATAATGCATTTTGGGAAGACATAAGCGCGCGAATTTTTTTATCTGTGTACTTTTGACCATCATACTTCCACGATTCCTTTGGTCAAATGAACCGACAGTGCCAATCTCAACCGACACGACGGAATGGTTTCGTCATTAAAATCTTATAGCATCACAACCCCTTAGACTATTGAAGTGGTTGATGCTTCATTTTAAAGCTGAGAGATGGGTCTATAATAGTGTTAAATCTCATTTAAAATATAAATTTAAATAACAGAGTAACAACAGTTTAAATCTGAAGAAACAGGGGTGGCGGTTCAGGTGGGTGCGGTCAGTTGGGTGCGGGTAATGTATTAGCACATGGAAATACAAGATTTTCGTAGTGTTGATTTGAATAAATTGTTGTATTTTCGTAATCCCTTGTCATATCAACCTCATCAATATCTCATTTAAAGATAAATTTGTAATAAATACATATTCCTCTAAAAAGAATAATGATTGCCATTTATCAACCCATTAGGGCATGCTGAAGTTCTGTTTTCTCTGATTTATAGCGATGGTAATTATTAATTAAATGGCTGTATAATTAATCATTAATGTGTTATCATGGTTTAAAAATGTTTTACAGATACATTCAATAATGTAGGACCAATTTAGTAATGCTTAAAGGAAATGCTAGAGCATTTTAAAGTCACTTACCTTTAGATAAATAATACATATCAAAAGATGGATGTAAAAATGCTTGAAGCCACTTAGTAAGATCGCTTAATTAACTTAATTAAGTAATTACAAAAGTGTCTTTCACCACAATGTTACTTCTTATGTATCTATTTATCATATGCAGGGGACTCGAACTTGAAACTTAACTACTTTGGTATTTTTAAATAGTGATAAACAATAATTTCATTCTGGGTATACCGCGTAAATTAAGGTTATAATTAAATTGTAATTAATATGCAAATTACAATATTATTTACCAAATTTCACTGCCCAATTTGTGTATTAGGTCAGAAGTCACAAACTGGTCCAAAAAATGTTTCACTTCTAATAATGTTGAGAAATGCACCAATTCTGATTAAACGGGACAAAACTTAAGTTTTACATACTTAATGACCCACAAACTACAGGCTGTCCCAAAATGATTAGTACCCACCGATGCCCAAAGTTCAATAATTTTTGTCATCATTATTAATCGATGGGATTAGGTCCGTTGTTTTTACATCATCTTTATCATACTGTACTATTTCACTAGAATTTTAGATCATGAATATCGGATTTATCAAACTCAAGATACACTCCATTATGTAGAACATGGTGATTTTACCTTTTGACAAAGTGCTAAAAAAAGGGTGTGCTATTACAGCTTGTTTGAAAGAAACTTGTGTATTTTCATAATCGCTTGTCTACTCAATATAATCTTGTGTGTCTTTCTGTTGTAACTGTTATTAGTTATAGGTGTTCAAATCATTAATAACTCTTCTCCCTAATTCAATTGAACGGGTAAAAGAAATTTGTCACACTTGAGTGACCCCATGCATTGTTTTATTTGACGAGTGTTTAGGGACTTCTAAATGACTAGTGGTGTTTGGTAATTCACCAGTGGCTTAGATTTCATTTTCACATCGGAGAATGGATTTCGTGAGGTTAAACACTAAGGGACTATATAATTTTTAGCAAGTTTGTAGGAAATTGCATCCCCAATATGAAAAGGAAGTCTAAGCCACTGCTAAATTACCCATGGCCACATCTTTACCTGTTTAAATGTCCCTGTAGTTTAGCCTCAAAACTAGCTCATTATAGAAATAAAGCTTGGGGTCGCTCATGCGTGACGATCCATTTTTACTCTTCAAATTGAATCAAAATGACAAAGTATTAATGGTTTGAACAACAATATGATACAACATCAGTTTAAAATAGAACGCAGACTATTAGCAGACAAGAGATTGAGAGAATGTATTAGTTTCTTTCAAACAAGCTGTTTAAAAATACATTTTTTTTGCACTTTGCCAACAAGGTGAAATAACCATGTCTTACATAATGGAGTGTAACTTCATTAAAATAAGTCCGATATTCATGATCTAAAATTCTAATGAACGGGTACAGTATAGAAAATATGATAAAAAACAACGGATCTAATCTCATTGATTTTGATGATGAAAACAATTATTGAACTTTGGGCATCGATGGGTACTAATCATTTTGGGACAGCCTGTATATATTGTTGGAAAGCTTATGATTCAAGGTTTTTCATTTTTGCAAAAAGAATCAAATTATACAGGGTGTGTAAATTTTTTACAGGGTGGAACATAAAAAATTTGATCGTTTTTGCTCCTCACAAAATATTTTGATAGTTTGTACAATTAGGGTTTGGATGAAGATAGTCACCAAAATCAGAACAACCGCACAAGGTGCTACCAAATTTGCTAAGAATCACTTGCCCAAAATGTACACAGGAAAAGTACAGGGTGTCTAAAATGATGATCATAGTATATAATATTCTATGAAATTTAGTTAGCATGGACTGTTTAATTTAAAAGAAATTGGTTTATCAAAATGAACTACATGAATATCGTTAAAGTTCCTTTTATTTTGAATACAGGGTGGTCCAAAATAGGTCTAAATAGCAAATTTTTCATAAATCTATGAACAATTCTGTGAAGAAACACTTCTGGCTTTTTAAGTTAAATGTTTTACTACCCAAGGGTAGAAAAGGACCGAATAGTCACACAAATAAAATAGAGAGACTGCGATTTGGCCATTGTTTAACCAATAAAATGAATAAAACTGTGTATTTTTTACATTAAAACACTCCCTGAATTGAACATCATATTCTAGTAGAGAATGCCTAGATAACAATTCAATATTATTATTCATAGTAACAGGCACATGTCATTAACACATATGAGAAGTTTGAAAACTTTCCTATGTATACTTTTAAAATGGCATCAATTTCAAAAGTTCTAGTTGTCCGCTATTTTGTGTAGAAACCTATGGGCGCCACATCCACCGGCGCCACATCCACCGGCCCCACCCTTGACTCACTCGACGTTTACATTGATAACTTCACTGTTGCTAAAAATGTGGCTTTAATCCTTTTTTTATTCGGTAGCTGGATACATTGTCTTTAATATGATACCAAAAATGTTATGTTTTTTTGACAACTTCTATTTAAAATAGAGACACGTATCACGATTTTAAGGATTTTTGAAACGGCCCACCTTATTTGATATACCTATTACCTATTAGTGACCTGTGACCATTAGTATGTTTTCAATATAGTGTAAATGTATCAGTTTGATACAACCAACTACTTCAATTGTGTGTTTCTTTTATTACAGCAGGTCCAATATGAGAAAAACGCATTTGAACATTCTTGTTTACATTGCCAGCAATGGAATTATTAACTCTTAATTAGCTGATTTTGCCTTAACGAAAGGGATTTTTAACAAAAAAGTGGTATGAATTATTAGAGGGGGACAATACCTAAAACATATAACAAAATACCTTTTTGGTCAATTTTGACCATGTAACACAACTATATATACATCCTTTAAACAAAAGATGGAAGTCAAGTATAACAGATGTACGATCCTACCCCGGTGCTGATTGTGACACAGATCACTTACTACTGGCACGAGAGATGAGAGCAAAACCAGTCTGTAACAACACAAGAGAAAATAAGGCAAACTAGATGTGAAAATGCTTAACGACCCAACTACGAAAGCCAAGTTTGAATCTGAGACAGAAAAGCGATTTGAAGCAGAAGCTCTCCTTCAAGACCCATCTAATATAACTCCAGAATCACTATGGATGATTTACAAAACCATCTTATCTGAAACAGCTGAGGAGACACATGGAAGAGTCAAAAGATCCCCAAAGAAACCATGGATCATCAAAGAAGTGTTGAAACTAGCTGGGGGGGGGGGGGGGGGGGGGGGGGGAGTCAACTACGCAAGCAACCCTCACCAGCCAAAGTAGAACGTTATAAAGAAGTGCGTGCTGAAATTCAAAGACAAATCAGAAGGGACAAGGCGCAGTATGGCTTGAAGAGCAATGTCTACAAATACTTTGATGCAACTGGAAACTCCAAAGCAATGTTCAATCAGATCAGATCACTCCGAAATAAATCCACTCCATCAAACCAAGCATGTGTAAAAAACACAGATGGAGCAGTGCTAAGTGAACCATCAAATATTATGAGCAGATGGAGAGAGTACGATGCCCCACTCTTTGAAAGTCTACATGGAGAAACACCACTGACAAAAATGAACAGAGCATTTGACGATGACATGGAACCTCTACCGCTAATGGATGAAGTGATGTATGTTGTCAAGAAATTCAAGGATGGGAAATCACCAGGCCTTGATGGGATACCTGCTGAGCTTATAAAATCAACAGGCCAGCACGGAATTAAAGCACTCCATCAGTTATGTACATGCATCTGGATAAATTGCGACTTGCCAAATGACTGGAAAGCGCAAGAATTTGTGATGCGGTTCATTGCCCACATCAGCCATACAAGTAAGGTGCTACTGATGATCATCATGGTTTGTCTGCAAATCTTGATGGAGAAAATCATTGCAATAGGCCAGAAAGCCTTCATCGTTCCAAAGCATTTGACTCTGTGAGCCACATCAAGCTTTTCTCTGCAATGATAAAGATGGGATTTCCAGCACATCGTGTAGCACTGCTTCAATCCCTCTGTGTGAATCAGAAGGCAAGGATCAGATGGAATGGTAAAGGTGTAAGGCAGGGGTGCATTGCTTCACCACACATGTTCGTCTCCTACACAGAAAGAGTCATGAGAGACGCTGATGTTAACAAGTATGGGATAAAAGAACGCGGTACACCAATTTCGAATCTCAGATATGCCGATGACACTACACCTTTTGAAACCTCTAAAGAAGTCATTGAGAGGCTAACATCAGCCGTAAATGATGCAGGCAGAAAGCTCAATCGCAAGCTCAACGTCAAAATACAAAACGTCAAACAACTGGAGAAGAACAGCCCGTGCATAATATCTCAATCGATGGTGAGGATGTTGAACAAGTCAGTCGCTTCAAATACCTAGGCTCTCTGAAAGCCACATCTGCTAGTTGCACAGCTGATATAAGAGCTAGAATCGGAATGGCCAAGGGAAGGATGATAGAACTCCAGGACCTATGGAATGACCGCAACCTCACAACAAACCTTAAAACAAAGATTGTAAAAGCATTGGTATGGAGAGCGCTCCTTTACGGTCTAGAGGGATGGACTCTAACCAAAGCAGATGAAAATCGCATAATGGCTGATGAATGTGGATTTGGAGAAAAATGTTAAGAGTAACCTGGAAGGAGAGAAGAACCAACATAAGTATCCTTAAAGAACTTGGTGTAAAGAGACAACTGCTAGGAGAGCTTATCAAAAGAAAGCTGGCCTAATTCGGGTACATCATTAGAGGCAGTGGTAGCTTACTGGCACTCCACATCATATAAGGGAAAGTGGATGGCAGCAGGAAAAGAGTTCGTCAAAGGAAACAATGGTTCGACAACATCAAAAAATGGACTTGTATGAGTCTTATAAAGGCCAAGCGTCTGGCACAAGACAGAGTAGCTTGTAGAAAGATGATCCGGAGATGTCAGGAGCTGCCTGTTGTCACCTGTTGGGGCGTGACCGTATCACCAGCCCAGCTGGCTACATGCTTTACAGGACCACCATCTCCCCAACCAAGCATTAACCTACACTTAACCCATGACCACCATGCTATTATATGTATCAGTCGGATGTTGAAAGGACCTGAATGAAGGGTGTCATGAAAGAGTGTAAGGGCTATGACAAGTTAAGAGTTTGAGAGAAGATGACCGTGCACACGGCACTTGAAAGCCTGGATTCCAGCTGCTGAAATGTTAACAACAATATCATCTGGAAGACTACCGTATACCATAAGGGAACAGCAGTGTGAATGAAGCTTCTGTCTAAGCAGCGAGTTCTGGCTGTCGGCAGAGAAAGAGCATGGACTGGCATTGATACGCTCGAACGGGTAGCACGGCGTTGGAAATATGGTGCGGGAAGTAACCCTGCTAAATCTTGTGGGCAGTTGGTAGTATGCATCTTGTACAAGACCGTAGCCGCTGCTACCTGTCGCCTGTGAAGCAGGCTGTCAATTTTGAGCTGTGAACGAGCAGGAGCTTCATTAACTCCAATGATTCTAAGTGCCTTCTTTTGGATGTTGTCAAGCTGGCTTAGGATGGTGGGTGAAGCATTCGCCCAGCTTAGTGAAGCATACTCCATAATGCTTCGGACTTGCGACTTGTAGACAGTAGATCTACCTTTAGCCTCCAGTTTATTTGCAACTTTGCGTAGAGCGCCAAGCTTTTGACCAGATTTAGTTGCAATGCCTGAGATGTGCTTTGACCAGGTAAGCTTGCTGTCAATGGTGACGCCCAAGATATCCAGTTCTTTTGTTTTGATCTTTTCCTGGAGATTACCATGGTCTTGCATTTGGTAGGTTCAAAGGTCACTTTCCATTCGTCAGCCCATACTTTCATGTTGCTTAGATCTCTGTTGAGACTAGCAGCTACTGTGTTGGGTTCGGTTGATGACTTAATGGGTGCAAAGAGTGTTGAGTCGTCGGCATATAGATATAGCTCGTTGTCACAAACATCTACAAGGTCATCAATAGGATCATATGTTAAATCATTCAAAAAATGTATATCTCTGTTGTGTAAATTTTCTAGATTATTTCGGAAACCAAGATAGAGGTTACAAATAGTCATGGTTTTGGGTCACACGAAGGGTCACATAGTGGTGAAAAATGTTTAATTTGTAAAAAAAGAGAAAACCCCCGCAACTGAGATGTTCCGATTTTTACCATTCGGTTTTAATATGGTCCCCTAATCTTACATTTTTATGATAGATATACCGTATATCTTATACACACTGAGTTGGGGTCCTGAGAAAACTACCTGCGGTAAGGATAGGGGTTGTACAATGACCATACAATCTGAATTGAATGTCAGAATTACATATAAGTTCCTTATGAAATTACCGTATACCATTACGGAAGTAGGCTATCTAAGTGCCATCCTACTTGAAGACATAGCGAGATAATACATATTATTGACGAGTAGACATAGTATCAGTATTACGTCGTCAAGTTGGATGGCATTTAGATGCTTCCGTACTCTAGTGGTTTTAATGAGTGAAGCAAACAGTAGAAACCATTAAGATATACACAAACTTAAAGGGAAAGAAGAAATTTACAAAAAACATAAATGCGCCCAAAATCAGTGTTAAAAACGATCTTCGTATTTGAAAACCCCGCTCTACCAGGCAACACAGAGGAGAAATCATAGTTAGCCAACAATGCACTGTAACATTGTGACAAACCTAGGGTCTATGTCTTCACACACTTTTTACAATATTAGCCCTTTCCCATCATCATGCTTTGCTGAACAATTGAATGACCGCGCGAACTTTAAACATGTGTATCCATGCATGAAGCTAGACAACTTAGCTTCATGATCCATGCTGTGTACATTCAAAACCATACAATCACAAGTGGATTAGCCGTATTAGCACATTCAGTGAATGAATAGATCGAGGTCATGATACTGTTTGTAAGGGAACCTGTACAACACATCTTACAGCTTTGAAATTCGGGACATTATAGCAACTGCCCTCTGTTGTTCTTTCATCGCCGAAAGGTTCCGCTCTGAGTGGGGGCGTATTTCATGCATGACACATAATCTCCGCCCACATAAATATAAACCATAGGTCGCTATTGGTGTTATAAAAATGAGTAAATGACATAAAATTAGAGAATTCCCATTCGTAGAGCTCGGATCATTCACGCATCGGATAGAGAAAATACTGAACCTTAACGCTAAACGTTTTCGTGGAGAATGGCTCATCAGAAGAAAAACAGGAGCCGTTTCATTTTTCCGGTGATTTTTTGATAGTCTTTATCAGATTTGTTATACCACGCGTTGAACTTCATCGATTTCTGAACAATTTGGTATATAGATCGTTAAAATCGGCTCACTAAAACGTCTAATATAGTGACTCCAGTAATAGCATTAAATCGATTTTAAATAGTTAGATTATAATCTTGCGCTTCTCTGGCAGTTGCCTCGATAGCTCAATCGTTAAGAGCGTTGTGTATTAATACAAAGGCTGCAGGTTCGAATCCATGCTTTTTTAAAAATAAATGAACCGGCATTTAAATGAGTCAACTAAAACAAGTCAAACGGGGGCGTCTTGGAAATAATTCCTCTCTAAGGGATGTGACAACTTGATACACATGTTATTTTGAGGCCATATTTTTAGACCGTGGTGCATTGTTTGCTGACTACAAATTCTCCTCTTAGCCAACACGGAAACTGTGACGTCAATCCGGGAATCTTACCGTATTGACACTTCAGTTCCTCCCGGATTGACGTCACCAGCGAAGTCGCCCAAACCACTTCATGGTTCATTGCGTTTCTGGCGAAGGGCTTGGATTTGGTATACGGCCGAACGTATTTTATCTTTTTTAAATATATATATTCACATTTTATAAAAAATAACGTGTGAAATGTTCTAACTAATATATTGTATAACTTTTAAAAATAAGTTTCATGAGCACGTCGCTGGACCTTTAAGTAAGATACTTTTTTTACCGTATACTAACCGTACTCACTCACAATTTAAAAACGTATTATGTTTTTATTGCATACTAATGAAAGGACTCTCTACTATGGCTTCAACGCCGGGGGTGCTGGCGTTGAATTGAATAGTATACAAACTGACGGGAGCAGCAGACGGACATTAGTCAATGGTAGTCCGCATAAATCTTTTTTGGGAATGTATGTTAATGGAACTGGTAAGTATTGTAAAGGGTTCAACAAAAGAAAGTATACCACTTTGTTTATGTCATTTTGAGTAACATTCAATTTTTTTTGACCAAACAGGCTAGATAGGCATTTAGATGAATCTTTTAGGCATAATTTAATACCAAATTTGTCCCCTAACAACAAAGATAAACCATGATTAGCACCATTTAAAGAAAAATGTCCTATTTCAAAAAGTCTCATTTCCAATACACAGCACGAGAAACATTTTAGCTCTAAACAAGCTTGTACCAACAAGAATTGCATTTTGGGGACACATTCGCGCGAACATTTTCGACTTTACACTTATTTTTGCTATGATTGAGGTACATTTTGTTCTAAACAAGCTTGTACCAACAAGAATTGCATTTTGGGGAGACATTCGCCCGTAGCGTGCGAAAAATGTCCATCTGTGTACTTTTAATAACCATCATAATTCCATAATTCCTTTTGTCAAATGAACCGACAGTGCCAATCTCAACCGACACGACAGTCAATAAAGGGGGGGAGTCAATATAGGGGGGGGGGGCGGTCGCCCCCTCGCCCTCCCTCCGGCTACATCACTGATATTATGCTTGTACATCACTGACTCGTTGCAGTTGTAGGAATTTAAACTATTGGCCAATGGGAGTACGGTCATGTCTGTTGATACCACCGCTTAATTTATATTGATAAAACTCTTCACCATGTTCACAGTTATTTCTAAGTTTTCTGTTTAGCGCGTGTTCGAAATTGAGCATCGCAAACTATTTAGTTATATGTTGTGTATTTAGCATTTTCTCCTTTAAAATGACAGTTAATGACTTTCATTTGCTACTATCCGACTAGACTGACTTTGATGATATCAATTAAGATGATCAATAAGCAAAGATCATAATTGCATTATTACGTATGTACAAAATCAATTATAGTTGTAAAATAACTAAAGGTAAGCAAGTTGAAATTGGTTGTGATAACTAGTTTTAAAATAAAGAAAATAATATATGGACAAAGTATACTTTAGATCCCAGATTCTGGACTACTGTACAAGTATCGTCCGATAATGGAACACACAGTATCGTCCGATATTACAAAGTCAGTGTTCGAGTATCGGACGATACTGGCACATATAAATTGGACCAGTATCGGGCGATACTGGAACATAATTATGTACCACTATCGTTCAATATTGGGACAAATCTCACTGATATCACGTGTACCAGTATCGACCGATACCGGAACAGTAAAGACGTACCAGTATCGACCGATGCTAGCAACTTTTATGTTCCAGTATTGACCTGGGAGTACACTTTTCCCTAATAAATAATAAATAATTCATTAATTAATAACTGTGAATGGTCTAAAGAGCATTCATGTATATTACAGGGTTATGCTCCTTGTCTAAATACACCTAGCAACAAAGGTCCCTGACCAGGTGCTTTGAGGTTGGCTAATTCAAAATAGATAATCGGTACCAAAAATCTGAGATATACATTAAATGAGCACATTTCTTCTCCGGAGTTTGATACCTCATTCAACAAAATCGAATGGATACTTTTTAAGTTATGGCGGTTTCAACGACTGCGCATAACAACATACAAGTTGCACTAGGTATAGGAAATCATTGATGTGTGGGGGTGATTACGCACTGAAAATGTGTGTGTAAAGATAGCAAAGACTTTCATTCTTCACAGCTAAACACACCCTTTGTCCCGCAAATTGCAGTTATCACTCCAGACCCATTCATCCAAATACCTAGGTGGCTCGTTCAATTCAGATAGCACAGAGTTATGACATGCAGTTATCACACACAAATCAATGGTTTCCTATACCTAGTGCAACTTTTCTGTTGTCATGAGCGGTCATTGAAATCGCCATAACTTTAAAAGTATGCATTCGATTTTGTTGAATGAGGTATCAAACTCCCGATCAAACTGCGGAGAAGAAACTTGACTTGCTCATTTAATGTATATCTCAGATTTTTGGTACCGATTATCTATTTTGAATTAGCCAACCTCAAAGCACCTGGTCAGGGACTTTTGTTGCTAGGTGTATATCAATTTGTATAAGTTACATTTATTTGTCGCGCAACTCTGAATAATCCAAAATGATTTGTGTTTTAAATAGCGAAAGAGCTGTTTTTCAGTGACACGAAAAATCCGCCGCGATCCATTTATTCGCTGGATCTTACAAAAGATGCACCAACGCCTACACTTATTTATGCAGGTAATTATGAAAACATTAATACTTTTTGTGGCTATGGCATGGTTAATTGATATATTTATACACATAACTCGGTGCGGTCTCATGTCATAACGTGTTTCAGTGATTGTACAATGATAGCCCTAACCCTACACCACACGGCAACAACACGGCCAGCAACCTTTGCGCACACAGGTTTTATCTCAAGTATTGGGAAGCACTCCCCCGTGGCTGGGTGGTGATGTACTTCGCCTCTTACGCCAGCGGCTCGGGTTCAATCCTTGCTTGTGACGCCGGCGGCTCAGGTTCAATTCCCGGGGGCGGCGGACATAATTTGTTTAGATTTTTATTTAACTGTTCTTCGTTCTATCCCCATTACCACGTTTATAGGGTTAGGGTTAATGCCTGTCACACGCTTGCGTACAGAGCTAACACGTGTCCGACGTTTTGGAAATTTGGGTAAACGTTCGTGTATTAGTTGTCATTCGTTCGTGACAAATTAAACATACGTTGTATCCGTAAGCGGCTCGCTAGGGCTTATGATTTTGTTTGAGCATCTTTCAAATGTGAGCGGGTGACAACGTAGGGATCCATACGCTATATAGGCTATACGTTGAGCATTCGCTACGTGAACGTTTCGCACATTGGGTGTAGGTAGGTTTTTTGAACATTTTCAACCGCTAACGAATACAACGTATGCCATTATATGTCACGAACGAACGAACGAACGAACTTGAACACGAACGTACGCCGAAATTTCAAAAATGTCTGGCACATGTTAGCTCTATACGCAACAGCGTGACAAGGCCTTTAGGATCGTGCGCGTGGTTTTATAAACCGTTGTCTGTTCCAACAAAGCCATTTTTTCATCAATGTTATTTACATTTCTTTATTAGGTGCTGGCGGATATATACCATTTGGATTATCGGTGTATAAAGATGAACTGTATTGGTGTGATAGAATTGGTAGTGGTGTCGATAGAATATCCAAGATAGCAAAGGATGGCAGTGCCAACAGTAATTCACCAATCACAGTTACCGCCACATATAGTGATAGTGGCCCGCTGACTCAATGCCGAGACATACTCTTTTATATCGGTAATAAATCAAATGATGACGCCATAAATCAAATGATGAAACTTAACATGAACCCATCTTAAAAGGTTATGCACATGTAAGTTGTATGATGCACTATACAACCCCCGGGAATGGTGCGTCCCTTTGCCGAGGTGTGTCACTTTCTCATGTACCATTACACATCCGGGCCTGTGTTACAAAATGTAACAGACCTTTGTCATACAATGGCGGTACCCTCAGTAAATTTTGTGATGCACCATTGATTGGTCCTGACGGACCATGACTGTCTCAAATGACGCACACCACCGTTATACATCATTATTACTGAACTGGATTTCAATATATATGAAAATACTTTTTAAAAAGTGTAATTTTTCCTCTTCAAAAGCGGCACATATCAGTCTTATAATATACGTGGGTACCATCCCCGGGGTATTTCCGATATGCGTATTTAAAAGGTCATAATGGTAATCGGGGGATTTTACGTATGCAATTTTTGCACTGAACACGCTGTAAGAGTATTGGAATATTGATTTTGCACTTTAGGGAGTTGCATATCTAAAAAACAAATCCTGGTTGGTGGTGAACACTGCTGGCCCCACATGTAACATCTGTAAAATCCGTGTCCATGTGACGTATCCAGAATGTAGTGGGGATCGTAAAGAGCGTCATATAACTGACATGTGCATTAGGCCCTTCACAAGCTAAGGTCGCTGTGCCTACAGCGTTTCAATCGACTTTCATTCAACATTAGCGAAACTGTGAGAGGTAGCTGGCAGTGATTTGTATTTCATAGTCCGCTCACACTACATAAGAATTACCACTACTAGGCAACTAAAATTTATATTTGTCATTTTAAATACTCATCAATTGAAATAAGACCGAGACGATTGTTGCTTTGTCTGAATATAATTATTATATGGCGGGCGAAGCGATATAATAGATAACTGAGTCGACATCGGAAAGTCACTTTGTACGTTGAAACCCAACGTATGTATCACGCTGCTCCGCCTAAGCAGCGCCACACCTTTTAGTCTGGCATTCCCTCAGATAAATAGAAATACTAGATGTTACCATATCATAGTGAACAGTTCAAATCATTGCTAAAACCTACCGCTTTATCGTTAATGCTTAATGTTTCTTTAATATATGCTCAAATCCTGCTTGTTGCATCATATGTCTTTTTATAAGGCAAGAAAAAAGTCAATCATGACCTAAGGGTCAAAAGTCAGAAAGGGGGTAACTAGCGGTCATTGACCAATACAGGGGTAATATTTAAGACACGCTCCGATTTTGATCTGACTTGTTGCATCTAATGGCTTTTGATGAGACAAGAAACGTCATAACCTTAGGGTCAAAGGTCAGATATGATTATAAGGGATCATTTACCAATATAGGGGTAATACTGAGAGTCATATTTAAGCTGAAATCAAAGAGCTTGTTGTGTGTGTATTTTCAAAATACAAAAAAAAAATAGAGGGTGCTGCAATGGATAGTCAATTAATTGTACCCTTGATGTTTGTGGTAGATTCATGTGGTAAAACGTATCTTGATATATTTCGGTATAGGCCCTAAATCATCTTATAGTAACAACATTATATAACAAAGATGAATTTCAGAAAATGTAACATAAAGTCATGGATAGACCTAACTTTTAAGGTGACACAATTTAAACATCATAGATCGGATTCTACTCCAAACTTTGGAAAAAGGGTACTTTAGGTCCCAGATACTGGTATATCAGTATGGTTCAATACTGGAACATAAAAGTTGCTAGTACCGGTCGAAACTGGAACAATAAATTGTGTTCCAGTATCGAACGATACTGGAACATTTTGTTCCAGAATCGGACGATACTAGTAGAGTTCAGAATCTGGGACCTAAAGTACATCTTTTCCTAACTTTATAATAACATTGCAACCGATGTCTACCTTTTCCACTTTCCTGCAATAAAATTGGTCCTCAGGCAGTAGTACCTCATCACGCTTGTTACACCACACACACACAAAATATCGACCTATCACAGAAAATGCAAGTTTGGCGGTTGATGGGTGACTGCAGGAAGTAAACAACCCATCCAATTGCAGATGGTAGAGAAACGTTTTGCCCATTAGCTTTAAATTAATTAACTTTCAGCTACATTTTGTTTGGGCAAATTGGCTTTGAGACTATATAAGGATATGCATGCTTAATTAAGGTTATACACTCTTAATATATTTTCACTTCCTTCCATTCGTTCACATTATTAACCACATTTATTTTCCAGAGACACCATGCGTGTTAAATCTGATGTTAACCTCTGATTCGACCTCTCAAATCACTGCCACATGGGACGTAGAAACGCCGTTATGTCCTGCCGATTTCTACAAGGTTCAATACGAGTCCATCGATGCAGATCAATGTAACGCGGAATACACTACCAAAACTTTGGAATGGCAAACTGGAAAGTCGGTAACTCTAATGAATTTGAAGCCGTATACAACCTACAGGGTGACCGTTACAGCCGGTCTACAAGGCGATGGAGCCAATGTTAACGCGGGACCGTCACGACTTGTGGAAACGCAGGACACAACTGAACAAGGTATTTCTAAACCAAATATTATATGTCCTTAACCAGACGCCTTTTTGCAAATGTTATTCAGAATCTATAGCTAATTTCAAAAATTAATAATGTGCACTTGATGGGGTATTGTGTTTGATAACATTACATTACACCTCATTCTTTAAAATGACGGTAGATAATGTTGAGGTTATGATTGTTCGCTAACATGGGATGAAGAAACAAATAATGCAATTTTTTCGATTCCTTTATTCGAATTTAACGGATAATCTCCCGTTATTTTGTAGTGCCGTCACAACCACCACCTGGTATTTCACACGACATACAAAAAACAACGACTTCTTTCTCATGGCAGGAGATACCGTGTGGTTCACGCCACGGGCTTATAGAATCATATTCCTACAGATTATATTTAAATGACGAAGTGATCAATTTCGGAGTGTCTATTACTCGGGAAGTATATCTTAGTAACCCTTCTTGTGGGTCGGTGAAATTTGAGGTGGCCGGGATAAATGGCGCTGGAACCGGTGTCTATGGCATCGTTACGTATGGTGTGCTATTAACTGGTGGTAAGTATATAGACTATAATTTGGAACCATCCAATATGTGCACTTGATGTAAAATTCTTTTCCCGATAATTTGACACCTCATTCTTTAAAATGTCAGTAAATTATGTTGACGTAAGGCCACGAAGAAAACCCAATTGTACGGGCCCGACCGTTTCATTTGGTTAAATATTGGTGAACAAAATGTTCATGTGCAAATGAATACCAAGTAACTCAAATTTTGCTTACTTGTCAAAAATATTGATTACAGATTCTTTAATTTCTACAGTCATTTTTAACACTTTCCACGCGGCTATTATTTTTACCATACAAAACAGATTTTTCAGAAACCTTTCCAAACTTTCAAGGTCTATCTCAAGGATTACTGAACCCATACTAGGAACGTTTGTACTTATTGTAATGCATTTCTCGAGGTGATTCCAAATATGGTGATGAAATTCAATCATTTTGAAATTTTTGAAACATTTTGTGAAATGTTGGAATGTCGTCTGCATCCGCCTGCCGCGTGGAAAGTGTTAAGAGAAAATCCGCCCGTACAACAGGGTTTCTTTCGTCGCCTTATGATTGTTTTCTAACAAGGGATAAACAAATAAAATGGGCAGTAAATACAATTTTCTTATTCAAATTAACGAATAATCTCCCGGTTTCTTTTCTTCAGTGCCGTCACAGCCACCACCCGGACTGTCACACGTCATAGGAGAAATATCGACTACTTTCTCATGGCAGGAGATTCCTTGTGATTCACCCAACGGACTTGTAGAATCATACTCGTATAGATTGTCTTTAGATGACGAAGTTGTCGATTCCGGAGTGTCTTTTACTCCAAAAGTGATTCTTGCTAACCCTTCGTGTGGGTCAGTGAAATTTGAAGTGGCCGGTATAAATGGCGCGGGAACTGGTGTCTATGGCAACGTAACGTATAATGTCATATCAACTGGTAAGTGTCCAAAATACATTTTGTGAATATCGGCACAAAGATGCAAAGTCGGCATACCAACTTTTGAGAAATAGTTCACTGTTTCGATGACCAATTTTGATTTTGCAATATTAAACCCACTGAGACAAGTATCATCAAGGTACCCATTTCTTAGGATTTTGCTTCATTTATAGACCTAGTTTTCGCAAATTATTGGGAAAATAGACCAAATTTTCGCAAATTTTTGCGAAAATAGTTTTAGAAAACGTTATGATACAACGTTATAAAAGCGACATGTTGTGGATGTAATCCAAAAATACGTTCGTCACAACGTTTAGTTAGTACCCTTCCTACAACGTTCTTTACACTTTTCACGCGGCAGGCGTCTGCAGACGACATACTAAAATTTCACAAATGTTTTAAATATGTCAAATTTATTGAATTTCATCACCATGTTATTTGGAATCACCATGTAAAATGCATTTAAATAAGTACAAAAATGTAGTGGTTTAGTAATCCTTGAAATAGACCTTGAAAGTTGAGTCAGGTTTTTGAAAAATCTGTTTTGTTTAATGGTAAAACAAATAGCTGCGTGGATGTTTTTGGCCATGACTTTTTTTTCACATCAAAATATTTTGGTATCAGAAGAATCCCCATATTTTTTTCATTATGTCAGTAAAATCTTGGGGGTCAGACATGTTCCATTTAGAAATTATAGGCTAAATTGTAGTGAAATACTGCCAAAGGGGGTTAACCACCCGTCAGTTTGTGTACTACTCAATGGGCAATTTTTTGTGACCATATGGGCTTCTTAAATAAGAACCATTGGAGTTATGCAGCTCAAACTTTGGAATGCGACAATTTTAAGGATTACCTTTCATGTAAAATAGAAAGCATTAAGTAAAAAATCGGGAAATCTACCTTTAAGGCATTAGAATGTGTTGAAAAACGTTCATGCAACGTTGTGTTTGTAAAGTTGTATGAAAGTGCTTAAGTAATGTTTCTTTAGAACGTTGTCCCAATGTTGCATAAATGTTTTCCATTACCAACCAAACTAGTCTAACTCGAAGTTATGATCGGTACATGTTTGATGGGATTAATTTCTTGCTGATTCCCCTCAAACATAATAAGTATTTAAAAAGAGGAATCCGATGAAAATATTAGACTAATGCAAGCGCGCGCCACAACATGCACAAGCACATGAAATACTTCGAACATTATTATTATGTGTATTTCACTACCCAGGAACAGTATCAAAACAAAGTTAAAGGGGCCTAGCGCTCTACCAACTTTGTGTTATCAAACAGGAATTTGTTCTATCAGGTTAATTCAACAACAATGGGTAACATAAGTATTGCTCCTAAAAAACCCTGTGTTTTCAGGATTTTTGTCAGCAGAGACTGTACTTAAAAGGTTAGTTGAATTAGTTCTCATTTTCTTGTCTAAAACCTTTGGAAAAGTGTCGCACCATACTGCATAAAACATTGCCAGTATCGCTCGATACTGGTACAATGTTATTGTTCTAGTATCGTCCGACACTGGAATTACCAAATTGTGTTCCGGTACCGGGCGATACTGGTTGGGGAGAGAGAGGTAGGGGTAGGGGCGTGTACACCCGTTACGGTCCCGTTCCCTGTAAGTTTTTATTCAACTTTCTTGACCACGGCTTTGATGCTTTATTCAGGTTAATAAATCATCCCCTCCTTCACCATTTATCTGATTTATATCATACCACCTGTGACTTGCCAGCGTGCTTGCTACCACCCACCGCTGTCCTAGGCAGTATGGGTTTAACTAGTAGCCCTTTATACTACTTTTGAAAAATGTTGTTGTGTTAAGGAATTCCAACTTTTAACTTCAATTTGTCATAGAAACTAGTGCTATATCATATTTTGTAAAAACAAAAGTTCAAATTTCGAGAAAAAAAATCACATTATATTATCTGACGAGCAGATTTTAGTTTTAAAACTAGCCCAAATCTGGCTGAAAGTCGCCACGTGTGCCAAGTCATGTGACAAGACTTCAGCGCCTACGGGCTTGCTACCAGTTCCACCATTGCCACACTCAAGCCTCCCAGCATGCGGTCAATGTTGTTTGATGGATGTAATTCTTGGTTGAAACTTACTAATATTAGCGTCATGTCCAGTTCAACCTGTCAAACTTGGGCTCAAACCTTACAGACAACTGGAATGTAATGACCCTCGGGGTAGGTTCGTCCACCACGTGATTCTCATCATTGCGGCCATTGGATGAATTTGACGAGCACGTAATATATCCCGCTCTTTATTGCGAGCCAGTTTTACATCACAAAAGGGATTTTTTCCCCTTTTTTATATTGATTTTTTTCTTCTAAAATCAATATTCCCGACGCACGACTCATTCTGCTCGATCGCGTCACATACTCGTACAGACGAATTTAATGTAAATCATAATTAGGTATGTATGGGATTGGTTATGGATTTGATGCAGCTATAAACCCGTCATTGTATGTGGGACACGTGGTTACTGGGCGGGTTACCGAGTCAATGCACTTATTGTGCTATGAGGGCACATTCGCGGTTTTATGATGGGGCATATGCGCCCATGGGGATTTACATGATCAAGATGTTGTATAATTTCATATTTATAATTCACCTGCAGTAGCCTAGGCTATTTGTAATGATGAAATAGCTATTTCGATAGCACTAAAATTACAGGATAATGTTTTAAAATGTTAGGATTTATTACCATTTTTTTCTAAACGAGTAAATTGATACCAACCTGAAATTTTGTTTCTCCCCAAACTTTATTTTGAAAGAAAATCACATTGCATAATAAACGTGTATATATTTTTGATATGAAGCCTAATTATGAGCCAATGGCGAACCTGTCACTGATGAGGCAAGTTCGCCATTTTGAGACACCTGTCTGTATCCTTTACTCGTCCCTTTACAGTAAGCCCTGCTGAAAGTGTGTTCGTGAGTAGCCAAGATATCAATCTTTCATGTAATAGCATAAGTCCATTCAATCTTTCAAATTGAAACAGTATTGAACAATACTTGATATAATTATGTTCCAGTATCGCTCGATATTGGAAGACTTTATATGTGCCTTTATCGTTTAGTAAGTGTAAATACTTCAATCTCTCATTGGTTAGCAGTTAACACGTATGAAATCTGATCCATATCGTGTAAACAAGAAAGTCAAACCACACGATATTCCATATATCGTCGATTAACCGCGTTCCCAGGACCGCGTTACCAGTTAACCGTGTAAAGCGATTGCTTTGTGTCTGTGGAAGAGTTGCTTAAAGTATGAGACGTAATAATAAACAAATACAATGGCGGATGATTTAAACGCAAGTGACTCGATTTCCGTTACATTCTGAGGCCGAAATAGACCGCAAAAAGGTATAATCCACGCCGAAAAATAAATGATCTGCATATAACATAACCAGACATATTTTTCGCGATGATTCTATGGACAGAGGTGCGGCGCAGAGCCTGTTAAAGGGTGGTTTCCTTCGGGGAGTTTACGGAGGTAGGAAGGGAAGAGAATTCAGCGCCTTGTTTGTTGAAGGGAGTTTCGTTTTCCGCGAGTGTTTTAAAAATACTTTTTTTGCCATATCACATTCGGCCTGCAGCTTCATGTGATATGACATACCAAACCATAGGTATTTCCCGTATTGTGTGAACATGCAGGGGATAACATATGGTATCATCCGATACTGGATCACTGTATAGAACGATACTGAGGTTTCCAGTCTCGGACGATACAGTCCAGATCTTGGACCTAATGTACACGTTGTCCAAACTTTTTTCTAGAACCGTTTGACCCTAGCACGTTACAACTTAATACCATTACACAAACCAGTGTCGATGTTTCCTGGGTCAAGACTGAATGCTCACCATCTGGTGAATATACGGTAGAGTACACATTGGTTAACTTAGAGCAGTGCCTATCTACACGAATAGAGGCAGATCCTATCACCACAGAGAGGTCATCGGTGACGTTAGAGGGATTGGAACCCGGGTCTGATTATAAAATCATCGTCAGTGCATACACCAAAGATAATATTCGAAGACAACGTACAGCGGAATTTACCACGTCTGAGTCAGGTTAGTTATTAGCTCTATTCATAAATCCTTAGTGATGCCATGATACCCCAACGAAGAGCACTTGGCCAAAGCGCCTGCGACCGGATGCGACCGCTGCTGATGGCTCCCTGGATAAGCAAGGTATACACTAGGGTCTGCAATAGCTTCATGGTACAGGGTACCTGGATAGTTAACTGAATAAGTTTAGATAGTTTGAACATCATACAATTGTATGGTAGATAATTGATTCGCTAGCAGTGCATTCTTGCTTAATTGATAGTACGTTTGAGTCCTTGTATCTGTACATCGCCCTCTCGGGTCTTCCCTCATTCCCCGTCAAATATGCCATCCTTTCTGATTTGTGTTATCAACATTCTCAAGCCATTTGTTTTCCTAATATCAAGTTACTCGAATCGCTTTTGCAATTTACAGTACCCATGGCAGCGCCAATGAATCCCCAGACCGTTTACACCAACGGGCGTACGGCCGAATTTACCTGGGATGAAATTCCTTGCGGATTACGTGGTGGTTACAGTTTCGAGTACTTTTACCAAGCCTTATCCAACGGTTTAGAGATACGGTCTGGAACGACAGCTGGCACTAGAGTGACTGTGAGAGATTTGCCTTGCGGAATAGTGTCATTCCAAGTTATGGGTGTTAGTGATGCGGGCGATGGTCCAACGTCTAGCGCAGTGGACATTGACGTGAATCTATCAGGTATGGTGATGATTTTTACATACGATGTATAGCTTCATAATCGTTCTTCTAAACACTTGCATATCATCATTGTCTAAATTATTTCTTATTTTACTATTTGTTTTATGACTGTCAACCTTACTTTGTAACGCACCAATTGCAATTATATAATTTTCATTTTTGATAGCGCGACAATAATCTTTCAAACCGATTGTGTGATAGGCTTGTATGACGGGTATTCGGACGAGTTTAAATCTGTCCAGCTTTCGTCAGGATTAGCTCTGACTTCTTCAGAATCATATTATTGTAATATTAAGCAAAACATAGAGATTGCTACTTCTCTATCATCATTTGGGCTGCACCTTGCACGATGATTTGAGAGTTGGTGCCCCTTTCCTACTTGTGAAAGATTGGTGGCTCTGAAAAGAGCCGTTCATATGGATTGCTTCATGTCCACTTATAGTGGCCAAGCTCTCAACGTAGGTTGCCGCTGGCCTAATATACAATTTGTTTTGGCTCTAATAGAACCTATTCCAAAGGACTGCCTTTTGCCCAATTGAAATAACGTCATGACCCGGGCGTCATGAACATAGACTGCCCTTTTCTAGTACTACAGACTACAAATAAACTTTCGCACAGTGTTGCGGTCACTGATCCTGTAAAGATCGTTTGAAGCTGTTACGAATTTGAGCAGGGTATATAATTATATATACACAATCTTGGTATGTCACTTATCAGTGAAGCACTAGAGCTTAGAATCAATGAATCAAGAAGAAGTCAGAGCTAATTCTGACGACAGCTTGACAGCTTGATAAACTCTTAGCGTATATTTCAAACCGATTGTAAAATTGATTGCAAAATAATTTCACTTTGTTTAAATTCAAGATACCGTTCGAACGGACGTACAGATACAAGTCGTAGCAATAACTTCAACATCGGCTTATCTTTCATGGGACGGTACCGCCTGTCCTTTGTCATCATTCATGATAACTTACAAGTTTACCAATTTTGAACAATGCCGAGAAGAAAATACTGTATTTACGGTTGATTCGACGACAAATTCGGCGGTGATCTTGACGGGATTAAGCCCTGGATCGTCCTACGATGTGACGATCACTGCACCGACATCGAGATTCGGAAATGATCTCGTTCTGGAAAGTTCTTTTGTTACTGAAGATGGAGGTATTGTACTAATACAGTTTCTATTAAATAGCATTGTTTATAATACACCCCATTATCTATATCAGGATATAGATTTATAAAAATGAAATACAAAATGAACACTTAGTTTTCACTGCATCCTACTATATAGATCTGGAAATGGTGTTTGTAAATTTGTTTGTTAACCTCGTTACTCCGTTAATGTTTATTACATTGTCGCCTTATAATATGAAATTGGTATGAAGTATGAGTAAATAATTTCATCTTAACTCCACACATTATAAATAATACTCTGTCAAAAAATTCACTGACCATCTAAGATTCGAACCCGGAACTTCTGGATCGCTAGACAAGCCCTCCACCAACTGAGCTAATGATTCAGATGGGGGTAGAACGGCGATATTATCCATAGGCCTTTTTAGTGGAGTGGATATCTGAAAAAGATGTTCACTTCTGGCAGGAAGCATACAAATTGGCATATAGGGGTGTTTTGAGGCACTGATTTCAAAGAGTCAGGAACCCACCTTTTTCGAGCAATGGTGCGGCGGCCATATTGGATTTCAAAATGGGCGCCATTCAAATATAGGAGATTTTATACCATTACATTTATACCATGAGATTTCACCAATATGTTCTCTTTTAACATGGTGCATAATTCTAGCTGGATTGGTTGTGCCAGTCGTACTGCGTTTATTACCTGTTACCATGGAAACCATCAAAAATAGACATTTTTGGGCAAACATTCCTCTAAAAACACTCTTATTTGGAGGTTTTTGTCATCTATTTATCATGATATTGCTTTAGTATCTGCAATTATACATAATTTGGATGAGAAATTTGCATTTCCATTTTGAATGGTATCCATGTAAACTTTTAAATGGCGGTTTGACGAAATATGTCAAAATTACTCATCTTTCAACCATTTTTACCAATCTATTGCTGGTAAAACACTAGTGAATCGGGTGTGAAAAAGATGTTCACTTCTGGCAGGAAGAATAAAAATGGGCTTAAAGGAGTGTTTTAAAGCGCTGATATCAAAAATCAAGGATCCCACATTTTTCGAGCAATGGTCTTGCGGCATCTTAGATTTCAAAATAGCCGCCATTCAAACATATAGTAGATTCAGTAAAATTGCTCTAAATCAACTATATTTGAAATTTATACCCAATACGACCTATTTCACCAATATGTTCTCTATAACATGGTGCATAATTTCAGATGGGTTGGATGTGCCAGTTGTACTTTGTTTATTGCTTGTTACCATGGAAACCATCAAAAATAGAATTTTTGGGGCAAAAGTATCTCTAAAGTCACTCTTATTTGAAGGTCTTTGTCCATCTATTCATTATGATATTGTTTTAGTATCATCTGCAGTACACAATTTACACATGTACATAATTTACAAATGTACATAAATTAGGTAATAAACTGACATTTCAACAGTGGGTTACAAAATGCATGAAATTGTATACATAGCTAGTAAATGATTATATCGAACATTTATTTTTTGAATATGATAGAATTATGGTGGCTCTATCGGCTTAGTCGAAAATTTAGATTTCCCTTCAAATTAAATATAGAAATTGGACAAACGCCAACGTACGTTTGAAGCTCTTAAGTGTACTACCCATGTACCAAGTCATATCATCATAGGTTATGTTGTCTCATATATCCACAAACTTTTCTTTGCATATTGTACGCATACATAATCAGGAAATTACCTGGCAACTGGAATTGAACAAAATAAAGAAAATAATAAAGTTGTTGCCAGAGTTGTTGGTTTTTGCCATAATTTATTTCGGCAACCGAATGTCCGTTTGAAATACAACCTTCAGTTCCAGAATCTTCAGACCAAGGGCTAAAACACATTTGGTCTTAACACTTTCCACGCGGCTATAAGTTTTACAATATACAGAACAGAATTTTTAGAAACATTTCCCAAATTTCAGGGTCTATCTCAAGGAATACTGAACCAATACTAGGCATGTTTGTACTTATGTAAATGCATTTCTCATGGTGGTTCCAAATATGGTAATAGAATTCAATAATTTTGACATTTTTGAAACATTTTGTGAAATTTTGGAATGTCGTCTGCAGCCGCCTGCCGCGTGGAAAGCGTTAACGGAAATAAAATGTTTGACCCAGTCAATAGAGCCACCTAAAGAAATTATGGTCTTACGCTAGCCAATTCGTTTCACGTAAACTATCTATACATTATACGATTTATACTCACCATAACAAATTCAACTATTCAACTATCACAATAACACTTGTGATCAAAATGATTGAAGATTTACTAATTACATTATCGCTGTTGGCAAACTGTGCATAAGCAAATATATCAATATGGAAGCCACCCATATTTTTATTCCTATTCGAGAAAGAACTCCGACTTCGTGGACTAGACTCACTGTAATCACTGGTAATAGTGTATTATGCATACGCATTGTTAACATTTCTTTGTATAAGTCATAAATATGGTTAGTGTTTTTTTTTAATCGAATGTCTCAATTTTTTTGTACATTCGTATTATTATTACATATCCTATGTAAATATTGATGTTAAAAGCTAATTACAGATTTAAGTTTTGACAGTGCAACTGCAAGGTAGATTTTATTTTAAGATGTTCTATTCTACTCGGTTTAACCACAGTTCCAATAATTGGCCCTAATAATGTGCGCTTGACATCCTCGGATACAACAAGTCTGTCATTCGCTTGGGATGAAGTACCCTGCGGTTATCGAGGTGGGATTATCACGTACGAGTATGAGTTACGCGGCCCGTCAGATACTTTCTCTACTGTTAGGGGAGCTACGTCATTGACATCTGCCACCATTAATGGATTGCAAGAAGGAATGGAGTACGAATTTAGTGTCTCTGCCGTCAACGATGCTGGACGCAGCGTTCTAGACTCAGTGTCGATTATGAGTCCTACTGGTGATGCCGATGGTACGGATACAAAAGAGGAACAATGATAATGTAATATCCTTAAGTCAGTGCCAAACAGGCGAGAAATATTTACAGTTTCCGCAAAATGAATAAATCCCCGTAAAATGACCGACGAGCAGGCCCGTTGCTAGGGGGGGGGGGGGGGGGGGGGGGGGGGGGGGGGGGGGGGAAGTTGCGGAGATCTTTTTCGTGTACTAATTTCCTTTTTTGTTTGTGTAAAACGCCCTCTACCCCTGTTTCAAAAAGGCCCCCTTCCTCATTGTGTAAAGCATTTTTCGGGCCGGTTTGGACAGAATTATGCCCTAACCGCTCCCGCTCTCAAATGTTCTGAGCTGACTGACCTTTTCAGAAAAACAACGCCCCACCCTGGATAATTCAGATAAACATATATTTTTTCACCATAAAAACATCTTTAAGAAAAAGAAGAAAGGCAGGTTTTTAAAGATTTTATGGGTCGGTCGCGTTTGGTTTTTTGTGTGCCTGATCCGTGGCCACACCAATATGAACCAGTTTCATGGTATTTCTCTGTTGGCAGGGAATATCTGGTCCTTTATGGTTCTGTTGCTTAAAGCCATTTTGGTATTTTTTTTACAGCAACCGAAGCTATCGCATTAGGATTTGGTGTTGTTGGACTTGTTATCGTTAGTCTTGCAGCCTTCAACGGTTTCTTCTATTTCCGCAACCGCATCCAACCTCGAACTATGCAGAGCTTCAATCTCAATAACGCTTCCGGCTTGCCGAAACTCCCAGGGGCCACGTCACCGTTTGAAATACAACGTCAAGGGCTAAGCGCTCAGTAAGTTTATGTTACAAAGTATACAGATGCTTATTCTGTTTCGCGTCAACTATAAATACATTTCACTTATGCTCCATGAGGCTCAATTGTCTTTTACCATTTGAAACTTACCACTCTCATACTCGATACTTCTATTAGATTAAGTTCTGAAGAGTATACAGATTTATATCTGATCCTCAGCTTATTCAGTCGATAATGGTATCATACTAAACTCCTCACAAAAAGAATCGAGACACTTAAAATGATCCAATAATTAACGGCCCGAAAGGGTCACGGAATAATCGAAGCCAATAACCCATTGCATAATTTTGTTCTGCGTATTTTAACACCTCGATTGTTGAGATACCGTATACGATGTTTCGGAGCGGAGTTATTGTCATTTCAATGGTCGTAGGTCCAGTTTCAAAAGTGACAATCATCCCTATAGACAATAGATGCAGTTTGCATTTATTGTTTTAATGATCAGGTTTATACTTTACACACGTGTTCAAAATGCAACATACACTCAGAAAATGAAGATAATGTGTTTCTTTTACAACACAGATTCATTGTTTTTACGCAATTTCAACTTTGCCATGACTTTATCTTGATCTTCAGTACTTTGTGTGTCCACTGTCCACTATTATTGTCCACAACAGCGTGGGAAAGCAAAACAGTAATGCAAACCTGCTTCCATAGCGACGATTGTCACTTTTGAAACTGCACCTACATGTACGTCCATTGAAATGACAATAACCCCGCTCTCAACAATCCAAGTGTCAAAATACGCAAAACAAAATTATGTACTGGATTATTGGCTTCGATTAATCCGTACCCTTTCGAGCCGTTAATAATTGGATCATGTGTAAGTGTCTGTATACTTTTTTTTGTGACATTCCATTCAATGATGGTCACAGATCCGTATGTTTTAATGGTTTGACGATTTGGTGATTAGTATAAACCCGACTTAGACACTAATGTACTTAAAATATCTAAAGCTTATTATTCAAATATTTCGTATAAACAAAGTGAAAAACAGACATTCCTTTTTCTAGAGAATACGAATACATTTCAACATTGAATCTCAGAAAACAGCTGTAACAATTTGACATTTCTAACAATTTGCTTATCTTTATTTTCTTTTCTGTCGCTTTTCCTGTTTCAACAGATTTGATTATCTGTGAATGGCCTATGGACGCCCTCTACCGTTAGCTGAAAGACAGCACGAGATAAGGAGACTCCTTTGTTAGAATGCTCCATTATTTGATGGAGTAGATGATCAAAATGGAGTAGATACATTATTTTTGGAAATATGATACAGATACCGGATAAAAATAAATCTTCAGAATCACGTGATATGGCCTAGCGCCACAGTCAGCCCCCTTTCCTACAAAATGACCAAGATTGGTGGGTTTATCATTCTTGTGGCGCTCGGCACAATTACTTAAATATACCTAAACTAGTTCTTCTTTCAAGCCCGGAAGTAATGCCTTTATAATCCGGCAATGTTAATTGGAAATTGTCATCCATATAATACCATTAAAGTTCTCGGCAATACATTTAGCCCTGATACCCCTCTTGAAAATATCACTTGGGTTAAGAAGATCGTGGATAATGACATTGCAATATGGACAAATATTGCACTTTACAATGTCAATAAAATTGGCATGGGTAACAACAATTTAATTGTAACTGTTCGTGTAAAAACCTAAATATTAATTGTATGAATATTGATAACAAAATGTCATGTTTTTATTGGAATGTTATTAAGACTTTGTTACGACCAAGAGAGTGTATCAGGTATGAGGTTAATGATGCGGGCAATGATAATTTTGAATAATAACTTGACTTCAAGCAAGGCTTCAGTTCTTGTAACGTTATTGAGTACACAGAGCATACCCCTTTCTTTCTTGTATAAAAAAGGTTAATGGCACATGTCAATAACCTGATCGCTTCTAATTTAAAAATTTCGTTCAAAACTAAAGTTGATAACATTTTCTTCGGGATGCATACTTCCAACATTGTAAATAATAAGTTCAATTATATTTGTGTTATTGCTAAACTTTGTTAGCAAGCTTTCTGGCAGGGGGAGGGGGGGGGGGGGGAATTCCTCCTGCCCCTCTCTTTAGGGAACATCTATCCTCGAACAAGTGACATGTCAAATAGCCATGACGGTTATAGGCGGGAAATCGTTCCATATGTGCCCGAAAGACTACACGTAACGGGTTAACAGGTTCAAGGCCCTGATTTATGAAAACCAAATGAATCCAGACAAGTGTTTGTACTGTCTATTTGAGACCCATGAACCCCAAAGGAGATTTCTTGAGCAATGTAAACAAAACTGTATTTTTATGAATAACATGCAGGCTATGTATGTAATGGGGCAATCACATGTATCCGAGTAAGCTGAGCGGCCCCTTACCGTGTGAAAAATGGGTGCGGACGGCGTCACACGGTGGGCCGTTTCCCCTCCGTTGAACACGTTCAGGGGACTTTGCCGGCCACCGGAGATTTGAACATGCTCAAAACTCCTGGCGGGTGAGTAAAAGCGGCGGCGAACGATAGGAGCCCGGTATGAAGACGGTATAAGGACGGCGCACCCGTTCGCATCCGTTTCACACACGTTTCGGACCCGTTTCACGCCCATTCGCAGGGCGGTGATGGACGGTAGTGGACGTCACTGGACGTCGACCATCTTAGCGACGCGGCCTGCGAATGGCCGCATTCAGCCTGGTAACCGTTCGCGGAACGGACTATCAGCAGGCATGTTGCATCTCTAAATGTAAAAGAGCTAAAACTCACTCTTTCGAGAGCTTTAGGAGGGACAGCTCTTTTTTTGGAGTGAAGTTCACTCTTAAAAGAACGATCACTCTAAAAAGAGTTAAAATCACTTTGAAAAGAGTGAAAATCAATCTGAAAAGAGTGAAAAATCAATCTGAAAAGAGTGAACTTCCCTTCCTAGAAGAGCCGTCCCTCCTAGGGCTCTCGAAAGAGTGAGGTTTGAGAATGGTCAAACTTCCTGCCGGGCGCGGATGGCCGGCCCTGGCAACGTGTTCAACGGACGGAAACGGCCCGCCGTGTGACATCACCGTGTGCCACCGTCTGAACCAATTTGTCACACGGTAATGGGCCGGCCAGCTCACACGGATACATTGTGAGTACAAATGTATTTTACAGAGATTCCCGGAATGTGAGCGAAGCGGCGAGCTTGAGCGCTCAGCTTATACAGGGCAGTTTGATGACGTTTTCAAGGCGGTTCGGTCGGTACTCAAGCGTTTCGGCCGGTGAGGACCTGGTGAGGAGGGGTGAGGACCTGGTGAGGAGGTGGTATGAGCCCGGTTCCAGGCCGATAAGGACCCGGTATAGAACAGTATTAACCCGGTGACAAAAAAACCAATGCGGCCGTTGACATTTTTTGCTGATTGTTCACCGTGTTGGACTCTGTTGTTTTCTATAAGACGGTAAGGGGCCGCCCAGCTGACACGGATACATGTGTTTGCCCCACAAGTTTTAGTTGGAATTCAACTTCTCTTCGTATATGAGGCCATATGCCTACCTGTACCATGTATTAGAAGGCGGTGGCCACTCTAAGCTCAGTACAGAAAATGTGAATGAGCTTAATTATTGTATTTGTTCAATTGTCCAAGTTAAGTTGTATGAGCTATAGGGACGGTGTTCCAGCTATGATCCTGCACGCTTTAAATGTTCAAATTGTCCCTGTTTTTTATGACTTGATAGTAGCTGGTCTGCGGATGGGCACGGCAAACTAATGTTAGGCCTACAACAGATATAGTATAAGTGTGCCATAAATTCGATTATTGACATGGTGATATTATTTTACTAATTTTAAAATAATTGCTCAAAAATGTAGGCCTAATCTGTATAAGCGTGGCCTATTTTGTTGGTATATTGTGCATGGATTCATGGCGTACCCAGGATTTGGAAATCAGAGGGGTGGGGTCGAAAATTGCTTAATCTATATCAGAGTATAGTCTCTCACGTTCCTTGATTATATCAATACATGGGTTCTCGGCGAGTGAGCAATTATTGGGTGAGACTCTCAATTATTATAACCGATAAACCAATTTTTTTGGCAAGGAAATTTTGAAAATATCTCACCCCAAACGCAAAGTGATATTGACAATGGCAAATGTCTCATCAAAAGACCGCTGCATACTCTATAGGCCTAAGGGCATGAGTTATTTAATAAAATTATCAGATAACGCACTGCCCATATCAAAGTGCTCAATTCCTAGGAGAGCGTATTATGTTGAAAACAAGCAGTTAAATTGATAATTACTTATACATAGTAACTGGCAGTTTCATGCTCACCAACCATTTCTGGTGGAGGCAATCCTAAGACTGGTGTACATCTAATTACAAAAATTAGTCAATGATCAAGATACAGATGCTATAACCATCTAATGATTGGGAGCGTAGCAGCATAAAGTATTATGAGAAAATGTGTACATATCTCCTAAGATAAAACATCACTTGTTGCTGATTTTTTGTTTCACGCATTGGCCAAGTGGCGTCGGAGTCTACCATCGGACCGGGCTTTCAGTTGACGTACGCATAGGAGCATCGTCCCCTGTAACCTTTTTCAAGATCTTATGGCACTGAATTAAAATTTTGGTTCATTATAGAGGGAATCCACTTTACTCATGACCCGTAACAAAAGGTTTTCGCTCCCATATTATTCGTTGTTCAGATCAAGTCAATGTACGACCTTCAACAAGCCAACCCTTTGAATACAAGCGTTACTCTGTTAACATAATGACGGGCTATTATACATTGGCGGGTTATTTTCAAACGAGTATCCATCAACATGTGTGTTGCACAGAGTAAGATATATGTGGTGTTGGTCTTTTTAAATTCTGAACTAACTTTAACTCTCCAATGGCCGATACTTGGATTACCTCTAATCACCCTTCAAAGGTACAAGACTTGATCGCGTCTATCAATAGATTCGAACCCGTGATTGCCGATTGCAAACGATATGGCCAACGTATGTACGCCACAGAGATCGACGAGTGTAATTGTGATAGTTTTATTATTTAACCATTTATTCTTTTATTTATAACGAACGGATTTTTATCGTGCTATTTTGACATTTTATATCATATTTATATGTTACTCTCGCACAAAATGTGTTTGTAATGTGATTATACTCCTTATTTGGGAAAGAATGGTAAAAACGTTGACATTTCGAACACAATAAATGGCGTCTTGTATACTGTTTATAGGTCGCTCGACTAAACGTTGTGTGACGTGTTGCATTGCATTATTCATGTTACGATCTGTTTATGTATTCTTTGTTATACTTCTCAATCGCTCATCGCCAACTCTGTACAAGAAGCTTCATGCGCTGTCCCAACGCTGTCGTTTGAGAACAATAGAAAAGCCCTTCGACTCTCCAGAGGGCGTTATCTGCGACCTTTGACTGGGTTCACGGGGTTAATCATATTAATGAGCAAATATGCAAATGAGCAATGTCCCCTCCTATTATATATACTCCTTGACTGTACCGTTAATGCCCGAGGTAGGGCGCTGTGTACAGTATAACAGTAGGGGTGTATGTACATGTATGTATGTATGCTTTTTGGCACCATCCGAATAGGTTCAATTATTAAAACCCACCCTCCTCCCATATGTTTGGGATGTTATTTTTGATAAAGGTTATAATAAGAGTGATAGTAATAATGGTAATAGGTATCTAAAATAAAAATGAATAAATGATAATATCATTCAAGTGGGGGGTATGGATGGAGTTGTCAGCATAACCGGCAGAAAAAAATCGCATGGTCAAAATCGCAAATCTACCGACGGAGGGTCGTTTTTCCGACGGGGTTATTTCAGGGGGGGGGGGGGGCAGGGCCCCCCTGGCCCCCCTGGGTACGCCACTGCCCTTTCAGCTGTTAGATTGATCATATGGGGAGGTGTTCCATATAGTAGATTGTAATTATTGAACACTGTGCCCCTCAATCTATAGTGTCAAATAGTCAACTCAAGTTGGTTAAATGTTTATCTCCTTTGACCATCGTGTCCATGCAGGCGGTTCTTGATTATCAAAAAATTGAAGCCCAGATAATATTAGATATATTCTGTTTAATGACTTATAGTCGTCAAGTCGCGATCAATTAAGGTCACATAATTTATTTTGATTAATTTTCTTCTAATCATCTGGCTTACAAGGGTAAATATCCCCTTTGCTCTTTTTAATTTGTATCCGCTCAAGGTTTTAGTTCTCTTTGGAATTTCCTTTCCCTCTTTGTATATGGCAGGAGAATTCGATTTCAACACTCAAGATGTAGGTTTTGCGTCCGCTAGGCATTTACATGCTAGATGGCTGACTCTTGGGAGACGCGGAGCCAGTCGGTATTCTCAATCTCTGGCAGTTAATTTATAATTAAAATACCTTGGGCGGTCCTTAAATAAATGGTTTCCATTATGATTTCTTCTATAAAGTTTTGCAAAAAATATGATGTTATTGTTATATGATGTGGAAAATTGCAGTCGTCAATTATGTGTTTGAAATAAATTGTTTTTCAAATTCGCGATTATCATCTGCGAAGCGGAGGTTAGATACCAGCTGGCCTTGGATGTGTGCTCCGATGGCTGTGTCGTAAGTATCAAATAGCACGACCAATTCCAGGAGGATGTTCAATGTAGAGAAAATGAATGCAGCCCTGACGAACTCCAACTGAGGTAGCGAATTAGTCTGTAGTTCTTCATTTACTCTCACCAAGCTTTGTGATTTGCTGTAAAGAGCTTTTAGAAGGCGGATGATCTTGTCCGGGAATCCAAAGAATGGCATTGCTTTCCATTTTGTAGTTTTGCCATACACTGTCAAAAGCCTTTTCAAAGTCCACGAGGTCTTTGGTTCTTTTCCAGGTATTTTCTAAAATCTGTCTCATCTATTAAAGGTAGATGTTTTGATTTTAAACTTGAAGTTTTCTATTCTACATGAAAGGTCATCCTTAAAAAAGTCGTGTTCCAAAGTTTGAGTTGCATAGCTCTAATGGTTCTTATTTTAGACGCACAAGATGCTGTGAACTGTACCCATTGAGTAGTACACAAACTATATCGGTGGTTACCACCATTCGCGGTAATTCGACGTTATTTCATCGATTTCTCCGTAGTTATACCGATTTAGGCCGTTACATTTCAGTATGATGATGAGAAAAATACGAGCTTTCATATGATATGAAAATCTCCGTATGTTTGAAATAATTCTGTGTTACGAAAACGTGATCGGGTCATCTACCTTTAAATATTTGATCCGCAGTATAGACTTTCCTGGTCTAAAGCCTGTCTGGGATTCTGCTGATAGTAGTATTTTCTCAGATTTCTTTTGAATTCGTTTTTGCAGAATGTAGGTTAGTATTTTCCCACTGGCCAAAGAAGGCTGATCCCTCTATAGATTGCGCAGTTCAGCTTGTCTTTCTTTTTAAATATCGGGTCGATTATAGCTTTGCCCCAGTCATCAGGGAAACACTCCTCCTTCCATAAACATAATCTGTGTAGTACGAGGGGCAGTAAATATATAATGAAAGTGATCAATCAATCAATCAATCAATCACTGAAATTTATATAGCGCCAGAACCAAGAAACTTGTACTAAGGCGCTTTGGCACAGTGTACCACAGAGAAAACTACTTTACAAAAGCATGTTCAAAAAGATGACATTTTAAAAGTCGTTTAAATATGTTGATGGAATCTGCATTTCTGATATGATCAGGAAGCCGGTTCCATTGACGAGGAGCATAGGATGAGAAGGCACGATCAGCAAATGTGATAAGGTGAGTTCTGGGTTCAACCAAATGTGGTGCAGAAGAGGTGGAGCGTAGACACCTGCGACCAGTCTGAACATGGAGCAAGTTTGCAAGATAGTCCGGTGTTTGTTGATGGAGAGATTTATATGTGAGGACTAAAATCTTGAAATCAATCCTATACTCAATCGGAAGCCAATGAAGGTGAACAAGATCTTGAGATATAGGGTCATACTTTCTCTTTCTCATCACCAACCGTGCTGCAGTACGTTGCACATTCTGAAGTCTTGTGATGAGAGTCTTGCTTATGCCAGCTAGTAAGCTGTTGCAGTAGTCAAGTCTTGAAGTGACCAATGTATGCACAGCTATTTTAGTGGAATCCGTGGTTAACATTCTCCGGGCCTTACCGATGTTTCTGAGTTGGAAACTTGCCGATCTGGTAATATTAGCAACTTGAGCTGCCATTGTCAGGGATGCATGAATGATTCTATTGAGGGATAGTGTGATCAATACAAAGTATGAACCTTTGTCTTTCAAACAATACAGTTTTGGATTTTTAAGTGTGAACTATGACGTCATAGCATTGTCTCAAAGTAAGTACACTTGGGAGACTGCTAAATCAGTTATTTGGCAGGAAATTTGAATTGTTTGTATGAAACAAGTGGTAAGAATATTGCAAAACATGACACCAGAAGCAGGTAAATCCCATTTTTTTTCGCGTAAGTATGATACAAAAGACAATAACTTGAATCAATGTGAAAAATATTGTGATAGTCAAAATGAAGATATACATGAATGCATCAATCAAAGATGGCTGCCACAACCTCTCTTATTACTGTTATCTTTAGAGCTACTAGATATGTATTGTGTAAGTAATCATCACATAATTTCAATGGTTTGAGGAAATTTCATGAACAGCTCCTTTTGAAATCCCCACAATTATTGCTTTACATCCCGCAACAATTTATTAAATTATAATCCCTCCATTGTTCTTTATCCTTTGTTGTTTTCTAAGGTATATTATTGCGGATTTCGCTAAATAAAAGCGTATTTGAGATGGTCCCTTCTTGTTTGTATTAAGGATCTCAGATCTAAGAAAGAATGTCAAACATAGATATATGTGTGTTCTAACTATGTGCCAAGTGTTATCTGTTTTTATGTTTGCATTGCTGAGATATACGCAAATGTATCAATCAACCCATATTCAACATATAACATATCCAGCCAAATAATTGACAGATTTCAGTCAGTGTCTGAAACCTATTGTGTTTATGTTAATGACGTTACATAACCAAAGGTATCTAACAATCCAAAAGTGTATTGTTTGAAAGACAAAGGTTCATACTTTTTATTGATCACAATATCCCTCAATAGAATCATTCATGCATCCCATACCATGATCACTTTCATTATTTATTGACTGCCCCTCGTACATGTATGCCTATCACTGTCTCTCCATCAGATGCTTTCACCTCTTCTGATGTAATACAGTCAAAGCCTGGAGCTGAAATGTTTTAATAGCACTGGTGACTTCTTCTCTTAGCATTGGTGGTTTCTCGTCAGAGCTTGCTATTTTTGGTATTGAGTCAGCCATATAGCCATTGATGTGATTTTGGTAGTTATGTGCTGGTAGTTTTCTTTCCACCGCTTATTGACCAATTTGACCATGTTGACGTGTTTGAACTCTGTTAGCTCTGTTAATCTTCATCATATTACGTAGATTCCTCGTTGTCTGACGTCTGTTTTTATTTTTGTTTCTCCTACACTTCCCTAATATTGTCGATTTATAAACTTTGGCCGCAGTAACATTTTAGTAAAGGGTATGTTCCAATCGTAGGGAGGCAGTGATGTGAACTCCTAATGTGGTTAATGACACATGGCATGCATGGTTCTATATGTCTAGCTGTGTCTTAACACTTTCCACGCGGCAGGAGGCTAGGCGTCTGCAGACGACATTCCAAAATGTCACAAAACGTTTCAA